>OZ014470.1:19841144-20229260 GCA_963965965.1 Trididemnum nubilum | reverse complement strand
TGTACGCCGATGGAATGCGGGTGTTAAATTTTAAACTGGTTTTTACCTGGAAACAGTTTTTTGGTAATGAAGTCAATAAATATAAAAATATGAAGCTAGCCTAGATTAAAATAGCTTAGTAATATTATCAGTGGAATGGTGTGTCTGAGTTGTTGCAATATGATGGCTGAAAACGACATTATTGAAACTAACTTGTGCACTGTCTTCCCAGTTTTCAGAGTGTTCAATTAACATCTCTCTTGAAACTATGTATTTAACGATTAATTTATTGATCACAAACAACTCATTTTTTATTGTTCATTAAAATACTGCTACAAAAATCACTAATTTTTTGGACAAAAGCAGACTTATCAAACTCTTAAGAAGAGCAATGTTTCGTCAAAATGCCAACAATTACTGCCTCCCAGGTCTTTTCGACGGAATTGATGTTTGCGATCCCAATTTTGTGGCTGATCTCATCTATTCTTGATGGATTTTTAGACCTATCCACTAAAAAATATTCTGATTATATTTTGTATGCCTGTAAAGCAGGCTAACTTAGGTCATGTTTAGTTATTGTTTTTCATGATGCATCTTTGTTTTTCACAGAAGTTGCTTGCGTT
The DNA here is from genome assembly GCA_963965965.1 of Trididemnum nubilum. Classification (NCBI taxonomy): domain Eukaryota; kingdom Metazoa; phylum Chordata; class Ascidiacea; order Aplousobranchia; family Didemnidae; genus Trididemnum; species Trididemnum nubilum. The sequence goes on along the minus strand of OZ014470.1, from coordinate 20,228,658 downwards.
TTTGTAATGCACGGATGCACAAAGTTTTGTGCTTAACAAACTGTTTATGGAGTTGCTTGGTAGATTTTTTTGACCTTTTTCTAAAATCAATAGCATCTGTTGTGAAACTGGTGTTACGTATTCGTTATTTGTCGTATGATATTTTGCATGAAAACAATTTCCATTATGTTATAAGAGCAGAGTTAAGTAAGAAAGCTGACTCCAGTGCTACACATTTCGCAATCTTGAAGGCAACATCGTAAATGGAAGTATAACTTTGTGCCCTCTATGCATTGCGTGTAAAATGGGTCTCCATGCTGATTAACTGCGTCAGTGCATCTTCAATTTTGCCCGTATCTTTTTTCAGTTTCTTGTTTCTATTTTAGTCTTTGTAACAGAACATAATGTCTCCGTGAGGTTTCTGTTACTACAAAATTTAGCACAAGAATTACTTGTCAAATTGTTTCGCAATTTGTTGTTCAATCTAACACAATTTTTTAGCCACAAGGCAAGCACGTGTATCGAGTCATCCAGTGTTTGGAGGACGAGCTGACCAACACCGTGTCAGCCATGTCGGATGGCTGGAAGTTTGAACAGGTACGTTAAGATTGAAACGCATTCATTAAATGACCGAATTGGTCGATCTTTTCTGCTTGCGAGTTAGCGACGATATTGCTTTCCTCATAAGTTTCGTTTGCTTAGGAATTTCCGTCGTTCTAACTTTTGCTTTCTTGTGTAATAATTTGCAGCTTGGTTCTTAATGTTTTGAAGTATCTTATTCAAAGACGCATCAACGTAGCAAGAGTGGAAGAAGTCAAATCATGATTTTTTGTGTAACTTTGTATAAAGAACGGTTTAATTTTTTCGTCCTTTCGCACTGCTGGGAGTGCTGTCATTATGTGAACGGACCTGCAGCTAGTGACTATGAGAGCTCCAACTAACTTCAGCGTTACAAATGTTGCTGTTCATAATTTTACTTATGAACTAATCTTTCAGAAGCCTCGACGTGGACAACCGCAAGACTGTTTGTTTGATCGAAATACCTATAATGAGAAGTTTTGACTTTTCTGAAGATTGAACATATTCGACTAAAATATCAGAAAGGGAATTAGTTCTAAAGTGTATTAATCAAAGTTCTTAAATTATTTAAATTTAATTTTTTAGATTTTAAGACATGAAATAGAAGTGGTTTAGCATGGAAAGCGATTTTTCTGCATTATTAATCGCGTCAACTTCGCTCTTTGATTGATCCCGCTGAATCCAGCGAAGTTGCTGCTGATTTATTTCATATAATCATTTATTGATTGACGGTTGCTCTTTGAACGAGATGCATCGTTTAGGGATTAGGGATGGGACAAATTCGTTAAAAGCGTTTTTATTACAATTACAAAATGTTCGTGCAAGTTCTCTCTTGTTGAAACAGCTAATACGCAAAAAAGTTCAACATAGCAATCATTATTTTATTCAGTTCTCTGCAAACGTGCCTATGTTTTGAAAGCTTATCGAGTTTTTTGCAGTTAATCAGTGTTGGGTCGCAGTATAGTTACGGCAGTGTGGACAAAGGTGAATTCTTATGCATTGTTTCCAAGGAACTAAACAGCAATTACGATGGAATAAATTTCAAACAGACAACAAAATCAAAGGTATTTTACTTGCGCTGGAACATTGCATTGCTGCAACGACATTCTTTGATCATAACAATCTTCTGCTTCATTTTCATTGACTGATAATTGATTTAGGGTCGTGTTGTTTGTTTCATCAGTCACGTTATTTTTATCCCGGAAAAGCCAGACAGCTGCATTGTATAGCCCTGCTGTGCTATTTTTGTCAACTGAAAAGTTTTTGGTTTCGCAGTCTTACTGATCAAACTGAGAAAGATGCACAAGGTGAAAAAAGAAATCTTTCGTGATTATTTCGATTTTTCATTTCACAATACGATTTTTTATGGCCTCGGCACTCATTAAGTTGGCAGATTGATATTTCCCACTGAATTGCTATATAGATTGAAGCATGTAACTTGTTTTGATTGGAATTTTCAAGCAATCGACCTGCCTCAACCCACAAACACTTAATGGCGAATTCGAGTACTTGAACTCGATTCGATCATTATGGTTTGATTTCCTAATGTTATAACATTTGATCTGAAGCAAGAAATTCGGCATTTTTTCCAAATTTAGAAAATCATATTTACTTCCATGTTGTGTAGGCTAGTACTTTCAGAAATTTAATTCCATATTTTTAGCGTTTATGACGAGAAAGTTTTCCAACATATTGTTAATGCAATGTAATTGCAAACAATTTTAAGGTGACACAGTTTTTAGATATGACTTTCAACAAAGTCAACTTCATTTTTGTTAACCAGTTTTTGGACAGAAATCTTAGGTGACATTCTATGTGTGATATGAAATGCAGCGTAACAAGCATCGTCACTTATAAAAGGGCTTGTTGGAGAGAGAGTGTTACCGAAGAATTTAATGTTCAAAAAGCTTGTAACAAAAGCGAAGTTGGCTTTGCTGAAAGGCGTTACAATAAACTAGATGAAGTAATCAACGAAACTAGAAGACGGCAGAGCTATGGTGTTGTTTCAACAACTAACTTGTTTGAAGTTATTTGTCGAAAAAATGATTCACAACTTGCATGAAATCGTGATTAATTTATGATTCAATGACGTATCACAAACTAGTTACATCATTTTTGCATGTAGTTCTATGAATCATATTTTGAAAGGTATTGCGCAATGCGCATATTAGGACTGTTTTAATAGTACTTTTTAATTCGCACCACAGACACCTTGTGTGAAAAATTCCCGTGATTCGACGTGTAATGCAGCATGAGTAACCACTTGTTTTTAGATGATGCAAGATCAAAGCTCTCGATATCCTTCAAATGCCAGAAGGTAAATCACATCTTCGATTTCGAAACGAATATGTAACTGATGACGTTAACATGGTGTTATTTTGGTTGAAAAACGTCAGCTTTCTTGTAGTAGTTTAGTGTAGGCACTGCCATAAGTTTCACCATTTTCAGCATCTAGAGCCACAAAATTGCCGAAATTTTTGTTGCTGTTTTTAATTTTAACGTTTTTTATTGTTACTCAGATTATATATTAGTTTTGTATATTATTTTGTTCAATCATTCTTAAAATGAATTTTTTATACCAAGTTTAACAAATGGCTGTTATTTGATATTTAGCACCTTATTCTTGTTCGTTGTTTTAATCAGTGTTTTAGTTTTGCCATACGGAAATAGTTTCAAAAACTTTTTGCACAGCCTGCTACAATTATGAAATTTTAACCACGTTTAACAAAGAAATGCAAACTTTTTTTTACTTATTTAAGTAGAATGTAAATTTGAATAATTGTAACTAATTCTGTAGTCGACATTTGAAAGCGTTAAATGTTAACTTATTGCTAAAATGTACGTTTCCAAGTAGGTAATAGCCTACTGTAATAAAATAAATGATTTTGCATTAGTGATGTAGGAGATGCTGTAACATGCCTTCGCACAAAATCAGAACATATACATCGCTATAAGTTCCACAGTAATAACGTTCACTCAAACTTGTTCGTTTGAAAAAGTTTCCGATTTATTATTCTATTTTATGAAACGTGGACTTACTATCTTTAGCAGTATATTGTTCTTTGAGGGTAACCAACCTTAACTTGTGGAGGAACTTTTTTCGTCTGCTTAAAAGGTAATTTTTGTAGCTTTTTTTGCTTCTATTGTCATTGATCACTAAATTTGAATATCGTTAACAAGGCAAACATTACTACAGTAACTCTGATGGTTCTCTAATTGAATTAATATTGGTAATACCCGGTCTACACTTGGCGTAAAATTGTAAGTATATCTTTTCAAAACTTTAGGGCATCGGATGTCCATCTTACCAGAATAAAATTTTTTAACACGAGATAGAATTCTAGGCCCATCGTAGACAGGGCCTGACAGATCAAAAACATCAATTGCACCGTCAATCTTTCTTTTATCTAAGATGTCAATCACCTTTGGAAATATGCGTAATATCTTTTTAATATAAATGTTGCTTGCAATCAAATGACTAACGTATTTACGCGCGTAAATACGCGTAATTGGTGAAATGGCAATAATTCAGTAAAAAAGTAGGTCCAAACCAGTTTAATTTTACATTATAATATTGATGGATATCTCGGTACAATGTGTTATATTTTAAAAATATCGAACTGTATTAGAATCAAAATTAAATCTTTCATTATACTCTCTGTATTCCGCCGAAGCGTGTAACGAGTTTGCGGGGCCCATGTTTGCATCCTTGCGCCCGGGCAACGCAGCTCCTTTTGAAGAAATGTTGCAGCGGTGGCTAGCCGTTGGCAACACTGCGTCGGATTTGACCGGCCCGAGATTTGAACCTCAAAAACGAACGCGTAACTGCTCGGCCAGCTTTGACCATATTCAAATACTACCCTATATTATTATTAGTGTTTATTAGGTCGAATTTTACATGTAATGTTCCACATCTTTTAATTTCGTACATTTTAAACATAAAGTGATGGTATGGTATTTGTAATGCGTATTTGTTCTATTTAGTAAGTCAATGAATGAGTGTCTGCTAAGTTACTGATCTCGTGCATTTGCTGGCATTCTTGTTAAAGTTTACCGAATCGAGTTTATTTTTTGTCTTTCTTACTGGATATGGTTATTGTGTACTAACTGCACGATGTACGAGAGCTTACTTACTATGTACATTTAGGGGGGGCATGGTGCCATGCCCCCTCCCCCCCCTTGGGTCGCCAGTATAGTAAAATTAACATAGAATATCATGTAAAATTGCGGCATGGCCCCCCTCTTTGTAACTTGGGCAGAAAGTTTGAGCACAAAAACGGACTAAATTTGATTAAGGAGCTTTTTTGTTTGCGTTTTTGGTCCTTACCTACTTGTCGACCAAAAACCAGACCGAATCTGAGACAAGACCTTTTTTTTTTGGTCTTCACCTAATTTTGGGCAGAAAAACAAACTGATTCTGAGTGGAGAAAATTTTCATTTGGTGTGCATTATTCACAAATTTCCTGCCCCCCCTTTCGAAAATCCTGCGTACGCCACTGTGTACATTGTACAACTTCGTGTGTTTTTGGTTAATTGTGTTGTATTTATTTGTAATTACATATTGTGGTAGCTTTCATGAGAGTTTTTATGATATATTGGATAAATTATGGTACCTGACGAATTTTTTATAAATCAGATATTGCCCTTGCTAGTTTGCTAACCCCTTTCTTACATAATTCAGTTATTTCAACGGCGTAGCCTAAGAGGGCAATAGCATCGTTTTAATGACGATCCTGATCGCATGATCTCGGTTTTACCTGCATTCTAGTCAATGGGCACGTTGTTGCGACCTTGAATAAGACGCTTTACGATGATTATCTGTGGTGGCTTCGAGTACGTTGCTAATTTAATTCGGAAGTCGATTGGAAAGCTTAGAAAATGGTCAACTTCTCAGCCCCCGCTGGTTCGGACCGCCGTCTCTTGCGATAGAAGATAACGATGCATCAATGAAAACAAATTTTTTTGAGATCTGTTGATCTCACTATCTTGATTAGTTTTACGTCGTGTTAATATTTTTATGTCGTTTTCTAAAGTTACTGCTTTTGTGAAAGCCAATGAATTGAATTTGTTTAATGAATCATAAGTTGAAACAATTTGAAAGTTGTGTTCTTGCTGAAGTCTTTCGCTAGTTTTGTTTTATATTAGTGGACGCTAGAAAGCCTAGCGAAGTGCGTACAAGATGGGGAATTTCCGCTTAAGTGGATATCGGTTTCTTATCGGTTAGCGATGCTAAAAAAGACGTTTCACTCATCATGACTTGGTAACGGCGCAAGCGTGACAGCAGCTTTGTATCACCTGAGAAATTTAGTCGGCTTTTCTATTTTAACTTGCCATTATAGACGTTGAGTCGTTGATGTATCATTTTTTTTATTTAACTTGCAGACGATGATGTAGGCCGGGATTAAGTAAAAGGGAAGGGCAAAATCCGATGAATAAAGGTCTTTAGACATTCCACACCAGCTCAAATAGTTGCCTTTCCGCCGGAAAAGATGTCAGGTATTACACCGAGCGAAATCAAAGTGAGAACCAAAGTAAAAAAAAATGGTCATTGTCTCAGGATGCAATCTTTTGGTGCAGAGTTCTGCTGTTGATTGCAATGATAAGATGTCTTTAGCGATTCTCAGCGGCAAGAGGGGTATTGCTGAAATTTACTGGTGATTTGTAATAAAAAATAAAGGTAGGAACAGGGGCGTATTTAGGATTCATGGCCCCCGCTTTGGGTCGCCAGCATTGCAAAATTGCATAGAAAAATGAGCAAAATTGAGGCATGGCCCCCCCTTTGCAAGTTGGGCATCAGGCTTTGGGCTCGAAGTCACCTAATTTTGGGCGAAAACTGGGACAAAATTTGAGTGAAGTCCTTTTTTTTTGCTCTTCACCTGATTTTGGGCAAAAAATGGGACGAAATTTGAGTGTGACAATTTCAAATTCTGATCTATGTTCCTCTCAAATTTTCTGAAGTTTCTGCCCCCCCCCCCCCCCCCTTTTTTCAAAATCTTGAGTACGCTACAGGTGGAAACTTGGAGGAAACTAAAAGAGGACATGGCAAAATGCCCTCTAAATAGCTTTCTTAGCGAGATTGTTGCATTTTAATGCTTAATTATGTCACACAAAAAAACAAAGAGGCGCTATATGAGACTCAGTCTCTCGGCTACTCTCCCATCCATTATGCCATATATCTCATTATTATTCTTTTCATTGATCTGACTACGGGAAGATGTATAAAAGATCCTGCAATGGTTCGAAAAAAGCTTTTAAAGATTGAATTAGATGATATTGTTAGATCCAGTGGCGCAACCACTCAGATAGGTTCAAGGGTTTCAGCCCCCCTCCCCCCTAACCAAGTCACCTAAAAAGTTTTACCCAATTACAACACCAGTGTAAAACGTGTTTTGGACTTTATCTGTAAGTAAGGGGCCAAGCAATTTTTTTTGCAAGTAACATTCAATTTTAACAATGTCAAATAACTATACAAAACGTGCAAAATGTAATCCAAATGGCCGTAAAATGGCTAGTTTTTCTAAAAATCACAATAATTGCCCGGTGGCTGGAGGCCTGCCCGCAGCCCCCGTCTGTGATGCGCATGTTGCACCAGTTTGCTCAGTACGCCACTTTAACATTTTTCGACAAAAATTTTAATTTTTGGGTCCAAGCCTCTCTCCCTCTCAGCAAAATCTTTGTTGCGTGCCTGGTGAGATCAATTCAATAAGATACTATTAGATCAGATAGTTGGCAGCGTGGCCAAGAGGGCGAAGGCGTAATTTTAACAACGACCCTGTTCGCATGATCTTGGTCAATTCCGCACCATGCTGGTCACGTTATTGCGTCCTTAAGATAAAACGCTTTTCGATAATTATCTCTACTAGGTGACTTAGTCAACTGTGTGACCAAATAGGAAAAGGTGACGTTGTTACCAAGATTCTGATCGCATGGTCTTGGTTCAACTTGGTTCAACTCTTGGTCACATTGTCGCGTCCTTGGATAAGATGCTTTAGGATGATTACCTCTGCTAAGTGGCTTCGAAGAAACAGCAAATTCAATGGGCAAAAATTCAAAGAAATTCACGGAAACGTTGGATCACCTACGAAGGTGTGGGCTAATTCCAGCTATACCAAAACCACTTTTAAAGTGGGGGGGGGTCAAAAGTGTGAACAGTTTTTTTCGCATGCAGCGTATAACGTGTATCCACAAAACCTGATGCTAACGGGGCTAGAAGCCAAAGTTTAAATTTGTTTGTTTAAGAAATATATCAAATTTTGGTGTTGAGGAAATTGGCGCAACTTAAACATACGTATGTTATGACTAGAGCATGTTTTCATTGACCTAAAGACAAAAAAATTGAGCTAAAAATTCAAAAAAATTGACTTTATTGACCTAGAAAAATTAGACTGAATAAATGGCATTTTTTGAAATTTTATATAAAAGCAAATATTTAACAAACGAAAACACACGCAATTTCTCAACGAAACTCGCTACACAAGGCTATTGCTATCGCAAAACAAGTCAAGTCTCGGGACATAATTAACTCTGCAAGCTAGTAATCACTACGTGGACGCATTAAAGTGTAAAATCATGTAATGTCGCACATTTTCGGCCTTAAAATTTCTGTTCTTGGCCAACAGTTTTTTCAACGTGGAAAAGCTTCTTTCTACTGTACAGAAGCAGATGTGGGCTGAGAATTTTGAAGCATGTAATACGCAGCAGGTGAAATATCTAGCCTTTCCATGTTTATTATTTCAGAAATGTCATTGTTTTGCATTCTTTTGTCAATGTATTGGTTGATGTTACAAGTGTCTTCGCCTAAGTCAAGTTCTTGGATTGCTTGCACTGCTTCTTGGTATACTTCGCACTTTCCGTCTTTTCTATAAGCTTAACTAAGCATTCATATTGGTCTTTGATTTTGAGCAGTTGACCAGCTTGTAGGAACAGGCTGAGGTGGGTAATCAATAGCAGAAAATTTTGCCTCCCTGGTTTTATTTTTAATTGTTACTGCTTTGATTTTTGCAATTAGCTGATCCACATCTTCAAAGTGAGATTTGATTTTCATAGCACAATTGTGCAATAAATGTGCTACGCAAGTCACGTGAAACAGCTTGGCACACTGAGATTTTAGTGTTATACCAGCAGCAATCATATATTTCGCGGCATTAGACAGAAACAGGCAGAAGCAGTAGCGTAGCCAGGGGGGGGGGTTAGCCCTTCCATTGGCCTGTCAATCAAAACTCAGAATAAGAAAAATACCACGCTTTTAGCTCTTTTGAGACTGTTTTTTGCGCTGGAATTGACTAAAAAGTGATTTAAAGCATCTTTTGAAACATATATTCCGGGGGGGGGCTAATTGTCAAAAATTCACAAATCAATAAAAACTTTTACGAATGACGAAAGATAAACAATCAAATTATCGCTAGTATAAAAACGCAAAACATAGGTTTTATCTGCAAATATATTCTAATTATTTCTTTTTATAAAATATAGACGAAATAGATTACTATGTGTGAGTTTTATTGAATAATAAAATTTTATGATTTACCAGCATGTAAACCAGAGAACTGCAATGTTATCATTAGCCGCTTCCCTTGTAGCCCATTAATGCAACCAGTTGAATCATGTTGCGCTGCCAATGTCTATGCCACGTTTTAAAAGCATTATTTTTTTATTAAAATAGCTTTAAAATTAAGTTATTTCTGCAAAATACAAAATTTTCGAGCGCTGGGGGCTCCGCCCCAGACCCCCACGACAGCCCCCCCCATTGCGAATTTCTGGCTACGCGCCTGGGCAGAAGAAGCTTCTGTTGATTTCAAGATTTCTAACAGCATCGTCAACTGCTTGAACAATGATGTTGCTATTAGGAGCATATTTTAGAGGTTGACAATCATATAAGCAAACTGACTTGTGGTGTTTTAAGGCTTCCCATTAGAATATTCAAGTATTGCGTGCCAGACGCAGTGCTCTCATCAAGAATAAGAAAAATTTGTTTGTCATAAACAGCATTTTGTATTCGCTTTAAATTATCTTCGCTTAATTGCAGTGCTGTTTGTCTACAGGCAGTTTCAGAAGGCAATCTGTGACCAATGTCACGAAAGAGGTTTTTAATATGCGTTTTGTTAAGCTTGTACAAAGGAATATCAGCAGACAAAAATGCCTTGGTTACCTTTTCAACAAAATTGGTGTCACTGCTCCTCAAAAACGTTTGCGAAGTCTGGGGGATAAGATCTTCAGATCTGCTGTCTAACGCTTTTTGATGTTTCGATGAGAATCAACAAGAAAGCGTTTGTTGCAAGAAACCGCACAGTTACCCAAATTGCAATATAATTCGTTGTTAATACTTTGCATAAATTCGTCAGGGAATTCTTTAACTATGGATTGAATTTTATACGCATAAGCAGGCGCGTAGCCAGAAATTCGCAACGGGGGGGCTAATTTTTGGGTGTGGGGACAGAGCCCCCAGCCTCCGGAGGCCTATGGAGGTCTGGGGATGGAGCCCTTAGCTGCCGGAGGCTTGGGGTCTGGGGGCGGAGCCCAGCCCGTGAAAATTTTGAATTTTTTTTTGCAAAAATAACTTAATTTTAGGGATATTTAATAAAAAATAATGTTTTTAAAACGTGGCATAGAAATTGGCTGCGCAACATGATTCATCTAGTTGCATTAATGGGCTATGTGGGAGGTGGTAAATGATAACATTGTAGTTTTCTTGTTTACATGCAGGTAAATCACAAAATCCTGTTATTTAATAAAACTCACTCGGAGCGCATAATCTATTTCGTCTATAATTTATAAAAAAAATAATTGCGGGGGGGCTAATGAGAAGATGTTTGATAGAAGTGATTGGTAATTAACTAATACAGAATAGCCGAATAGCCCCCCCCTTATTTCTGAGTTTATAATATATTTGTTGATAAAACCTATATGTTTGGCATTTTCACATTATTATATAGCAGACTAAATAACAAAATGTTAGTCCAAACTAACAACGCAGATGTTTCTTTGTTTCTAAACTAACAACCTAGATGCAGGGCCTCAAAGAGAAAATTTTCCAGGGGGTACGAAGGTCGATACCGGGCCCCCAAGTCTTATCGGGCCCATGCAGTTAAATCGTTTTTTGTCCGATGGGTGTAGATCTTCGTTAAAAAGTGAGGGGATAACAATATATCGCATAGAGTTAGGACCTATGAAAAACACAACTAGACATAAAATTGGTTCAAATCCAGCTAGGGGTTGTGGGGGAGCGCTGTGAGCTTCCCCAGCGGGGTCCGGGGCGGACCCGCGAAAGCTTTAGCACTTTTTATGTTTCTTAAGGGTAAAATACAGCATTTGATCAACATCCCAGCACCAAACTTGCTTAAACTGACAAGCAGAAAACGTGATATACATGAAAGAAAGTATTTGAAATGGGGGATGATGACATTGACACAATATTGTACAATACTATGACTTTAATACTGCAAATCCAAATATTTTACTGATAAAAGTTTTAACAAGTCATCAGCAATCATAGACTTCACAAACCCAAATACCTATTAAACTCATACAGATAGAGTGAGTTACTGAATGATAGTAGTATAGTATGTCAACAGGGGCGTATTTAGGAGGGGCCATTGGACCATGCCCCCCCTTTGGGTCGCCAGGATAGTATAATTAGCATAAAATAGTATGCAAAATTGTGGCATGGCCCCTCCCTTTGTAACGTGGGCAGAGGGTTTGAACACAAAAACGGTGGGCAAAGACCTTTTTTTGGCCTTCACGTAATTTTGGGCCGAAAACCGGACTAAATTTGAGTGTAGACCTTTTTTTTTTGGTCTTCACCTAATTTTGGGCAGGAAAACGGACTTGGTTTTGGGTTGGAAAATTTTCATTCTGGTCTTCATTATTCTCAAATTTTCTGGCCCCCCTCCTTTCGAAAATCCTGCGTACGCTACTGTATGTCAACTTTGACTCCGCTCTCTCTGAGGTTGAAATGCTTTTCGATCTGTGGAAATGTGGGCTCTCGTACATTGTTATACCGTAGAATTAGGGTTCTCATGTCAAAAAATGTAACAAAACGTTAATTTCGGTGCAAGTGTATGGCTTTTGATACATTTTCCTCTTTTTTCAATCAAATCGGCTACTATTGGATGTCCTAAAGGCTGTGTAGCAAAAATAGCGACCAATTACCAAAACTGAATAGGCTGACGGATATTTTTGCTGTAGGCAAGTATGATTACGGTGTTATGGTGTGATACCAAAACTTAACGCGGAAACCTGAACTCTTCCGGGCCCCCCTAGGCCCGCGCCCGGGTACAATGTACCCCCTGAACCCCCCTCTCGCAGGCCCTCCCTAAATGCAATCATTTTTCGCAAAACTCAAACAGTATTGTTTCTGCCAAATTAGCCACAAGACGCATTAGTCACAAGCAACTATTCAATTGCAACAAACTCGCATGTTTTATTATCCAATTTTAATTATTTTATCACAATCCTTTGATTGCAACAGATATGATAATCTGCACTACTACCGTGTAACAAGTAATTGACATTGCAAAACAAAATAAAGAACGTTTACATAAACTTTTAAATTGTCACTTTTTCGCACCAATACTAAAGGAAAATTTTAAATAATGGTGATGATGATGATAACTATACAAAATTGACTTTATTGGCCGATAAAAAAAAATTGACCTAACGGTAAAAAATTGACTTTTTATTGACCTTTAAAATTAAAAACTCGAAACTTACTTCTTATATCCAGAGTTTTTGCAAAAAAGCACGTCATTCAAGTTTACTACCAAGCAATTGACTTTATTGAAAAAACTTGCCCTAGTTATGACTATTGTCACTAAATATTACGTATGAGTGGTTTAGTGACTAACTATAGGGTAGAGCCTCCAGCTGCAGGAGGCCATGAGGTCTGGGGGCGAAGACTCCAACCACTAGGCAAATTTTGTAATTGCCAATCCCTCCGTCCCTTCTTTGCGTACAGGTCAAGTCTAAAACACGTTAAAACGCTTTCATGTTAGGGTAAATTTTGTACTTAACTTGGCTTGGTTTCAAAAATTTTGTACGTAACTTGTACGTAAATAATTCGATAGTCTAACGTTTTTGAACGAAAAAGAGTCACATTTTTATCACAGTGTCCTTTTACTATTCAACATTATTTTAGGTTACACCACAAACAACTTTCCAAAGTAGTTGATTTTGCGACTATTGAAAGGTGCGAATATGTCCTTTCTTTTGGTTTCGCCATCTTCGGAATTAGGTTGCCAATACTTTTATTCAGAGATATTATTCAAGAAATTAACGCGTAAATTAGGTACCCCTAAGGCCAGTAGCGTAGCAAGGGGGGGGGGGCGGGGGGGCTGTAGCCCCCCACCCATTGGCCTGCCGACCAAAATGCAGAATAAGGAAAATACCTCGTTTTTAGCACTTCTAAGACTCTCTTTTGCACTGGATTAGACTAAAAAATGATTTAAAGCATAGTTTGAAACGTTTATTTGGGGGGGGCTGATGAACTGCCGAACAAAATGCAGAATAAGGAAAATATCACGTTATTAGCACTTCTAAGACTGTCTTTTGCACTGGATTAGACTAAAAAATGCTTTAAAGCATAGTTTGAAACGTTTATTTAGGGGGGGGGCTAATAGACTACCGACCAAAATAAGGAAAATACCACGTTTTAGCCTGTAGCGTAGGCAGGGGGCTATAGCCCCCCCCATTGACATGTCAACCAAAATGCAGAATGGAGAAAAACACTACATTTTTAACACTTTTGAGACTGTTTTATGCACTGGAGTGGACTAAATAGTGATTTAAAACATTTTTTGAAACATATGTTCAGGGGGGGGAGCTAATTTGTCAAAAATAAAACCAACAAAAAAATAAAAACTTTGATAAATGGTAAGAAATAAGCAATCAAGTTTGATCGTTAATGTAAAAATGCTGAACGTAGATGTCATCAACAAATATACTATAAACTAAGGAATAGGGGGGGGGCTATTCAGTATTTGTTAATTACCGATCATTTCTCTCTAATCTCTTTTCATTAGCCCCCCCCCCAATTATTTTTCTCTATAAACTGTATACGAAATAGATTACTCCGTGTGAGTTTTATTGAACTATTTGATTTTATAATTTAACAGCATCTAAACAAAAGAACTAACATTTTACCATTAGACACCTCCCAAATAGCCCATTTATGCCACCAGTTTAATCTTGTTTGCACTGCCAATTTCTAAGACACGTTTTAAAAGCATTATTTTTTAATCATAATAGCCCTGAAATGAAGTTATTTTTGCAAAAAAATGCAAAATTTTCGAGCGCTGGGGGCTCCGCCCCCAGACCCCCGTGACTTCGGCGGCTGGGTGCTTTGCCCCCAAACCCCCAGCCTCCGGCGGCTGGGGGCCAGAACCCCAAAACAGCCCCCCATTGCGAATTTCTGGCTACGCGCCTGCCTAAGGCCCCTTCTGAAAAGAATAGGAGACCTGGCCTCCCCGGCCCCCCGGTTTCGCCATCTTTGGTTCATTCAAGCACGAAGTAGTCAATGCAATGAAAAAAGTGCAAATCGTTTAATGGCATCTGACGCTGTTCGGTAACAGGAGAATAAAATATGCAATACAACCAGGGATGTCGAAACCCGGATTTTACTGTATCCCCCCCCAATAGTTTGAGTATGGTCTACATCTGCATCCCCCTCACAATACTTTCACTCTGGTGTGCATCTGAGCGTAGGTATCCACTTAAATTCGGGGAAAAAAAGTGTTCCATTTTTGGTGAAGACCTTTTTTCTTTGGTCTTCACCTGACTTTAGGGAAGAAGTGTTCCATTTTTGGTAAAGACCTTTTTTTTGGTCGTCACCTAATTTGCTCACCTAAACAAAATTGTGGTCGAGGTTCATCCCTCCCAATGTTGAAAATAGGACAAAATTGGGGTAAAATTGCAAATCATCTCCTCAATGCTCAACAAAGATCCGCAGCCCTTAATACAACAACAAAGCATCAAATTCAGTGGACAAGAATAATTTGAAGAAACTCACAGGCTGGGTTGGAACGAACAACTTCTCAAGCATAGGCGTAGCCAGGGAGGGGCCCGGGCCCCCCCAATTGAAATACCACCAATGATAAAAAAATTATGACAACATAGCCTTGTGATGTTTAGTTGCAGTTATGGACGACGGGGGAGCCCCGGGGCCCCTAACTAACAACCAGGGGGCCCCGGGGCCCCTAACCAACAACCAGGGAGCCCCGGGGCCCCAAAGTGAAAAACGAGAGCCCCGGGGGCCTCTAACTGACAAACAGGGGGCCCCTAATTAACGACCAGGGGGCCCCAACTAATGACCAAGGGTCCCGGGCCAGGGGCCTCGCAGTTCAAATTTTTATCACTAAATACGCAAAACCTCTAAAAAATCTAAAAGTTTTGTGCTGAAAGTTGCAATCCCAGGCCCTCGTTTAACGTTGTTATGAACTTAATGCTATAACACAGGCGGTACTGCAAACCTCTACTGAAATACTACCGATGATAAATATAATGAGAGCATTGCCAGTATGTTGTCCTCGTCCGGAATTGCAGTTTCTTTAATTTAGGATTTATGCGTACAAAAGCAAATAATAATAATGACAATCACGTGTCCACGTCATGATAATATCATGCAATTCTTGGAGGCTTCAAAAAAACTGTCAAGTGACTTGAATTGAGTCCTCCACGCTTTGGAAAAAAGTTATTTTAATTTTGCTTTAAATGTTTTTTTTATGAAAGAACATAAGGGCGCGATCCTATCTCAAAATTATAGGCGTAGCCAGGGGGGTGGCCCAGGGGGCCCAGGCCCCCTCAATTGAAATGCCACCAATGACAAAAATTTGACAAAAAAGCCTTGTTTCTTTGTTTTCAGTTTCTTTTAGCATCTTTGCGTACAACAGTACTCGCGTACCACAGTAATTAACAATAAATAATATTGACGACCTGCGGGCCCGGAGCACCCCCTTAATTCAATTTTTCCAACCAATTTAAACGTATAACCAGAGTGAAATCAAGGGTTTTTGGCCTAAAAATTGCAACCTCAGGCCTTCACCTAAACTTTTTATGAACGTAATGGAATAACCAGCGCCGTATTTGCCATATGGCACAGCGCCAGGGCCCAGTGCTCAGATGGCATGACTTTTTTTGGTCTTCATTTATATTCGGCAGGAAGATGTTGCAAAAATCCCCTAAGTGCCAGGGGTATGGGAAATGTAGATCCGGCTCAGCAATAACATGTTTAGTAAGCGTACTAACCATCTATTGTATTATTTTTAATAACGCGATTCAACTCCACCTCGCCAAGTTTTTACGCACAAAATACTTTTAAAAAAATAGCTAGAGAAAATGCTCATTGATCAAATTATTGAATTTTAATTGAGGGGGCCTGGGCCCCTTGGCCGTACATGTACTCCTATAACTGGTTAAATTCATAACAAAACAAAAATCTCTACGGAAAATCTTTGAGTGGATTACTATTTACTGCTAAAATATTGCAGGAGGCAATGTGCTTTACTTACCCCTACATGGACCAAATCACTTACAATTAAAATTTTACACCACAATGCAAGATTTTAAATGTGTTTTGGACTTTAATTGCAAGTAAAAGGAGGACTGAACAGTTAAATTATAGACTTAAATTAAATATAAATAAAGTAAAAATCTAGTTCTTTAAAATGGCTTTGAACACGTGCGAAATGTGATCCAGTGGGATTAAAAAAGCTTTTTGTACCAAAAACTGACAAAAATCGCCCTGGAGACCTTCGCGAGTGGTCGCTTACGTCACTCGTGAAGGTTGCAAATCTTCGAAAGTGGTTGCTAATCTTCGCGACTGGTCACTTCATGGGCTAATTTTAGTAACTCACTTTTGAAATGTATTCAATGAGCAGAAAGCGTTGGGTACTTTTATTATTGAAGCGCTATTATAGTAATCACAGTTTCTGTTTCATCATAGCGCGCTGGAATTAAAACAAAGATTGAGTTTGTATTACCGTATGTTACCACGCAATAACCGTGAAGAGTCTAGACTAATAGCCTAGGTAACAAAACAATCTTGAGAAAAAAGTTTGTAAAGTATAAGGTAAAAACGAAGTACAGTAGATCGAATTTGGAAATGAAAAGACAAGTCATATCTTCAAACACATAATAGTACTTAGCCTATTTACTAGCTATCAATGCTTTGTTTAGATCCTTCACTGAAAACTTGCCATAATCTGTTTTGACGATAACGCAAAAAGCTGGAAGCAGATGTCAAAAGTTCTCTTTAGGTGTTTACTCAGTTAACAAATCCTTAAACGCTTTCACCATCCATATCTCATTATGGTACTGGTAGATCTTCGGTATCTTGTAGAGTGTAGACCAATAGGCTTGTCTATAGGTACATTAAAAACATAAACTATGTTGTTTTTTGATGTGATTTTTCTTTTTCAGGCACGCATGTTGTGATATCTGTAGTAAGCATAAACAGTTGTTTGTGTTTGCTATTTTGTGCTGTTTATGAAGACTCCCAATGTTAACTCTATGAGTGAATCTGAAAGCTGGATTTGTCTTCAGTTATGTAGTGGATTTTTTGCTTATTGTGCATTAGATTGCTGTGTTGATTTGCTGGAGACAGCAAAAAAACATTGCAGTTTTTGCATGATTTGACACTATCATCGAAGGACAAGAATTTAGCACAGTAATACCAGTAGTTGCTTTGGGGAAAAGTCAGCCTCTAAAACTACGTTTGGTTTTTTATTCGCTAACGGAGCGCTTATCGAAGTTTAGTGCGAAGTTAAATGCTTTTGAGAGCATTTTATTAGTTTGCATTTTCTTGCGGTACCAGTACGTTGCGACAGTCGCGTTTACCTCAAAGGGCTTCACTCAAAACCACCGTTTGTAAGATACAGACAAATTTGTAGCTGTAAAGTCAAGCCCCCTCTTCTTAGCAAGTCTTTGGTTATGCCCCTGATAAAAGAAAAACACTTAGACTTTTTTATGTGAAAATTGTTACTCAAGCATCTGAATAAAAGTGTTGTTAGTTCTCACATTTTCATGTTACTGGCGTTTCCTTCCCCAGTCCAATTATTTTTATTATAACCGTTGTATCAAGTTTTTTGTTTATTGGTGACTAATGAGCATGGAACAATATTAATGGACTTGCTTGGCAGCTACTTCTCTACCAATAACAGTAACCTCAACAAAAAATAGAACTCACTTTCTACTGGTTAGATATATATTGGCTTTCTAGTTCTATCTGATTACATTTACACTGACTGTAATTGTAATGATTGAAAAATCACTACCAGACTACAATATTCATGATTATAAAACTTGGGGGAGTCCAAAACCATTGCTTCCAGTTCAACTTGATCACTGTTACAACTCACAAACCTTTAGAAACAAAAAGACTGTTAAGAGGACATTCAGAAGAAAAAATTCCATGTTTATAGCTATTCAAAGAAGTGATTACTAATTAGGCCAATCCAAAAGTTCATACAATTTTTTGCTTTTTTTGTATCTATCTAGCTCCTGTATGTAGCTTGAAACCAATTCTAAATGCAGTTTTATTCACCAAGTTGGCTTGGCCAAGTAGACAACGAAAAAACTTTTGCGAATTTTCCTGCATTCAAGCAATTGTTCCATTGTGGTTACTTTTAAAACAACTAGCTAACAAACAATGGGTAAAAACTGTTGTTCTACTAATTCTACCAACCCTTATTCAAATAGAATACACAATATGTACAAGTTAGCAAGAACCAAAAAACAATGGAAACACATACACAAAAGACAAACTTAGCCAGTAGAAACAAAAAAAAGTTCAAGACCTTACATGTCACTAAGGCTACATATTTCATGCCCAAAAAACAAAGCATGCAACTCCGCATGAAATTCCAAAAAAAAAATATCGAGCAAAGAACTTCGCAAACAGAGTTGCTGAAACATTAAGCGTAAGCAGAAAGGCATATATACAACTACCAATTATATGGTAACAACAAAAACACTACCAACCAGTACTTAAATTGTAGGGGGGACGCGTCCCCCCATCAAGAGTTAGCATCCCCCCATTGAAATTTAGCGTCCTCCTATCAAGATTTTGGTGTCCCCTCATCGAGATTTGAGCGCAGGACCATCAGACAAAAAAACCTAATTCTTCACCTAATTTTGGCGAAAAACCACTTCAATTTTGGGCGAAGACCTTTTTTTTGTTGTTGTTCATTTAATTTCGGCGACGGAATCACGTAATCTTCACTAAAGTACTGTCACATGCCAAATGCGTTTGGTCAGGGATGCAAAAGCGTCCCTGTTTATATTTTCCTAAGTCTTCTGGTATCTTCTGCACTGGGTATAGCTTACAATAAACTGATAAGACACATTAGGATTCCTCAGATACAATTGCGTGTTCCTTCACCTCGCACGGTGTTAGAAAGAGAACGAATACACATGGCACAATCAAACAAGTGGAGTAAAGCACTTGTCACGCAATCAAGCGTAACAAAACGGATTATGACGGACCCTAATTTATACACAGATGGTAGCTACCATCAACAGTCCCCCCATGCAAAATTTTACAATTTAAGTACCAGAGGTGGAGTCCTCGAGGACGTCCTTGGCCTCGAGGACGTCCTCGAGGACAGATTTTGAAGTCCTTGGCCTTGGCCTCGAGGCCTCAAGTCCTCGAAAATTGGCCTGTCCTCGGCTCGAGGACAGCACTATTTTTTGGAAAGTTAAAATTTTGTGGAGCGGTTGAAAAATTTTTTGGAAAGCGTTTTTTCGTGGAGATCGCTTGAAAAATTTTTGTGAAGACCTTTTTTTTTTTTTTTTTTTTGAGATCGCCTGAAAAATTTTTGTGAAGACCTTTTTTTTTTTTTTTTTTGGAGAGCACTTGCGCTTTGTGTCCTTGGTCCTTAACCTTGGCCTCGAGCATTCCTGTCCTTGGCCTCGAGAGTGTCTGTCCTCGGAAAGGCTGTCCTTGGCCTTGGCCTTGGCCTCGGATTTTTTTTGTGTCCTTGGCCTTGGCCTTGGCCTCGAGCCTTGTGTCCTCGACTCCACCTCTGTTAAGTACTGCTACCAACACATTCAAAACTAGCCTGTTGGTGGGTTATTTTATATTCTGAAAAAAGAACAACACCATGTTAGTTTAAGATAAAAAAGCAAAAGCTGCGCAGCCAAAAAAACCACTGGACTGATTCAATAGCTTCTGCTATGCTGCACTGAATGAAAAGTTTTGTTTTAAAAGCTAGATGCCGTGGGGCTAGGCCTACTGCTTTGGTGAATTCATTATAATGACGCTCTGAGATCAAGCATAGCTATGAAAAATCACTCTAGAATTTACAGCCTTAGCTGTTTAGATCCAAATTAACTTGGCTAGCCAAGGGCTATCCCGAATCTAACTTTTCTAACAACCTACTCTTTGGACTGATAAATAGGCGCTAAACCATACAAATATACTATTTACATTATTTTCTAGCAAACTGCGATCGTAAAAATCCGATTAGTGATTTAGTAAGTTATCTTACTGCAGCCTGCAAGCAAGCGACATTGCGCAACTGCTCGCGAAGGTTGCGATCTGTTGCAACCTTTCATGAGCTGTCGATGATGTCAAATTTTGGTTGCTTCACATCGCTTTGCGTCGCTTCGTGTTGCTTTGCGTCCAGTCTAAACGCGCCTTTAGTCTTTGTCAGTATGTAGCCGGGAATTCCGGGCATTGTGCCAAGCCCCTATTTCTTCAGAGGCAACGCTCAGTACCAAATAGATTTAGATTAAAGCACCAGTAATTAAAATAAAAATGGAGTTAAAATAACTAGACTTGGAAAGACTGTTGGGACCTTGCAGTTTTGCAGCCTTTCATTCAACTACACGGTGGTTTTAGGCCAGATGTTAGATTTGGTTTAGTCCAGCATGACAAAAGTTTTGCTGCCATCAAAATTGTCTGACCCAGGATAATAATTTTAAACAACAGGCTGATTATATATGCACTATTTCACAGTTCATACTTTGCAATTAACGCTTTCCTTGAAAAATTTTTTTTCTTTTTTCGTTCTCTTTTTTTGTGAAATGCCTGAAAGCTTCAACAACAATACAAAAACAACAGTTTACTTCTGATTGTTGTTTAATCTTGCTTTCAAGTAGTTCACTAATCTCGGAAAACAAGTTATTTGCTTGTTTAGGCCTTGGGGGTTTCGCCATCTTTCGAAAATACAAACATTTTGAAACGGAGTTTAGCAACTACCAAATTCCCGCCAAAATTAAAGATCACGTGAAGGGAGAAAGTCAGGTTAATGATGTTGTCGTCTTGTTATTTGAGTTGCGATGAATTTGATTAAGCTGGACTGCAGCTTATTTATTTTTGTCTAGAATTAGCAGCTGACGCTTTAATTAAAGCACCAATACTAGGCTATATTTAATGTGGAAAGTAGCTTATATCAATGTGATTTATGCTAGTCAGCTATTACCGTAGGTACATACCGTAGGCGGGCACAAGTTCGTTAATAACAAAGCTAACTTTTTCAGTAACTCGTTAATCCGTTAAAAAGTTTTTTCATGTTAACGGACTAAATTAACTTCCGTTAAGTTCTGTTAACTTCTGTTAAGGTTTTTATCATTAATATCTTGCACCATTCATTCATCGGACCGGTACAAATCAGTTTGAACTGGTAACACTTGTTGCATATTAGCACGAGTTTTATAGAAGAAAACGAAGAAAGGAGCTCTTTTTTGAGGCAAATAATAACCTGCAGCCTTATAGGTCTATTAATTAACACAGTTCACAATTTCCAAAGATTTTCCGATCGCAGCTTCGTTGTGCATTTGAACTTATTTTTATCTTAAAATTAGATTAGACTTTCAAATGTAACTTCCAAAACACAAAAAGACCACCATAGCAATAAGTATTTTCTTACAATTAGCTTAACAGCTTCAATACGTGTTCTAGAAGCGAGTGAATAAAAACAAATCTAAATTACACGCAAAATGTTAACGAATTAGCGGACATTATTAACTTCCCTTAATTAAAGTTGAAAATAACAGATTAACGTTAACGAAGGTGTGAAGTTCTGAAGTTTGTTAACGTAATCTTAATCTACAGTCCTACTCATATTTTTGGAATACGTAGTTTATTAATTTCCACGCATTCGTCAACAATTACTTCTGTTTAGTGTTGTAGTAAATTAGCCCACATTTATTTCCTTGATTGGCATTAATGTTCATTCTATTTGTGTGAGTGGATATTTATTATTATTTTTTATCGGTATTAAGTTTCTGGAAATTGAACTCAAGTGAACAAATAAATTGAATTGAATTAAAGGACTATTGGTTAACGAAGCTAACGTTTTGCATTAACTTGCCCACCTATGTCGTAGTAGGCTACTGTACTTCTGACTTCACTTGCTTATGGTGTCCTGTGTCTGCTTTCCATTAGGCTATTGTTTCATCAGTTATATGCAGCACTTAAAGTGTAGGGGAGATGTGTTTCCCCATTCAAGAGTCAGCATCTCCCCATTGAGATTTAGTGTCCCTCCCTATCGAAATTTTGAATTAACAGTGGCCCTTTGCCCCCCTAACAAGAATTCAGCCCCCCCCCCAGTCAAACAAATCATCTGGACGTTTAGGCGAAAAAGTGGCAGATAGTTCAATTAATCCCAAATTCCGGTCAAATGTACTGCCAAATTACGATGAAGTTTATTTTTTATGGTCGTCACTTGAATTTGGGGGCAAAGTCTGTCCCAAAAGTTCCACCAAGAAAGAAGTCATACCGGTAACTTGGCAGTTTGAGTCAAAATTATGTTAGCTAACATCATGCATAAACCTGAAACTGTAAAAATTTAGCAGTAGCCTACACATATTTGATGTTATCTTACTGTCGTATGTTTTCAAACTTGAACTTGTGAACTGACCACCAATAAGCCTACTCTGTACCAGTGTACAGTACCCGCTACTGTAACTGTTTACTGGCTTCAGACTGGTCCAGCAGTAGCTGATAGAATATGGGAAAGGTGAGCTTATTTCTTTTATATTCTTATTATTAATCATGTGTAACTAAACTCAGAACTTAAAGGTAGGTTACAAGCCTTTGTATGTCTGTAGTGCTTCAGCAAAAGTTAATTTTTTTCCTTTATTTTTCGCTTTAGTAACCTACTGACAAATCAGTTTTGTTTCAAACAAACTTAAGCCTAGTACCTAGGTTTGCATTGGCAGAGGTGGATCGAAGATCTGCTGAAAATACAAAATTTTATTTTAATGTGATTTTCACTCTAATCCCTACTCTGCACTCTAAATCCAACTCTAACCTTAACCTCAACCTAAGTTAATCTTAACATTAGCCTAAACTTGACTTTCACAGAATTTGTGCAAAAAGTTTGAGTGTTTGGCAGTAGCATAGGCAGGAGTTGGGCTAGGCTATAGCCCTCCCATTAACCTGTTGACCAAAATGTAGAATAAAAAAACACCACTTTTTTAGGCCTTCTGAGACTGTCTTTTGTGCTGAAATGGACTCAAACAAATTTAAAGCATCTTTGAAACATTTATTTAGGTTGGCTAACTTGTCAAAACTTAAACTCACAAATCAGTAAAAACTATGAAAAATGGCCTAAAATAAGCAATTGAATTTAATTGCTTGTTAAAAAATGCTGAACATACAATAAGTTTTATCAAAATCATACAAGCTCAGGAATAAGGGAGGGAAGGAACAAGGAGGGCTATTACTGTCAGACTGTAGTTAATTACCAATGGTCATAGTATTTCTAATTCATCATTAATGCAAATCTACCAAAACACTCTGTCTAGCTAGCTAGTATTACTACAAAGCTTAGTTTGTATGTTCTGTTTATAAGTCTTTTGCCAGATTGCACCATCTTAATGGATATGACTGCTTGGCCCCTATGCTGAATGGGAAATAAGCTTTTGGTGTCTTTCTCAAGTACACATTGACGAATTCCAGTTTAGGAATTGAACCACAATGCAGCAACCTTTAATCACTAACCCAATGCTCTACCAGCAAAGCTATTACCACTGCGTTGTTTTTGATTTCCTGAGATAAATCCATTCACTTTATGCACAAAGCGTTTAAGATTTTTTGAATTTTTGTGAATAAATTCACTCTACACATATAATTGCATTAGAAACTGCATGGAGAAACACAAAAATCTATACCACCATTCACAATTGATCTAGATACGTGTACTTGCAAGTGTGTTTTTTTGTATTTGATTTAACCTTTTATTTTCTCGTCTTGGTTCATCCAATCAAGATATTTCATTAATGTGAACAGTTTGATAAATATCGTTACTGCTTAAAAGGGTGAAAAATGAAAGTGTATCTTATTCAGCATTTTTCAATCGAAATTCTTACTTAAAAAGTTTTTTCAGATTTCAAAGAAAAAGCAGTTGGATGAAGAAGCAAATGCTGCCAAGGAATTTGAAGAACTCCTAAACAATTGGAATGGATTTGTACGAGTGCCTACAGAGGAAATTTTGAAAAAATTGAAATACAAAGTTTCCTTGGAAAAATTGTTTAAACCAGATGAATTTAAAAGTTTGAGCAACTTAGAAAAGAAGAGGATCAAGAACATTAATGATAGATTAAGTCTAATGTTTGTTGCAGGTATGATTGGATTAGTTATAATAACATAGCTGGTAATTTATCAACCATAATAAACAATTTACAATTGGCATTTGCCAGATATTGCATTCTTAGCCTTAATTTCTGCAAAACAAGCAAAGCTATTACACTTATGATGATTCTTTTTGAAATGTTGTAGAAGCCTTGTATTGCTTATATTTGTGTAAACAGTTCGTAATTTAACTCTAATCATTGTGCTTCTCATTGTGTAACCAGGAATGCCTCTTCCTTCTGAAAATGCTCTACGCATCAAAGTAGGCTTGATTCCGCGTCGCAAATTCGTGTGCAACAAGGATTCTGATGATGATGATGATGGTGATGATGAAACATGGAAACCGAATAAACCAAAACCAGCACAATCACTTTTAAGTATGCATTGTTTTATGACATGTAGAAATTAACCTGTCTTGTTTATGTTCTGTTATTAGTGTAATACAAATACAGGTATTATTTGCTGCTCTTAAAAATTAATGGCTAATTTGCTATTTGTGTGATTTGTCACTTATGTTCAAACAGGACTCACAGATAATCCCGCTTAAACTGTAAAACAACTTAAGTAAAATCATTAGGCAATCCGCAATCTAAGATGGCCTGTTGTAATGGAATGTTATGTATATTTTAACGATATTTCATTCATTCTCCAAAAGTCATAAATTGATTTTTAATTGGCATCAATTTTGTAGTAGAGTACTGTAGTCTGTAATTAGTGTCTTCACATTACTTTGGTAGCTGCTTTTTTTGGGTTCAGAAAATGTGACATAATTAGTAAAAATGGAATAATTGCTGCTAGCTTCCTGCAACGGAATAAATGAATATAAACGACAAATGTAGCAGCTTAATTTCTCATTATTTCAAAATTTTTAGCAGTTTTTGTTTTGATTGCTTCAGGTTTATCAGAATATGCGAAGCGTCAGAGATTCTTTTTAATGGTAAGTGAGCATGAATGGTTTTAGCTGAGACAATATTGTTACAGTTATGGATTTGTATCGTTTAGATTGATGCTCGATAGTATTCTATTTGTATGGAGTCAAATTTAGATTATTTTTTATAATTTTGTATTTTTTGGAAACAGCGCATACAAATTGTTTTTGTAGAATCTGATGGTACGGGTCGATGGAGCAAAGATAAAGATTAGTGAATGCAAAGAAGAAATGATGGAAATCATGGGTTCCTGGGCAAGTAAGTGTGAGATTTTATTGAATTTTGATTGTATGATTTGAATAATTGGTTTCAACTGACATTTTTGGAATAGCACTTTCACTGTAGTTTTAGGATTGGTGTCGATCAGCAGCATTCATTAGTTTGTGATAGTGTTCAAGAAAATAATCAAATAAAAGTTTCGATAAATTGTAGCATTTCTATGTCTGTAAATCTTCGGCTTTGTCGAAGATTGCAATTTATCAATTTTGTTTTATTACCTGTGATTTCATTCATTTCTCTAATGTTTTTCGAGTAGTCTAATACTTATTTAGTTGTGTAAGACCAGCTTCTGGTGAATTTTTGTGAGCTTTGATTTGGATCATAGGCTTTTTCTCTAAGGACACGTAGTTACGTTAACATGTGATTAGTTTTTTGCATTAATTTCGTCTCGTTGCTTTTTGATAACTGTCTCATTCTCTGTTTGACATTCATTGCATTTGGTGTGAGTTTATTAGAAGTTTATCAATGTTTTATGATGACTTGGGCTGACTATTAAATAAGAACTTCAGTCAAATGTCTACGTATACCAGTTTTAGCAAGTTATTTTTAATGCTGCTTCTGTTTGTAGTTATGTGTTGTTTTGCTAGACTGCCTCTGAATGTATTAACAAAATGTTACTCGATATTTTTCATGTGGAAAAAAGTGATTATAGTATGAAATTGTTTAGTAATTAACAAGCAGTATGGAGATAAACATGCAACTCATATTTTTGGTTCAGGCGACATGCTAAAAGCTGTCAGCATTGATCCAAAGCGTTCGAAGAAAGAAAAAAGTGTTCAGGTGTCTAAGGAGCAGTCGGTATGTTTCAGTGCTATTTTTTTTAATGAAGATTGCCATAGAGTTGTGGTGACAGTCACAAGACTATTCTGACATGGATTTTTTTGACTCAGATTGTAAGATTAGCAAAAATATCTTATTTTGCGTGAATGACAGAAAGTCGTTAATGATAGAAATTTTTGTGTTACTGCTAGTGCCTGTTTTCAGTATTTCATACTCTTTCTGCTGCTAAATGTTCTGATGAAAGTAGGCGTAAAGTAATGTATAGTCATATGCTCAAGAGAATTTTTAAGTTAAAATTGAGGAATCGTAGATTATTCGTTTGGTCGCGTATTGTTTTTCATTTTCTTGTTTTCTAGTTATGCAGCATTATATTTATTAAGTTTTTTATGTACCATTTACGTTTTTGTTGTCAGCAATAAAACCTCTGTCTCTCTGTCGTAGGAGAAAGTTGATTCATCGCAGTACGCTACGCGTGGTATCAAAAAAGATTACACTGAACCTGAAGTTCCAGAAAATGATCATTACTTATGTGAGATAGCTTTTTTAGATTTCAATGTCGGACCGCAAAGTTCTAGTTTGAATTTTTATTTTGGAGTCGAAGCTTCCAGTTAGAATTCTTTTGATTTTTGTAGTTGTTTATATATTCAAAGGTATGATTGCATTAGTTTTTAGTTGCAATGTACTTAATTGGTTGAAGTTGAAATCAAAATAAGCTCAATTAAAAAAACGATGACCAAAACAATTAACAAAAATATCTTTTTTTTTACTGGTTGATTTACTAAGAACTTTTATCTACGACTACTACTATTCTGTGTAACAAATCAATTTGCATTTACCTGCGTCTGGTCTAGGGTACTTCGAAATCCATGGACAAGAATTGCCACAGATTCTTTTTGCGTTTTGCTGCAGGCACATTTTGAGTAAGTTTTCCGTACGAATCAAAACGCTGTGTTTTATTTTGATCAGAAATATTAGAGCCTAAATTAAATTAAACATATTTGGCTTATTGTAAGGCTATAATATTTGTGATCAAATGAAATGTTAAAATCATATTTTCTGCTCTGAAGTTTGTATCTTTTATTGTTTCAAGATTGTGATGATTGCGACAAGTTATACGAAGGAGAATGCTCTATACATGGACCTTATGTAAAAATTCCAAATACCGTCGTTAAATTAGTAAGTACTTAGAAGCTTAAGAATATGGGTTTAGGTCTTAGTTTGATCAGAAAAATTAGATCCAAAAATATATGAAACATATTTAAATTAGAAACGTTTCGGCTTATTCTTAAACCATTATCAATCTTAAACCTTTATTCTTTAACCACTACATCAATTTGCTTGAGTTAGCCTAATTCGGGGATCAAAATTCCTTGCATTGTGTCGACTCCTCTTCACACTGATGACGAAGTTAGTTAACTTCGAAACACGGGAATGCTCCCGCTATGAGGGCTCTGCCTCACCTGCGTCGCTAGGAGTTCATTTGATTACCCATCTAGACGTGGAGACAGCATTAAGGTGTTGTCAAAAAAAGTAGGATTGTAAGACGTGATGTCTCTGTGAACTCTTAAATTAGTTCTGCCTATTTCAATTTAGGAATAAGTTGTTAAATTTTTTATTTATTATTTTAAATTTAAGTTGTTAAATTATCATCCTATGAGGTTGCGAGATTGTCTTCTGCATAAACAGCATGGGTGCGCTATCACTTAGGATATACGACGTGATGTCTTGTGAACTATTGAATTAGTTCTACCTATATAAATATTGTATATGCACTAGGTGAATTGTTTATCTCTGTCCTTTAACTCACTGCCCCCCTTATCTACTTGGTCCCCTTGCCCATTTTATGTAATTATCATCCCGGTCTAATACCCCGGTCCAGAGTTGAACGAGGACTAAAGGCAAAATCAATGGGAGAATCTGAAGTTAGGCCAATCGTATTAGACTAGATTAGCGTTGACTCCATCCTTTTTAACCCATCTGTTGCAGAGATATTTTACTTCAAAAACGACGTCGGTGACTGTAATGTTATAAATTTTATCAATTTTTATTGGTAACCCTGTCGTTGATAAGGATTAGCGTCTTAGCGACGTCTTCCCAGTTCTATCGTAAAGCAACGATTAGCCTATTGCATTGAGTTGTTTCGCTACGCATTAATCAGTTTGATCTTTTCAGCACAGCAGATCTGAGCTGGAAAAGAGTTGTCGTTTAGTTAGCCTAGCGATTTAAGTAAAAATCAAGCTGGTAGATACCTTTCAGTTTAAATCCCAGCCTAGTCTAGCAATAAGGTCTTTATTACAAGATTATATAGTACAAACTCATATGTCATATCTGATAATGACACTACCAATACTTGAGTAGGTCTATTGTATTTGCTTACGGTATTTTGTGACCTAAAATGAACTTTTCTATCTAAATTGAAAACAATGGCCTACTAGCCTACTCTAATAACTCAACTAGCCTTGCTTTCGCTTATTGTTAGATGTTTGTTGCCTAGGCTATCGTACAGTCTTTTCTTTTTTCCAGCTTGGATCTATTCTACTGACAAGATCAAACTTGTTAGTGCGTAGCGAAACGACCCAATGCAGTAGTTTAATCGTTGATTTTGGATAGAACTGGGAAGGCGTCGCTAAGACGCCAATGCTTATCAACGACAGAATTGCCAATAAAAATTATTAAAATCTATAACATTAACGTCACCGACATTGTGTTTGAAGTAGAATATCTCTCGAGTGGCTGGGTCAAAAAGGATTAAGTCAACGCTAATCTAGTCTTATGCGATTGGCCTAACTTCAGATACCCCCATTGATTTTGCGTTTAGTCCCCGTTTAATTATATTCCTTTTTTTTCTTGGATTACCTTGGTTACTATTGCAATTATTTTTCACAATCTTATTTTGATTTTAATTTTATGAGCTAGTTTAGTCAGATTTTGAATTTCGGTTTATAGGCCCGGTTAGTTTAGCTATTGATTTTCGGTTTGAACTTCAGCCCTGGCGATGAGCGTTGGTATTACGCGAAACTTGAGTCCAGGCCAGTACGTGGGAAAAATTTAGGTCTTTTTTTTAGTAGCTGAAGTTACGAGATGAAGAGCATGCCTTTAGCGATAGCTTGGTTGTTCAAATTTACCAGTTGAGTAAGCGTGATTCAGGGATCAAAATTCCTTGCATTGTTCGACTCTTCTTAACACTGCTGATAAAGTCAGTTGACTTCAAAACACGGAAGTGCTACCGCGATGGGGGTTGCTCCTCACCTGCGTCACTCGGGGAGGAAATGATCGCTTATTTAGACGTGGAGACAGCATTAAGGTGTTGTCTAAAGAAGTAGAATTGTAAGACGTGATGTTTCTGTGAACTACTAAAATAGTAGAATTGTAAGACGTGATGTTTCTGTGAACTACTAAAATAGTTCAGCCTATGTCACTTTAGGAATAATTGTCAATCTCATTCAAATGGAATGAAACTATTTGAATACGATTGATATTAGTGTAACATTAAACCGAAACGTTTCTAATCTAAGTCGTTCGGGTTTCAATTTTTTATTCGGAATAGATTTTAACGAACATTTTTTGAAACTTTTAAATAATTTTTTTAAAATTATAATCTTATTTTCTTTGTAATCAACATTTTTATTGACAATAAACAACAAAAAATTGTCACCTCTTTCGCTTTGTGCTTGTATTACATTTTGGTTAAAATGGTTGAACTTAAACATGGCTGTTTCAAATTGTTTATCGAGTTGTTTATGCAAATTATATCAAAAATAAGTCGCAGGTTTAACTCGAAAGAAGTGAATTTTGTGAGCTTAAAGTGGATTCACACAGTATCCGGTTTTCGTCCTTTTTTTATGTTTTTGTTTTTTGAAAATGTATGCGCTTTTTCGTCCGCATTTTTTAAGTTCATTTCCGCACTAAGTAAACTGTTATACATACTAATAAAAATTTTGTTCAAAAAGCGATATTTTAAAACAGAGCTGTGCTGTTTCACTTTTTGAAAAATGTTTTTGGAAAACTTTTGTCCAATATGTGACAGTCTGGTTAGTGCGGATATGACCATATAAAAATGCGGACAAAAAGAACATACTTTTCATGGAAAAGAAAAAACGCATACTGTGTAAATCCATCCTTAGTTGGTCAGAATTATGACTATCTAGCATCTTCGCTTTCCGCCTGCAAAACCAAAGGCATGGTAGATTAAAAATGGGAGCGGATCGCTAATTCTATCGATGGTACAGATGACGATGTATTTTTAGTAGAAAAAATTAAACTGAATTGTTTCGATTTGAAATTCATTCGTAAAAAAACGTTGACTCTTACAATGGAGAGGTGTCAAAGACGGGTGGTTGTCCATGCAAAGCGGTAAATTCTGCAAACTCTTGATTGGTTTCGCCTTTTAATAAACTATTTGTTTGTTTTTTCATCCAAAAATTTCTCTCCTTATTCATAAATTCATGCAACAAAACCATCATTAAGCAAGCAATCACGTGTAGCATGCTATTTTTCCTCTTTTACCTACCAACAACCTGCGAAACAAGTATCATTTTCAGCAAAAAATCTTCGGAATTTTCTACAGTGGTCTCGAGTATTCATGAATTTATCCGAAGATTTGGGCTAATTTACGAACGTTTTGAGCCATTTTTAGTTGCTGTTTTTCCGAGAAAAGAAATGTTAGCTCGAACGATATTGTTAGTAACGAACAAAAAAATATTCGTAAAAATTTTTGAATAAATAAAAATCTTTGGCCGAAAAAATTTTTGGCCGAACAAAAACATTTCGGCCGAAGATATTTTTGTTCGTGAAATGTTTTCGAATATTCGAAAAAAAATGAAAATCTTCTAAACGAAAATTGGGGAATTTCAGTCGTTATGAAGACCAGATAGTATGCCAATTTCGCGAAACACGAGCGTTCGTGTTTTTCCAAAGACCATAGTATGTGGCCCCAAATCACTTTCCGGGCTCGGGCTTATGTTTTCGGGTTCGGACTTATCCTTGTCGGCCCGTTTACAACTCTGGTTCAGTCATAGTTAAGTTTTTTTTGTATTTTTAGAACTATATACCCAATTCAAGTTTTGTTTTTATGTACTTTGGAATGCGTTATTCAGAAGAACCAAAGCTAGTAAAACAATTTTTCAGGGTTTAACTGATCGTGCTCGCCGAAGTTGTCCAGATGGGATTAGTGTTGCCAAGTCAAAAATTCGCTCCGGTGGTCTCGGTGTTTGGGCAGACAAAGATTTTTCACGCAACTCCGTGTTTGGGCCATATGAAGGCGTGGACGTTCATAGACTTGATGTGCAAAAACTACGCTTGTTGTTTGAAGGAGGATGCGCTTGGGAGGTTAGTTGTTGGAGAAATATTTGTTGACAGCCGATTTATTTAGAAATTTAATATGATAATCATGAAGTGCATCATGTTTTGTTGGTTTTGCTATAGTTATGTTGCGTTCTTGAAACATCTAACAATGTACCGAATTTAAAACCTACTCATTTAATGGAACTTGAGAGTTGAATAGATAGATTTTTTAAATTACGCAAGTTTAAAATTTTGGACAGCGCTTTTATCGAAATGTATGTTGAGGCATTTATGTCAAATGTCTAGATCTACAAGAAAGGAAAGTTATCGCATTACATAGATGGGTCAGATGTGAAGAAGAGTAACTGGCTTCGGTACATCAACTGCGCAAGGTGAAGATCTTTTACGTTGTAGTTTTATCAACTTCTATGACTGAAAATTATCGAAAAGTCATTTAATTGCATGCAGTATTGCCTGTGTGCTTACGATTTTTTGCAGTTTAATCTAACTGCGAATAGATTTTTTTCACGCGTTGAATGGTTGACGGGCTTTTGAGACGAATATTATTAAGAATTCGGAAATGATTTTGAATCGTAGTCTCTATATGCGGCTCTGCATGTTTCTAATTCTGTTTTTTTCAACCCAGGGTCGGTTTAGGGCTTAAACGCTGTAAAGAATCGCTTTCTGAGTCAGACTCGCTGAATTAGCAGTAGCAAATGGAAAATGAAAGAAAGCTGGTAGATCAATCTACCACACCGGAATCCGTAGGCTGCAGGTTTAAATCCTGTAAGACTTTCATTAGTTCTATTTGTTTGGTTCTGTTGGCTCTTTCGACGGCTTCCGCGCTGATAGTTTATAGGCCGGAAAGCAAGCGATTAACACTGATTCATCTTGCTCGCAAACGTTAAAAACAGTATCGTATATTAGATGCCGAGCATTAGCAGCAAATCGTTTAACCTTAGCGCTCGCTTTGCGTTATATTTTGTAGTTACGGTGTTTCTTGTCGATAAGATCACGTTTTTTTAGTCGGTTCAAATTCAGTTTAATACTGGGTAACAACCAGGGCTGCGAACTCAATCGTTTTTTGTTTTTTTTTATTCGAGTTCAGCCTATTTTAGCGAGTTCAAGTTCGAGTTCTTTAATTTTTTCGATTTTAAGTTAGGTAAAAATATGAATTTTTTTTGTTTTCAGGCTGACAAAAATACTAAGTTATCAACCAATCAATTTGCTCGGCTTAATCGACAAAAATAATAGTAGTTATGTATATGGCGTGTTCGGTGCACAGAGGTCACGTGACTGCACTGTAACCGTCCTTGTGTCTCAAATTAAGAGAGGTCACGTGACTGCACTGTCTCAATAAAAATCGTTCAGTGCAAAGCAGGTCACCTGAATCTCAAAAATGCACTGGAAACAAAATGACTTAAAATGCACTGAAACCGTCCTTGTGTTTCAAATTTTTTTTTAAATCGTGGTTCTCAGTCCCCCCTCCCGATGTTAGTAGGAGATATTAAACTCGCAATTGAGCGCTTGTCACATGTAACCAACTTGTGCTCATAATTACGCTTCAGTCGCGTTTAATTCTTTTCAATAATTAGTTTGATTTTGTCATTTTCTATAGGTTTCACTTTAATTGTAAAGCCATTGCTATCAAATATTTTCACTTTGGGTTTACCGTACGCCTTTTGTATTCTTTCAATGTCTTCTTTTGATAGAACATCACTTGATACTTTTGACCACTCGTGTTTATAAGTAGGATACATGATAGAATCTGTACTTTGTGAATGGGTTAAACCTAAACAATGACCTATTTCATGAACAGCTACTACAAATAAGTTGTGTTTGGGAGGTGTTTCTTGGTCTGTCCAATCTTCATCAGCATCAAAATGTAAATCACCCCCAATTCCTGAACCTGGATAAAATCCATGAGCTAAAACACCGCCTTTACCTTTAAAAGGGAATCCATCGCCATGTTCCTTGGCACAAAAACTAATTTTTATGTCACAGGGCTCATTTGGCTGTACTTTCTTAAATTTAAGTGCTGTAGGTTTATCCCAAACTTTAAAAGCAGAATCAATTTGTTTGTGTATCGACTCTTCTGTAAGTTTTGGTGTTAAGTTCGTGATACAGTAAGTTAAAACACGTTTATTCCACTTTTGTTTTATATCTTCTATATTTTCTGGAAGTGATAAGTTTGAAGGTTGAAATCCACAAAACATCTTTTATTTATATGTAGATTTAAGTTGCTCTAATTCTTCAATCGGAATCCAGCTATTAAAATTATTGCTGTATCCAGACCACTTAACTAATGCCGATTTCTTTTTATTATCTTTGCGAACAACTTTTTCTATTCTGAATTTAGTTTGATTCGTTTTCAAAAGTTCTTGTTCATAGAAAGTTCCAGAAATTGAATCACCACGAAGATCAGTGATTTCGTAAGTGTGTGGATTGGTATTTAAAACTTTAGAAATTAAAAACAGTTCCTCTGTCCAGTTTGGAGTAAAACCCTTGTCAAAAAGTTTTCGCTTGTATTTTGAAAGTCTAACTGTGTCACCAACTTTAAATTTTGCTTTTGTTTTTATTGGTTTAATTTTAGCGTACAAATTATAGTAAACAATTCCTTGATTTTCTTTTTCACTAGCTTGAACAGGCGTCATTTTCACAGATGAATGATAGCTGTTATTGTACTCATCAACTATCTCAGGTAGCATGTCCAAGTACTGAGTTGAACTTTGTTTTGTAAATTGCTTCCACATTTTATTTTTGATAGTGCGATTCCAGCGTTCAACAACAGAACTTTTTTCTTCATTTTCAGTTGAGTATAATTTAATGCTGTGTTGGTCCAACAGGCTTTTCGTATTTTTGTTGTAAAATTCTTTTCCCTTATCAGTCCATAAGAATTTTGGGATTCTTTTTTCTTTGAAGATTTTCTTGAAAGCATTAGCAACAGTTTTACCCGTTTTGTCTTTCAAAGGGACTATCCATCCGAATTTAGAAAATATGTCAATCACCATCAGTAAATATCGGTAACCTTTATTCCATTTGCTAAACTTTTGCATTTCCACTAAATCAGCCGCCCATATTTCGTCAATTGATTTGCTTATAACTCGGCGTCGCAGAAACTTTTTCTTTACTGGTTTGTGTAGTTCATCAGCTAGTTCTGTTTGCCACGACGCCTTTTCCCGTTTTTTGCACCTAACCCCAACTTATATTTAGTTCCAATTGCTGCTTGTACTAACTTTTTATCAAACGATTCCCGGATACCTTTCGTTTTTGTTTGTGATAAACTGTCTAACATATCTTTATCACATTTTAGTTTACCTTTTTTATTGTCATTATCACGGTAACAAATATCATGTTTCATTGCAATAGCATCTATTTGATTGTAAGGTTCTTGCCCCGGTAAAGGTTGGTCGTTCGAATCAAGTTGTTTATCCAAAGGATTATATGGCCCAGTGTACTTGTGACTTGGAAGAGTGAACCCACCTTTTGGTTTTGGTAATTTTCCTATTGCAGCATGAAGGTCTAACAAGCCTCCCTTTTTGTTGGTTTTAATGAAACTATGCTTTGTAATACCACAACTAGCACAAATGCAACGTAACATCAGGCGACCATTTCCTTTTGCTTTTATAATTTCATCAGAACCTGGAACACATTTAGTTTTTTTCTTTTCTCTAACACAATAAGTTTCCATCTTTAATATATGATACATAAAACTTCATAAACATTTCATTAAAAGGTGTAGGTTTTTCATGAAAATCAAGCAATAGTTCGTTTGCTGTTCTCCCCTTATTTCGCTCCGTTATATAATACACACAGTAGTAACCACAAAGAATTGAGTTAATATTTTGAATTTGAGCATCATTGTAAATAATGTTTTTGTTTGTAGTCTTCATATATTTAACAACTTCATTTGGGGGTACAAGTCCAAAGCTGTCAAAGTATTCTACTTTATCTGATTTTTCTTCGTTGTAAACACAAACCCAATGAGTTCCACTACCCGCAAAATAATCTTGCAAGTTTACGACAGCTGCCTCATTTTTATTCATTGCTTTTGGTAACATATATTTGCTAAATGTTCCTCGATAATTGTCACACTTAATCATGATTTTATCAATGTCTAAGTTTGTTAATGGTTTCATTTATTTACTGCTTTATTAGTTGCTCCTTGGATGGCCCCGGAAGCAGCTGCTAATCCCAAAGTTGGCAAAACCTTTTTCGCTAAAAACGGTAACACTAGTTTTCCTAAATTAAGTAAGCTGCTTAAGAAACCACCTTGTTTTTGCAATTGCGTTTTACTAAAGTTTATTTGAATACCGTGTCCAGACGCTTTTGATTTGTTAATTCTATTTATCTGTCGACTCGTCAGTTGCAAACTAACGTTGCCTTTAGTCTGTAAACTTGCATTTGTTAGTCTAACACTTACACTAGTTTTGCTTTTATATGCATTTGCAATTTTTTTCTTTTGATTTTGTGTCAAGTTCAATGAGTAATCGTGGTACATTTTATATTAGACTTTATAAAATCAAACCCAAGATCGGAACATTTTTGAAAGGAGAATTTTTTCCTAGTATTAAACCTTTTCCGAGAATCTGAGGTTCGTCAAAGCGATAAGACCTACCTTGTCTTTTTGTTCCAGGCAACATAAGCCCTTTACCCTTTGATCCAGGTAACACAAGTCCTTTTCCTCCTAACAAACTGGGCAGCAAGCTACCTGCTAAACCTGCTAAAAGAGTTCCAATAAAACCACCCTGTTTTGAAATTTGTAGTTTTGATAGCTTCAAAGTAACACCTGAACCTTTTGCTTTAGCATCATTTATTTTGTTAACTTGCGTCTTTGTTAAACCAAGAAAGTCTGATCCTTGTAACTGGTGGTTATTAAATGTGAGTGTAAGTCCAGTTTTGTTTTGAAAAGCTTGTTTTATTTTTTCTTTTTGAAATTGTGATAAATTTAATCCGATTTTAACATACATTTTTATTTATACTCAGATAATTATATTCATTCGACCTGAAAGTCCTTCTAACTGAAGGTATCTATCAGAAAGTACGACTGCATAAACATAGAAAGCTTGGTCAGCGTTATTTGCAATATTTCTAAAGTTACCACCAAGACTAAACCTTATTTCAATATCTGCCGAGCTGTTTTTAAGTTGTTCATTGTGTTTACTAACATCAAAATGATGAATTGGATACAAACTAGCCCAGTCTTCAGCTGATAATTGACAGCCCGTGTCGGCGTCTTGGTATTTGTTTACAGCCTCTAGAAAACTCATGTATAAACGCGAATAATTTCTATTTTGTGGAGTAAAATTACATTCAAATTCTCGTTCAGGATATTGAATGCTGTTTATTCTGCAACTAATACGTCTTAAGTTTGCATTGTCAAAAATCATATTATTTAGCTGCTGGTTGTTATCTCGTTCACTCGATTGAAACGCAACAAACACATGCCAGGGAAGCTCTGTTCCCGGCTGGGTTGTTATTCTCCAAGTCATGCTTGTTTCTGTTGACTGAAACATTGTTCGATACACTCTCATTTGTTCAAAGTATAGCTGTTTTATATGTCCTTTTACTAACATAGCATCTATTTCCGATTCAACTCTTAAACTTGGTTTCACTTTAGGCATCCACAAAGAGATATGACTTATGTTAAACTTACCAGCAGCTACACCATTACCACGTAAAATATAGTTATTAGATGTTTCTCTATCCACGACTATACTGTGTTTAACACCCCTAAAAACCTTATCGATATCACGACAAAATCCAAATATTTGGGAAAGAGGAAGCATTAAAGTAATTTGCTTATTTCCCGTAGTAATGTTCTGTCTTGCTGTGAAACCAATATTTGCTTGTAGATTGTTGTTGTATATTTCTACGATTGCTCTAAGACCATCACGTACAGCATTTGCATTCGCATCATCAGCTACACCACCAAAATTTTGTTTAAGAGATGGGGAACCAGTTCCAGTGTCTTTAAACCACAGCATGTTAGAGGCGGTTGATCTTGAATAATCATCACTAAAGCTAACCAAATTGAGTATTGTTGATGCTTGAGGTAGATAAAGGTTTATGTTTTCTATAGTTTGGTTATTTAATTGATATTGCGCAGTTTGAAATAAAGACCAACCGTTATTTACTAATGAAATTACGTCATTGTTATTGTAATTAGCATTCGCATTAGTTTGAAGTTTTCCTCTGATTTCTAGGTATGCTTTATGCGGTAGAAGAAAAACATCTTCATCTTTTGTTTCAATAATGTGCTGACCATCTTTGTTCATATTATTTGAGTCTCTCGGAAGGTATTCAACATATTCAAACTCAGTAATTGAATTGTCCACTAAGTTTGTTTCT
Organism: Trididemnum nubilum; assembly: GCA_963965965.1. Taxonomy (NCBI): domain Eukaryota; kingdom Metazoa; phylum Chordata; class Ascidiacea; order Aplousobranchia; family Didemnidae; genus Trididemnum; species Trididemnum nubilum. Next base: position 20,190,909 of record OZ014470.1, on the reverse strand, counting down.
TTAATTTGCAAATATGGATTCGTTAGTTCCGTCATTTTATAATTAAGACATATAATTTTTAAATCCTGATCCAGCAATTAAATTACTTAAGATAGCTCTCGATCTGTCGTTGAGATTTTCTAATTCTCTGTCATTGATAATACGCTTGTTTATTGGTATATTTTCTAAGACTGGTTCTAATGTCTTTTTTGTGGGTTCTAAGGCTTTCTTCAGTAAAGGTGCAGCTAGTTTTTTAATCTCAGTCTTCACTCCAGTAGGAATTCTGTTAAGAATCTTAGAACCAGTGCTGATTACGTTCCTTACCTTGTCGTAAACATTTTTAAGCAAACTTCCACCTATGATTTTCTTTTTATGAAATCTAGTTTCTCTTTGTGATAACATTTATAGTTAAACTACATAATCTCTCTCAGGTGAACATAGTAAGTCACTCGTTCATTATTCATATTTACAAAATTGTTATCTTGATCTTTTATAGAGAATCGGATACTATCAATTTGACTTAAATTTTTGATTGGAACGTAAATGTTTTGCTTAGGTTCAACTTGAATCAAATATCCCGGTGGTACGTTTGGACTAAGAGTATAAAGTAAGTCACTAGACGCTCCGTTTATGTAACTTCCATCAATTAAGCTGCAATGAATCTGAAGGCTGTTGATATTTGTAATATTTACAGGATTTTGACTATTATGAATTCCATTTACACCCAAAAATGCCGAACCAAATCCTAAAACGTCACCTATTGAATTTGGAATTCGAAAATCAACTATGTAATCATTTTTAAGTTCAATTCTTGATTTTAATGTATTAAAATTTGGTGTTATAGTTATATTATTTTTGTCATCACGTCTCTGTTCCATCAAGTACTTTATTTCATTATTGAGATCTTCAATATTATAGCTCCCTGGAGGAATCGATAATAGTCGTGCAGCTATTCCATCTGGTGAATAAAAAAATTTATTATTGCTGCTCGTTATGTTATGCCAAGAGTACCATATTTGAGCATTGATTAAGGACATCTCGTAACTTTTTTTAATGTCTAGTTGCAACGGTGGATTAAAGCTAGTTATAAAATCTTCTGATTTTCCTTGTCCTTTTTTAGAGTCAAAGAAAAGTGGTATTGATGTCATTTTAATATATTGTCAAATAATTTTTGGTGGTCGCAGTGTGAAATACATTTGTTTAATTTTAGTTTTTTCAAAATGTTTGCAATTTCTTGATCCAAACGTTTGTTATTATTGCCGGCTTGTTTGGCTGCTACTAGTAAATTAAGTCTTTCACAAAGTTTGTTGGGATCTTTAAGCCCTTTTCCAAAGGTAAGTTCCATTCCTCCTAATAATTTATTTAATTTTTCTCTGTACTTTTTAAAAGTTTTTATTTGCTTATCAATCACTTCTGTATCAGCATCGCGTCTTCTTCGTAAACCACCTAATCTTTGATTGATTAATCTAGCTCTGTCTTTCAATGCGTTTATGTAATCTGGCCCGCGTTTTACAAGCTCAACAATATCAGTCTCAAAATTGTTTTGTGTAAGCAATTCTTTTTCTTCGTTATCGAAAGCACTCTCAAAGTGCACAGTATAAATTGATCGAGGTTTATCTTCAATGGCAAGCTGTTGCTGTATGTGTTGAATTAGCTGGTCTTGCCTTTTATCAGTTTTTTTCTGAGTTTCTTCAAACGTTTTAGTAATGGGACGAAATATTTCAGAGGCAGACTTTTGCAGTTGTTGTTTGGTTACAATTTCTTTTTGCAGTTTTTGTTTCAAAAGCTTTCGGTTATTAATATAATCCTTTACAAGTTTATTTCTGTTTTTCAACTCTTCTTCATTTACAAATGGCATGTTTACTATATAGCATATAAAGCTTAAGCCCAAAAATGGTCAAAGCATTTTCTGTAACGAAGGGGTAGGTGTTTGGCTGTTTTGTCCAGCACCATAAAATTGTAAGGATCTTTGGTTGCTTCACGGTAAATCGACTCCATTTCTTCTTTTGTTATACCTTTAGCATGATCGTCAGTAATGTGTCTGATATCTTTGTTGTCTAAGTTCCCGAAAAAAACAAAACAGTTAGTGTTTCTTCTTATGTACTTTGGAGTGTTGAAGTATGACTGGGTGAGGTAAATACAGTTGCAATTTCTGTTTCTAGATAAAGAAAAGTATTCCATCAGTTTTTTCATATTGTCTAGCTTAATGTCGTCAAAAACTATTACTTTCTGTTGAGGGTCAAGCTCTTCTACTGGAGGCAAGTCTTCAGGGCTTAGCACTTCAATACCTTGCTCTTTTAAAAATCGATACTTATCTTGCTCAGGATTAACAGTATAAACACAACAAAGGTCGTAATTCATCCACTTGAGAACCATGTTTAAAAGCAAATTTGTTTTTCCTGATCCTGTCGATCCTACTATCATGTGATGGCAATCTGGTAGAAGATAATGATGTTTGATTTGCTTGTTGTCCCCACTTAAATATTTATCAAAGTTTATTATATTCATTTATAATAAAGAAGGACAAAATGAATATTTCAAAATTTGGAACAAGTGGAAGTCAATCTTCAAGTACTGTTAAGATTGTAGGTATTGAACACAAAGTTTCCAAGTCAGGAGATATAATGTATGGTGATTTAAACTTAAACAACCACAAAATTACAAACTTAGCCAATCCTGTAACAGAATCAGATAGTGTAAATAAAGGATTCTTGGATAATGCAATTAGCAACATTGTCCACTTTGCCGAAAGCTCTGAGTTTGGTTCGAGGTTGGCTACTTTAGGTATAAACAACGATGATCAATATGTTGTATCGCCCTCTCAAATTCAAATTCAGAGGTCTCAAATATATGGTGTGGAAGTACTTGGTCGTTTACCAAACAGGGTCTTTCGTATAGAAAATATTCCACCTAACAACGCATCAATTGAATTAGGTGAATCATTGATTCTAAAAGGACTTGTTGAACCCATTCTACCTTCTGATGCGGCAACTAAACAATTTGTTGAAAATTTAGTTACAAATGTGAGAGATAATATTAACTTACAAGGATTACACACTATCATAAATTTACGAGATCCTACAGCACCAGGTGAAGCAGCAAACAAAAATTATGTTGACCAAATAACGCAACACATTCAAACCGAAGACGATAATGTAACCATTTCACGAAACTTAGATATGAAAAATCATACCATTTTCAACGTAGGTAGACCTTCCGAACCTACCAGTGCAATAAATAAACGTTATTTTAAACGAAATATATATCGTCCAAAATTTCAAATATTTTTGGGTGCTTCTTCGAGGCCAATTCCATCAAGTGCTATTCATTCAGTTCGTACTAATACAGATCACAATTTGCATTTCGTGAGTGCACCTCTTGTCGCTGGGAACGATTTTCTGTCTTTGCAATCCGATAGTATTCATTTGAGAGATGAGGTAACCAGCAGTTACATCGAAATAAGCGTAAGCGGACTTGTGAAAGTTACCAGTTATGACGATGAAGACAAATTACACATTGATATAGTTCGTATTAGTCAAGGAGAAACAGATAAAATATGTAAAACAACAGTAACACCCCCATTCGATTGTTTTAATTTAAACTGCATTGTTTTTCCTAATCCTTCTCGAGATGAGTTTCGCATACAATACAACTATGTTTCTTCAAATTCTTCGGTATCAATGAATATGAGCAGCGTTGTAATTAAAGTTAAACAGCTTGAAGTGGGTGATCAACCAGAAGCGTAATTGTATATCGTAAAATAAACAATGGACTTTAACCACATTAGTAGAAAATTGACTCAAGAACAAGTGAATGAATTGACAAAACTGTATCACACTTATCACAAACAGTATTGGTGTTATAAGAAAATGTTTAAAAAATTTAAAAGAATGGACTTAGCTCTAAAGCTGTCATCTGTTGTTTTTACTACAACTGGGGCCGTGGTTGGTTCTGTTACATTAAATCCGATTTTCTTGGCGTCTGTTAGTGGTACAGGCGTTCTTTTACAGACAATAACGACGCAGAAAAATTTTTCCAAAAAAACTGAGTCTTGTAGATATGCTTATCAATCGTATCAGAAATTACTCAACAAGTTAAAATTGTTTTTAAGATCTGGTGATATTGACGAGTTTTTCGAAAGAGAACTTGCTATGGTTGATGACCAAGTTGCTGATATATGTCCACCAATTTCTGAAAGCTATGAAAAATTACATGCTAAACGATTTGTTTCCACATGATTTCATATTTTTTACTTAATGCATCACTAATTTTGTATGAAGGTTGTTTGGGAATGTCTAAATTTTCTAAGATTTTGCTAATAAAAAATTCTAACTTAGGAAACCTTTTGCTAGTGATAATTTTTAATCTACTTTCCACAATTACCCAAACGTCCATGAATGCTCGTGTTTCATTAGGAGACAATCTAAGTTGCTCTATTTTACTTTTAACATAAGCAGTTCTACTGTAAACTGATTTACGTAAGACAACATTATGTGGATTATAATCAATCCAGTCGTTTACAAAATATGGGTGATGAACTACACCACAGTTAATACAAGTTCTATTTCCATTTATAATTTTTATGTCAAGATTTTCACAACAATTTTCATCCATCTTTTTTTTATAATAGCATATATTTTTTTTAATTAATAATGACCATATGCAAAACTATCAATTCCATTAGAAAGAATATATCGTTTATCATCAAAACACGAAAGAGACTTCTTGTTGATTTCAACAGAATAAATTTTGTGGTTTTCACTTCTAATTGATTTCATTTTATGAAACATTTGACGATTATTGAAGAGCGTGTTTTTGTAATCTTCGTGCTTTAACAGATTCCTCACTACATTTTTTTTAATTCCTTTTGCAGTTTTGCAACCTTTTTCATCATTTGTGACGTAGCTGTACATTTTAGATCTAAGTCCAACAAATTCTACTATTGGCACACCTGCGGTTTCATCTTTCATCTTTCCAATTACTTTCTTGTTTTTTAGGTCATAAAAGTCTGAGGTTTCTTTGTAACCACTGAAGTCGAATTTGTCTTTGTCAGCCCAAAAATCTTTGTATACGTCTTCTGTTTTTATATCATATGTTACTGAATCTGTATCTGTAAATAAGAGTTTTGCATTCTTGCCATATTTCTCTCTAATGTAATTATAATGAAAATCATACATCAACGTTTTTGAAATATCGAGAATACACATTCCCACATAAGCGGGGCGGTTTAGGGTTAAAGATTCTTTGATTTTATGAACTGCAACAAGATTTTTATTAAATATTTTGCTGCTAACGTAGGTTGGTTTTGCACAATGCTTTAATAGTTTTTCTGGTTCGTTGATCAGAGTAACATTGACACGTTTACGAAGATTTTCAATTGTTTTTCCAAACACTGAGTTGTTCATAAGTTTAAAAAAATCTTTCTCAAAGTCAGACTTGGCGGTTTTTCGCTTTTCTGTATTGAAATCAATATACTTTTTTAACCAAGATGATTCGTTAAATTCTAATACCCGATGTACTTTTGTAACTTTTAAGCCTAATTCAATATACTGCTTTAAGTTTTTGTAATAAAGAACATAACTCTTTTTTGGTTTTAAATTAGGTATTAATTTTTTAACTCCTTCAACTTTTATATTAAACTGAGTTTGTAATTGTTTACAGTAGTCTGAAAGGAGGTGATGTTTAATTTCCATTTTTTCTGGAGCTAGTGGATAGTCATTATGACTATCATGAAGGTGTTCAGGATAGTCCAGGTCAACTTCTAGTATTAGTCCTTTTTCTTTAGGTAAATTTGCTAAATCAATTTCTTTTTCTGATAGCCATTTAAAACCACCCGTTGGTAAATTTTGGCTCATTGCCCATCCATATAAATTGTTTGCATCAAGATATGTAATATAATTTGATGGCTGCTTTGAATCGTAATTATTCATGTATTTGTTGTTAGCTTTAGCATATCTTTTAGAAATGTATGAAACTCCCCCTCTCACACCTTTTTCAATGAAAAGAAATTTGTCAATATCTGTCATTAATTCCAGTTTTATTTCAGTCATTTTAAGCATTGCATCCCATGATAAACCAGGAGAAGTAAAATAATGGCAAGGGTCTAATTCGTAATATTGAAGACAAGTCTTTCGAAATTTCTCAAATACATCTGCTAACAGCAAAACATCTGACTTAAGGTACAAGTCGTGGTATTGTCCCATGGATTCCAACTTGAAAGTAGTCCACACATTCTGCGCATGCTTGTAATCCTCATCGCTTATATCTTCATCGGTTAAAAGACTATAGAATTCCTTTTTTGATGGGAGGTTTCTGTCGTCAAACTTATCAAAGCTGTTCATATAATCGTAGGGATAAACTCCTTTTCTTTTCATTAGTTCTAGTTTTTCATCCTGAAATTCTTGTGATGTGTATTTTAAGTCAGAAAGTGGAACGTTCTTAACCAGAGTTTCTAATGAGCTACTCATGAATTGGAAGCTATCGATAAATTTTAAATATTTGCCTAAGAAAAAAGCCATGTATTTTTCTAGATTGTTTGGAATTACTTTAATATCCTTTTCAAACTTTCCTATTTCTTGCATAATAAAATGTGAATCATAACCCCTTAAATTATGAAAGATTACAGGTATCTTATGAGTAAGTCTGAAATTTCTATTACATTCATTATGTGCCGCCCCTCTGTATTTTCCTGTAACGTGACAATGATCTCTAACCCTTTTGTCTTCCTCAGAAAAGCCTTTTTTACAAATGTGACATTTTGTAGCTGCTTGAAAGTTTTCTTCATCTTTGTTCGTTAAATCCATAGGTTGATTGAAATGTTCATTTTTCGTTTTTTCACAATAGTCAACTTCTTCCAACATAGCTTCCAAAAATTTATAAACAGCGTTTTTACCTCTATACAGTTGAATTGGTCTACTGAATTTATCGTCATAGCAACAAACTATTTTGTAGGAATAGCCGCAATCAATATGTTTTTGGTAACTTTCTGTGTAGGACTTTTCATCATTTGGCTGACAGCTGTCAATCTTTTGAGTTATTGCTTCAAAATCAGCATATATAACAAAGGGAACTGGTAGTTGTTTTTGAAAGTTATTAAACTTCACCGAGCTACCTTTTTTGGGCATTTGTATTGCTTGCTTTCCATTTATAATTACGCAGTTTGGTGTGTGTTTGTGTAGAATTTCCTCGCTGCTAAAACATTGAAGACAATATCTGCAGAAATGTTTTCTGTGTTGGTGCTTGCTTTGATTATACATACATCTATTAAAGTCTTTTATCCAAACATATAATGTTGCTTTTCGTCTTCCATTATCAATAATAAATCGAGAGTTGTTTCACACACCTTTTTAGACACAAATAAAGGAAAGCGTTGCTTGTTTTCATAACCAATAACATTAATGCTGATGTTATTTTGTTCTTCAATTTTTGGTATTTGCTTGATAGACACTGGAAACTTTATACCATCATAATTTAGTGTGTCTACATATTTTTTGTAATGACTTATTCTTTCACGATTGCTTTTTACTTTCTCACTGTATACTTTAGCTAAATGACACCACCTAAAGCATTCGTTGTCTTTGTTTTTGATGTTAATTAGTCCTTTCTTAGCATTTCGAAGTTCTTCCGGTAATGCAGTATAAGTTGATCCATGAAGAGGGGTATATTGAACTAAGTTAACGAAGTGCCCATCGACAGAAAATATAGACCATCCAGAACCTTCACTAAGCCAATTTCCAATTTTATTTATTATTTGATTAGATGCATTTTGTAATGTTTCACTTACATCATCTTTATTTAAGATGACAATTGCTCTGCTGTTAAAAAAAGCCGTCTTGGTTACTGCTTTGTCTTCTGTTTGTTTTTCAAAGGTAATTTTAAGAGTGATTGTTGCTTTCAATCCTTTCATTTTAACCAGGTCTAACCGTAATTTATCTTGTACGACTTTTTGTGTTTCATTCAATTGTTTCAATGGGCTAAAATCAACAATATCTACATCATAAGATTTAGTATAGTTTTTCAGAGCAGTTTTGAGTAACTGCACTTTAATTACTCGTTTAGGAAAAAGATTTAAAATTTTTTGAAATGCTGCTGAAGCACTTGCTTTAATAGTTGGTGGTATGTAAGCCATCAGCCAATCGGCAAAATCATTTATACGCTTTTGAACTTTACCAGCTGCATTAAGAGCTATTTTCTTTAAGGTTGGGGGAAAATTTCTAAAGGGTGACGGTTTTAAAGTAGAAACTCCAATATCTGGAACCGCCTGATCTAAAATATTTGATTGGTTCATTTTTATTATAATAGAAATATAATCTTTAAGTAATTTTTATGCTTAAGAAAATTTTGTCTGTAGTTAAATAAAATGAATGATAAATTAGTCATTGAAAATCGTGAGTTTTATTTTCATCCAACACACAAAGCATACGCTGGGAGCATTGATGGATGCGTTGTTCATGTTGTTGCTAGAGAACCAACATTTGGAAGCATAAATGAAAGAGGTTATTATGAAATCACTGTTGAAGATTACTGGGATAGAATCTTGGTTCATAATTTTATATGGGAATGTCATCATGGGCTATTAAAAAATGGTGAAAAAATAAAACACATTAACAAAATACGTTATGACAACAGATTAATGAATTTAAAGCTTAGAAGTTCAGATGAAATTATTGTAAAAATTTCGACAAACAAAAAGATAAGCTACGTTTAACTTGTTAATCAAGTATTTTCTTTGACTTCACTGGGATTCGAACCTGATCTTCTGTTTCTTTAACTTCACTGAGAATCGAACCTACTATTTTGGATTTTCTCCGACTTCACTGGGATTCGAACCTGGTCTTCTGTTTCTTGAGTGACGTAATTTCGCGGAACTGGTGGTTCCGCGGCATTCTAGAATGTTCTTCTCTTGTTCTTTTCTTGAGTGACGTAATTTCCAGAATGTTCTTTGACTTCACTGGGATTCGAACCTGTTCGTTACTGTAAAAGTTAAGCGACGGCTTTACCCACTCGACCATCGCGTCTTGATTGTTATAATGGAAAAAACGCGTACTTAAACTAAATACGTGATTACGTCACAGACAAGCTTAATAAGCTGTTTGTATGAAAGAGAAAGGACATTTAGACGTTTACGTTGGTTGTAACTTTATATGGAAAAAACGCGTACTTTAACTAAATACGTGATTACGTCACAGACAAGCTTAATAAGCTGTTTGTATGAAAGAGAAAGGACATTTAGACGTTTACGTTGGTTGTAACAAGTTGATTAGAAGAGTGTGGAGCAGCTGCGATAAAATGATTAACAACTATTGGAATGAAAGTGAATTGCAAATCATCAGAGAGCATAAAAAGTATCATGAAGACATGTTAAATTACCTAGATGAGTTGGAGATAAACGGACCATTAAATATTGAACCAAACAAACCTTCAAGCAAGTTGCCGATTCCTTATAAAAAAAAAGAGAGACTTGTTGGCGAAAAGTTGCATGAATATTTAGTTCAAAATCTTTCCACTGCAGATTTTCAACCAGGGCTTATTGAACCGGAAGAAAAGACGATCAATTCGTTGACTGAATATTTAACAAAATGTGTTCAACTAGAAAAGAACGTAAACAAGCAGTCTCTTTGCTTTCATGTTCGTTGTGGAAAAGCTTTGAACATTCTCCACGCATTATGGCGAGAAGAAAGAGCAAAAGGCTATATTTACAAAACATGGAAAGCATGGGTGGAAGAAAACATCAATATTGGTGATCGAAGTGTCAGAAAGAAGAGAGAAATTGCTGATTTGATCGGTAATTTACCACGATTTCAATTTCTGACTCTTTCATTTTCGGAAGTCTGTAACCTAAAAAGTGATATAAAAGCTATGTTGGATGCTTATCCTAACATTCGAGAATACTGGTCAAATACACCATAATTGTGATTATTAACTGATATCAAAAATATGTTATTTCGGGCTCATTGTTGTGTATTGTATGCTAGTCAGCTGTGGTGTTGTTATATCCATGAGAGCTATAGACGTCTTCGAGTGTTTTACAATGATTCAAGTGGAGGCTAATGTTGATACTTTTGATGCCCTTGTTCGCAAACTTTTATTTCGTTTTATGAATCGTTGCCACAGGTCTACCAATGTGTTTGTTCACTCATTACTTCACTCTTGCAGATTTCGTTGTTCGAAATATGTTGCTCGCTTTATAGATTTGCTTAGTGTAAATGGTTTGGGAGAAGCTTACTGTTCTTCTCTGGCGCTTTAGAATTATTAATACATGACTGTAAACTTTTTTTTGTGTGTGTGTTTCTTTTTTTTTTTCGTTTTCTATGAGCGCTTTTGCGCTTGACACAAATAAATAAATAAACAAAATAAAAGTGATTATTGAAATGAATAAAATGCTAATGCAGTGTTTGTTGACAGCCACACCTCCCAAACACAACTTATTTGTAGTAGCTGTTCATGAAATAGGTCATTGTTTAGGTTTAACCCATTCACAAAGTACAGATGCTATCATGTATCCTACTTATAAACACGAGTGGTCAAAAGTATCAAGTGATGTTCTATCAAAAGAAGACATTGAAAGAATACAAAAGGCGTACGGTAAACCCAAAGTGAAAATATTTGATAGCAATGGCTTTACAATTAAAGTGAAACCTATAGAAAATGACAAAATCAAACTAATTATTGAAAAGAATTAAACGCGACTGAAGCGTAATTATGAGCACAAGTTGGTTACATGTGACAAGCGCTCAATTGCGAGTTTAATATCTCCTACTAACATCGGGAGGGGGGACTGAGAACCACGATTTAAAAAAAAATTTGAAACACAAGGACGGTTACAGTGCATTTTAAGTCATTTTGTTTCCAGTGCATTTTTTAAGAGTCAAGTGACCTGCTTTGCACTGAATGATTTTTATTGAGACAGTGCAGTCACGTGACCTCTCTTAATTTGAGACACAAGGACGGTTACAGTGCAGTCACGTGACCTCTGTGCACCGAACACGCCATATACATAACTACTAATAATTTTCCGACAATTTTTTTAATCTTTTATTTTTTTTATGAACTAGAACAGTTTTATTCGAGTTCGGCAATGAAGACCAAGTGTTTTTTTCGTAGATGTCTTGCAGTTTTGGCTGGAACAAATCGGTTGGTCAATTTGGAAAACCAGTTGCAGATCAGGCAAAATTTGAATAGCACTCCTCGGTGCAGTTATTTATCGCTGCTTGCCAAATAATAAAAACTGCTCTTGGCTGACTTCTTTTCGCTAAAAAAGACCTTTGTTGACTGCTACATATCAGCTTACTTGTGTAGATCAGAAGATGAACAAAATTTGGTCGCTTATCAATATAAAGGAGAAATTTATTACCGAGCTTATAAAGAGATAAAACAAGGAATGGAGTTGTTGGTGTGGTATGGTGGTCAATATGCCGAACAATTGGGGATAGCTAAGCAGAAGCTGGTTACGACTTGCCACAGGTTTTCTTTTTCTGGTATGTTTTTTGTTTTGCTACGGGCTTGTAATAATTTGTGATTAATACAATGTAACGAGTTTTTTGTTTCGTTCATAATTTTTGCAATATTGTAGGTTGTTCACGCTCATTTTTCTCTTTCTGCTTTTTCTAATTTTCTCAGTAATATGCAGTTTTTGAAGATAATTTACTTTTTTATTCATTGTTTACCAACTGTCATATTTTTTCATGAATTGAAAGCTTTTCCAATGAAAAATAGGGTTTTCTGACAAAAAATTTGGAGAAGTTTTAATCCGGAGCCCCAGTTTAACTGAAAATGTAGACTATTTAAATTCACATTAAACTTAAAGACAAATTGAAGGTCTTCGTTGCTATTGAATCAGGTATTCTCCTTTGATATCCAAACAAAGGTCTTTAGTTGCTTGGAGTCCGATTGCTAATAGTATATGTTTATTTCATTTGGCTTATGACTGACAAGATAGGTAAAAATAAGCATTAAGTTTATTTTCTGTCGAATTACAAGCATTAAATTGCTAAGAAATAAAATTGAATATACGCAACTTAATAAAAAACATTAAACAAACATTAAAAAATTCTGGATGAATGGCTAACACTTTGGTTCAAACTTGAGCTGGATTTAATTAAAAAATTGGTAACTGAAATTTACGATATCACAAGATAGATATTCCTTTTTCTTTGGTTTAGTTAAATAAATCTTATACCGGTTTGTTTTAGAAAGCTACCATGAATGCAAGAAATGCGGACAACTTTTCGCCAATGAAGAAGCGATCAAAAGGCATACGAAAGCAAAGCATCCTGATCGAAGTGTGGTGAAGCGTTATAAATGCGAATTCTGTTCATATTCCAGTGATCGCAAGTTTTTTGTTGATCGTCATACACGCACTCATACAAAGGAAAAACCCTTTGAATGTTCCGTGTGTTCGAAAAAGTTTACTGAAAAAGGTAGTTTAAAACGTCACATTCGCATCCACACTAACGAGCGTCCTTATGAATGCAGCAAATGTGGGAAGAAGTTTAATGTTTCGAGTGCCTTGAAAAGACACATCCGCACTGTGCATGATAAATGCAAATCATTTGTTTGTAAAGTTTGTGGCTTCATTGGTGGCCACTTATGTCGTTATAAAACTCACATGTTAACTCACACCGGTGTGCGTAACTACAAATGTCAATATTGCGACAAGAGATTCGCAGTAGCCAGCAGTATGCGCCAGCATGAACGAATACACACTGGTGAGAAACCTTACAAATGCAAGGAATGTTCTGCAGCGTTCACCCAATCATCTAATTTGCGTAACCACGTCGTCGTCCATCATACTAAGCGGTATCCTTACAGATGTCCAGTTTGCGATAAAGGATTTTTAAAACCGGATGAAATGAAAAAACACGAAAGTCGTTGCAAAGTTAAAGAGTGTTGATTACAATGTCACGATCTTGCATTTTTGTTGTGTTAGTACATAAATATCGCAGTTTTGTGAAATCACATGCAATTTCAAAACAAATTACAGTATTTTAGAGTGTAGTGTGCATCACGAATTGCTTTAGTAACACGCGTATTACAGTTTCAACAAGTAAACTCGTCCGCACAAAGTAACCAATGGTAATCTAGGTTTGTATTATAGAAATTTTTCTGTTAATATGTTGTTAGCATAAAAATATGATGCTTTTTTTATGTTAGCTATAAATCACACGTACAGTAGTTTCAACTAGGGATGGATTGATTTTGAGTTTGAATCCGCTCACGAGTTATTGATGAGTTTGAATTTGAATTCGACTTTTTCAATATCAATGAATTTGAATTTAGTTTTTTTTAAAGTCAATGAATTTGAATTTAAAAATTGAAAACAAAATGAATTGATCCAACTAGGGATATGGAAGCGGCAATTTTTGAATCGCTTCCGCTTCCACCCTTAGCGCTTCCGCTCCACTGCTTCCGCATTCATCACTTGATGACGTCATTTTTGCCTAAATTTTTTGATCTTAATTAATGTTTTGGCAAATTTGTTTCCAGCTAAGTCGAAATAAAACTGCTTTGTTATCATCATCTTAAAAACATATAGAACCAAATTATATAATTGTATTCGGTGGTTTGTCATCGCACAGATGTGCGCATGGTTGTAGCCAGGAATTCGGATTTGGAGCGCCTCTAAAGCAAAAAGTCCAATTAGTCACATGGTCGTTATTTTTCAGCTGATGCGAATTTCTTTGAACGCTCACCCAGAAGTTCAAAATAATGAGCAATTTTTTGGGGTCCGGTAACGGATTTCCCAGCGCTTGGGATAACAATTTATTTCAACTGCATGTGCGTTGTTAAGTGCAAGTCTTTATTTGGTTACAATCAGGTAGCTCTGGGGCGAAGCTTCCACATTTAGAGAATTTTGTTGCTTTTTTTGAATAACTTGTTTGTGCGTGTGGTTGGCTCCAAAATTTTGCCAGCAACGCGTGTATTTTTGGAGAGCAAAAAAAAAACTGCAGAAATTATGCAGTTACACGCAATACCACATTAGAATAATGCTTGTCGCAAACCATACTTACTAATAATATTATTAAGACAAGCATGATAACGTCATGTTTAAAAGTCATGCAATGTGAAAAAGTTTGAGCGACGTTATGATGCTCTCCTCCAGTAGCGTAGCTAGGGAGGGGGGTGGGGGGCTATAGCCCCCCCCCCCCCATTGGCATGTCGACCAAAATGCAAAATGAGAAAACCACTACGTTTTTAACACTTTTGAGACTGTTTTATGCACTGGAATGGACTAAATAGTGATTTAATAGTTTTTTAAAACATATATTCAAAGAAGGGGGGGGGGGTTAATTTGTCAAAAATAGAACTAACAAATAAATAAAAACTTTGAAAAATGGTCAAAAATACGCAATCGAATTTGATCGCAAGAGTAAAAATGCTAAACATATGTGTCAACAAATATACTATAAACTAAAGAATAGGGGGGGGGGCTATTCCGTATTAGTTAGTTATCAATCATTTCTCTCAATTTTTTTTCCTTAGCCCCCCCCCCATTATTTTTGTCTATAAACTCTATACAAAATAGATTACTCCGTGTGAGTTTTATTGAATGATTAGATTTTATAATTTACCAGTATCTAAATAAGAGAACTAAAATTTTACCTTTTGCCACCTCCCAAATAGCCCATTTATGCAACCAGTTTATTCATGTTTGCACTGCCAATTTCTAAGCCACGTTTTAAAAGCATTATTTTATCAAAAAAGCCCTAAAATTTTATTTTTGCAAAAAAAAGCAAAATTTTCGAGCGCTTGGGGCTCCGCCTCCAGACCCCTGTGCCTCCGGCGGCTGCTCCGCCCCCATACCCCCAAAACAGCCTCCCCCATTGCAAATTCCTGGCTTCGCGCCTGCTCTCCTCATATTTGATGTTCAAGAATATATTATCTCAGAGAAAGAAATTAAAATGTTTGGACCAGAAAACTTTGTGTTGTTGAATGCTGTTTTATACGAGTAAGGCCTCAAAAAAGGGGCAAAGCTCAATATAAAACTATTTTTGAGAAAATCTTAAATTTTTGAACTAAAATTAGGAATTTTTGAACACTTATAATTTTTAAAAATGAGTTGGTTATCTACATGGTTCATCTTTGAGTTGGCGCGGGTTGGGGCAGCCCCCGATCTAAGTAAACCACAAGCTTTTAAAAATGTTTCTTTGCCAATGATGATCATCAAACATTCACTTTTCGTCGGATATTGTTTGAACAATTGCACAACATTCAAGTTTTGAGGTTCGATATGAATAGCCTAAGTGGAAGCGGTACCTTTTTACCGCTTCCAGCTTTCGCTTTCACGAAAGTTTGTCGCTTCCAGCTTCTCCATCACATCCCTGGATCCAACTCTGCATTTAAGGATCAATACCATTATTAGTGCACTATATTATTATTATTGCATGACAATTTGTTGTCAATAATCGTCATGATCAATAATAGTTTTTTAGTCTTCATGTCGCAAGTGTTGAATTGAATTTGAATCCGCTGACGAGTTACTGATGAATTTGAATGTAGTTTTTTCAAAGTCAATAAATTTGAATTTAGTTTTTTTAAAGTCGATGACTTTGAATTTAAAAATTAAAAACATGATGAATGGATCCAACCCTAGTTTTAACCGGTCCTAGTGCTTATGGCAGTGGTACAACTTTTTTGTTGTTGGCTATATGTGGCGCAGATTGCTTTTTACGGAATTGCGTCAGATTGCCATTAATTTTTCCCAGAGCATTGTCAGTTGCCACCGTGGATATTATTAAAGATTAAATTAAATTCTTATCCGCTTAAAATTTTCAATAGTTAGAAACATTTTTCCAATTGGAGATATGTATAGTGCAATTAAATTACAAAGGTCAGGTGTAAATCTATCAAGCAACACGAGCCTAACAAAACGGTTCGTGATTGAGGTGGACTAACTTGATTGAGTTTTCGAGAGCAATAAATTTAAAGCTTAAACTTTTAAAAACGATAAATTTTAAATTGCTTCGAAAATTTTTGAATTGTTCTAGTCTAATTGTTTTGTAAACACTTTAATTCCAGTTTTCTTTTCACTATCGTACGGTGCGAAAGCTAGCATTGTCAATATGTCATAATGTTATATTGTAGCTTCATCGCCGTCTCTTGTGGCAAACTGACTATATACTGCACGGAACTGTTAACTTTCAGCGAAAATGCATTTTTAAAAAAGAGTTTATGGTCCTTATTTATTAATTGTAAAGCGTAGCTTGTGTACATTGCAATGTAAATGTGTTTTAGTTATCTTTAGTTTCGTTGCGTTTTGATATCGATTATTTACTTTCACTGCAATATGTTGCAGTTTTACCATAAGTTCTTTGCAATGTTTGCAGAAAAAAAAGTGTGTGCTTTGGACCATTGAATGTGCCATTTTTGTAAATACTGCATAATTTTTAATGTGAGTTCGGTTAAAAAAGAGTTGAGAAATTGTGATTTCAAAGAATAGCCATTATGTTGTTGTATTGAATGCAATCTTTGTCAAAAGCGAAAAATTCCGAATAAATTGAAATGCGAATTCAAAGTTTGTCCGAAATATGTTTATTGTTTACTGGGATGTTTATGGGAGCATGATTAGACTTGCTGATGCGTTGTTTGTCTATGATGTAGAGTGTTGAATAATTTTGAACGAACCAAGATCCAAGGCTGAAAGGTATCTTGTAGATAATAATTTAATTGTTATGTTTTTTGACGAGTGCAGGCCAGAGTTTTAACGTTTAATCGTTTGCGTGGTGTCTGGCGTAAAGCTAGCAGCGCGGAAACCTAACGAAAAGCCACTAAAACGGCGACTTCTTAAAACAAGCAATGCGAAAAAGTTATCCTCTCACAGGATGCGAACTTTTAAATAAAAGGTTTAAATAGCCCAAATTAGGCATGCTAGTAGACGTCCTCTCTAGCACAAGTGGTGGAGCAGTGGACCGGTAATTCATAGTGTGCAGGTTTGAATTCTGTGGATAACTTTTTGGCGTTTCTTACTTGTTTTACGTAAGTATAGCAGTCGTTCTGGTGGCTGTTTCCTAGGTTTACGCGCTGGTAGCTTTTTGGCCAGAAAGCACGCAAACGATTAAACGTATCTTGTTTGCACTTAAATTTCACTTAAATTTCTCAACTGAAGTCGTTTTTAATGCTTGATTCAAATATCGGCTTGATTTTGAAACTAAAAAGAATGTATGTTGATGATGATTATATTTCAGGAAAGGTGCTGTATTTGATTTTTTTAAAAATTAGTTTCATATAGTTGGTTATTTTGTGCTTGCACTGTAACTTGTTTCTTCTTTTGGTTGCTATCTACAGTTCTCTTTTACCTTGTAGAACTGTTCATTTTATGTAGCCTACTTGTTGATTTGAAGTGTTAAAAAGTTTTTGTTTTCCTTTTTTGTTTTAAATAAATTTGTGTTAAACTAGCAAGCGACCTGCCGCAGATGTATTTCATGTTCAGTAATTGCGAGTGTATGTAACTATGTATGCTGCAGTATTTATGAATTTTTTCAAACCGGCCGGTTGGTCGAGCGGTAACGCGTTCGTCTGTGGAGCGGGAGGTCTGAGGTTCAAATTTCGGGCCGGTTAAATCGGTAACAGTGTTGCCATTTGCCAACGACTCGCCACCGTTGCGACATTTCTTTCGAAGGAGCTGTGTTGCCCGGGCGCAATGACGCGAAGATGGGTCGCGCAAACTCGTTACACGTTTCGGCAAAATAGAAAAATATTTGATTGAAGGTTTGAATTTTTTGAATTTATTCCTTAGCTTAATTGGTTAGTGGTTAAATTAGATTCATTAAAACGTTGGATTTGGAATCTGGTGTGAAACCGTGAGCGTACGAGTGTATACTTGATTTGTTTTAACCTACTGGCAATTTGCATGGTGGTCAGATCTTTATAATCGCTGTGTTACGCCGCAGCGTGTAACGAGTTTGCGGGGCCCGTCTCCGCGTCATTGCGCCCGGGCAACACAGCTCTTTTCGAAGAAATGCTGCGGTGGTTGCGAGCCGTTGGCAACACTGTGTCCGATTTGACCGGCCCGAGATTTGAACCACAGATCTCCGGCTCCAGAGACGAACGCGTTACCGCTCAACCAACTGATGACTGTTTTGATAGCTGAGCGTACCAAATCTTTGTTTTAAAATAAGCTAAGAATATACGCTCACGATTGTCAGTGTAGGCCGCACCTAATTGGTTCACATACCCACGACTGAAAATGCCTTTCAGTTTCTGCTTCATAGAGACTTCATCGAATTGCTTCGTGATAAAAACAGCCGATTTTTGCAGATTCCACAAAACAACACAATCAAACAAGCAGTTTGTACTTCAACCATTTACTTGGTTTTGATGATTATGAATGCTAGGGCAATTACGATAATGCGTAAGCAACGTGACCGGTGGCTCGTTGCATCGAAACAATAAGACGGAATATTTTGGCATAGATATTTCGATGTATTCATCTGTTCGATGTTCCACTGCGCTACCGAAGCAAGAACCAACCGCGCAATGCCATGTCGGACCGAACTGCTGCTCGAATGACTGCAAAAGTATGTGTTGTTACTGTTGGAAGAATAATCATAGAGATGTTGCGATATGTTTTCAATGTTTATGATTAATTAAAAACAGTCGCTACAATTTCTTTATGCTAAATTTAATTTTTCAATTTAGTTAATAGTTTTGTAGGGATCCGCTCAAAATATAAACTACAGTAAATTGTTATCAGTGGCGGAAACAAGGGGCTAAAACTCCCTCTATCTCTTTGCCAGGTTACTTATAAAGTATAAGTCAAAATGCAAGCGATGGAAACTCTTAAACGTGTTTTGGACTTAATCAGTTATAAGCAGTAGCCTACTTAAATTGTGGGGGGGACGCATCCCCCCATCGAAATTTCAGCGCTGGATGATCAGACGAAAAAGTGCCTGTCAGCACAAATCCCACCAGTTCCGGCTGAATGTAGTGCCAAATTGCGGTAAAGACCTTTTATTGTTTTTTTTTGGTCTTCTCCCGATTTAGGGATAGATATCCTTTATTTCTCGGTGAAGACCATTTTTTTGTGGTCTTCACTCAATTTAGGGGAAAGAAGTACAACTTGAGTCATAATTTCCACTAAATTTAATTCGCATTCCGAATGCGTTTGGTCATGGCTGCGAAAGCGTCCCCCCATGAAAAATTTTACTGTTTAAGTAGTGGTTATAAGTCGGGGTGAGCAGTGTAATTTAATTTGCAAATGGTGTACAAATTTTAGCTATTTTGTTTTTCAAACGGTCTAAACTCTTGCGAAACGTCATTCAAAAAGCGTTGCAATAGTCATTTCCAAAAATTCACCAAAATTGACCAGATGCGCTTCAGATGCATTACTGTAGTTTGATCAACACGCTGCTTAGGCCTACATGAATGGATAATTTTTTGAACAAAAAGATTTTGGTTTAAACCAACTGTAGCGAAATGTGATTCGTAGTGGTGCAAAAGTCCAAACATGTTTATGAACCTCATAAACGTCTCTTGAATTTATTTTTAATTGCCAATTAAGCCGAGGGCAGATTTACAATCAAAACGAGCCAGCATTGTATTTTCTTAAAGTTATAGTGTGACCAACCATCTTTTTTGAACGACTCAACAGCAGAGTTGTAAACGAGCCGACTAGTTCAGGCCCGAACCCGAAAACTTATTCGAAGCCCAAATCATGCCCAAAAAACCTTTAACTTAAGTCAGGTCTAAAGAATGTAGCAATGTTGCCATGTTTTTTTGATTATACTTTTGTGCACCTAAGGCAAAAAAAACGTCTCGGACCCGAATTAAGCCCGGGATTTGGTCAACTTTAGGCCCGCACCCGGTTCAAAAAGCCCTGCCCGACGTACAATTCTTCTCAACAGTGACTTGTTCACTAAAACTGTTTTGGGTCTGTTTTTATCTAGCACGCAGTGGCGTTGCTAAGGATGGTGGCACCCGGGGCGGGATTTTGTAGTAACACCCGGAGCGGGATTTCGTGGTGTCACCTTTTATCATGTGACGCTTTTGCAGCCGTGACCGACTTAGGCGAAAATTTTGTCCCAATGCTGATCGAGACCAAAAAAAGGTCTTCCGCAAATTTGTGGAGAGTTTTCGGCCGGAAATTCGGCGATAATGTAAAAATTTTGATATTTTGGTTTCACGTCATAAAATGATGACACTCGGGGCAGACGCCACCTCCCCTCTTCATAGCGACGGCACTGCTAGCCCTTACCGTAATTTCCAAATTGTTATTACATGTTTATTTATGTAGGTACGTTGCTCAGTAGCAGGCGCGTAGCCAGAAATCAGCAATGGGAGTGGGGCTGTTAGGGGGGTCTGGAGGTGGAGCCTCAGCACTCGAAAATTTTGTATTTTTTTGGCAAAAATAACTTAATTTTAGGCCTATTTTGATAAAAATTAATGGTATTGAAACGTAAGAAAGAAACTAGCTGTGCAACAACATCATCCAACTGGTTGCATAAATGGGTTGTGTAGAAGGTAGCTATTGCTAGAATTTCAGTTCTCTTATTTGCAAGGTAACCGGTCAGTTGGTCGAGCGGTAATGCATTCGTCTCTAGAGCGGAAGGTCAGAGGTTGAAAAATTGGACACAGTGTTGCCAGCGGTTCGCCACCGCTGCGACATTTCTTTGAAAGAAGCTGTGTTGCCCGTGGGCGCAAGGACTCGGCGATGGGCCCCGCAAGCTGGTTACACGCTTCGGCGTATTCCAGGAAGTACAATGAAAGATATGATTCATTTACACGCTGGTAAATCATAAAGTCCTATACCGGTAATTCAATAAAACTCTTAAGTACCGGTAGTAATCTATTTCGTCTATATTTTATAGAGAAAAATATAACTAAGGGGCTAATGGAAAGAAGGTTGAAACAAGTAATTGGTAATTAAGTAATAATAGCGCCACCCCCTATTCCTAAGCTGAAATATTTTTTTGATGAAACCTATGTCAAGCATTTTTCATCAAACCATAAAATTTGATCAGCAATTTTTTGGCCAGTTTTCAAAGATTTTCTGATTTATGAGTTTTATTTTTGACTAATTAGCCCCCTTAATAAACGTTTCAAAATATGCTTTAAATTATTTTTCGAGTTTATTAGTATCAGAAGCGCTAAAAACGTCGTATTTTTGTTATTGTACATTTTGGTCGGCAGCCAATGGGGGTGGCTAATTTGTCTGGTCCGGAGACAGCGAAGGGACCTTTTAGTATTTGAGTTAAGCTTCCATCTGTCCACCACAATATGGTGGCCACAAACGGTGAAGGCATCACATGCACTGTCCCTTTTGATTGTTGAAATTAAGTCAAGCAGGAAAGCTGCAAATAGCAATTTATCTGGTTTTTGATCTGATTCAACCAGGAATCGAACCCAAGTCTATCGTTTTAGTTACAGATGCTTTATCCACTCGACCACTGATTGATTATCAGCAAGACAGTAATACCTGTTTTATATTTTCGGCAATATCCTCCTCCATTTGGTAATTCATAACAGCCTTCACAGCGATTTCGGCCGCTCCCTCCTCCATCTCCGGATGCATACTTGAAAACGTTACCATCTTCGTAGCTCTTTGATCGTCAGGATACATCAGATTTCGAGCCATATGCTAAATTTTTGAGATAATTTTTGAAAATGGCACTCGCTTACATTGTACAAGACACGGCAAAAACACAGCAGGAAAACAGAAAGCAGTTGAAGCACAAGAGCACTAATTATTTTAGCATACAGCGCACCAGTGCAGGAAACACAGGTTAAAAGTTAACGCACAAATTCACGAGCTTACAATTGCAAGAAATGGAACTCACTTAAAACTTGGGTTCCAATCCCTTGTGCGCAATACAAAATGAAAATAACATAACTAGAGAAAAGCCGAGAATTAGTTGAAGACTTTTTTTGATCTCCGTATCGTTTTTTACGGTTGAGATTACATATTAGTTGCTCATAGAACGGCTAGTTTTCTAATTTTTGAAAATAATAGAAGTGATTCTGACAAAAATAAGCTATAATAGCAACACTATACTCTTTCTACAGTGTTCCCAAATTTCATTACAATATTAAACATTCTACTGCACGTAACAATTAAAAATGTGATTAAAACCAATAAAAACATTTAAAATCGTGAAATTTTACACGTTTCGGACTTAGCTACGTCTATCATCAGTAAACATCAATTCCTTTTCTAATAAAATAATAAATATTTTTACTGGTGATGGACGTAGCTAAGTTCGAAACGTTTAGAAATTTTGCAATTTAAATTAGGCTTTACTGTTTGCAATCAAATCAAATGAAACTGCAGTGCAATCAGTATCGAAAAAATTAAGAATGTGACTTCATAACTATCGTTTTTTTTATACAACAAAGCTATACGTTGGAACACGGTATAGTGGAAAGTGGAAACAATACACAAATAGTTCTCCGATCCTGATCAAAATGATTCAATTACATCGTTTTTAATAGTTAATAAGGATGCCAAGCCACATATACAGTACTCAAGGGTACTTTATTACATGGTAACCTACAACGACGTGCTCATACTTGTTTTATTGTTTTAGCCAAGTTGGAACAGAATCCGGGATCTTGATGGAGATAGACGTGTGACATGTAACTTCCAAACAGAGTTATCATAATGTTAGCACAAATCAAAAAGAACGACATCGAGTAGGTCGGAGCCATTCCTCCGATCCCGAATAGTCCTTGCCTTCTTTGCATTTGTGCACTAGCATTTATTCTGAACGACGCTATTAAGCACGTCATAATATTGAGGACGGCTGAAAATGATGAAGCTTAGTTACTAACCTTAGGATTGTAACGTCAAGTCGCTTAGACCTGGGCTAAATTAAGTTATTTTAGAATACACTGTTCGTAAAATCGTACTGAGTGCAAAATCGTAAAGTCTACCCTGAGCGTACGAGCATGTTCTTTGTTTTTGCTAACCAACTGCTAACTTATACCCTGGAAAAGCGGTACGCCGAGCGTTATCTGTTTAAAAAGCTAAAAATACCTTTGTACGCTCACGATTTTGGAACAGTGCAGATCGAGTCAAAATCGTTGGTGTAACTAATAAAAAGGACATGTAAACGATTCAAAAGTGTTTAACCAAAATGAAATTTTTGATTGATCCATATTTATCCTCCACTCACAAGGAAGCGAAGGTGGCGCTTTTATTTTGGACGAATCCTCACTTGCCATAATTCACAACCAACGTTTCACGTGCTGCTATAGCAAAAGCTCACACCTATATTGTTACAAAATTTGAACTTTATTTGCACGACTGTACGTACGTAAATGCTGTCAAAATTATTTCGAAATATGACGTTGCCGGATAACATAAATAAGGTCGGATTAAATTTGAATTCCGTCAAAATTTTTCACAATTTTGAATTATGGATTTTTGAAATCATTGAATTCAAAGTTGATCTTGATTTTTTTTTGAAATGGTTGATTTTGAAGTTAAATTTGAACTTACAATTTTTTTCCAAACGCAAAATTTACGTTGTTTTGATTTTGTTGCAAATTTGTTTCAGTCTACTGTGTATACTGTATTGTTACAATTAAGCCACCAATGACAGCATGTGAACCTGCTAAGCAGCATTGACGTCATCCAAGACGGTTACCATCGAAGTTGGATTGGATTTGGAATAATTTGAATTCCCTTAAAAAGTTTGCATGAATTTGAATTTAAAAATCTTGAGATTACTAACTTCAAATTTTTTGAAAAAGATGAATTTAAATTATATTAAGTTTTAAATTTTTAAAAATTATCCAAGTTTACGAGTATGTAAAAAAAATTACTGCTGAAATGTAAATAAACTCACAAGCAAAAAAATTTTTTTTTCAGTCGCTTGAATGGCTATAATAGTGAAGGGTTACCTTGGCTGTAGCAATAATGATGACCACTGTTGGAAACACAACTTATTAAAATTCTTGAAACCTCTGTTTTAGTTACGCTCGACTTTGCACTTGTCACGGTTAAATGCAAATTTTTTATTATTTCCAAATAAGGATATATTTGAAACGATATTTGGAATTGTAATCTCTGAACACAGTTGATTGTTGCCGGCTTAAAGTGAACACGAGCAGTGACGATTTCTTTGGATCGCACGCAAGTAAATTTTATGAACGCTAGCCCTTTTTTGTTTGCTCGCCTTTGCTAGAGAGAGTTAGTGACCTTGCATAGTATTGTACGTGGCCGGTGGTTTTAGAATCAGGTTTTGCGTTCCTTTTGTGTTTAAGCTGGAACGTTTTAGTTCTGAATTTGTTTTTACGGTTTCTAAGCTACTGAATATTAATTATTTTCATACTTGTTAAGTCTTCTTTTCTCAAAGGCAGAAAATTACGATCCAAGGAGTGCGCATTTCGAAACAACAACACTCACTCTGTGAGCGGCATTAACAACCATGGCCAATTTATAATTTTAAATTTGGCTCTTGGAATGGTTGTTATTTGAAAACTATTTAATTGCTATGAGTCAGCATGATGCAAAAAAATTAGGAAAGCTTGGTTGTGGTTATTATTAAGTATAATACAGAGGTGGGCAAAGCGCAATTAGAAGCGCAAAGCGCAACTTCCGCAACCTCCGCAATTGCGTAAGTTGCGTTGCGCTTTAATTTTTTATTTTGAAACATTGCGGAAGTTGCGTTGCGGAATAAAGCGTTTAAAATTCGTTGCGCTTTAATTGCGTTGCGCTTTCAAAATTTTTTTCGGTTAAAAGCGCAATTCTATACATTGTACTTAATTTTGCTTTATTTCCATCGTAATATTGATAAATTTCGGGCTTGTTTAGCAAGTTATTTACTCTTTTTCAGTCTAAAATTGCAAAAAACGCAGTATTTGCATTGTGTTGTGAAATTTCGATTGCGGAAGTTAGGTTGCGCTTTAACTTGGTACGAAAATACCGTTCCGCAATTGCGGAATTGCGTTGCGCTTCAACTGAATCAAAAAGTTGATTGCGGAAGTTGCACTGCGCTTTAGAAAGCAAAGAAATTAAATTGCGCATTTTGCGCTGCGCTTTAACTGGTTGAAAAGATCGTTGCGCTTTGTTGCGTTGCGCTTTTGATATAATGTTATTTGTGCCCACCTCTGGTATAATATAAACTTGTGCTGGTATACAAGTATTTTACCTGATGCAACAAACGACATAAACATAGCTTTTTTAATTTCTTTTTGCTCCATTCCAAAGAAATCCGTATCTGGAGGACCAAGCAAATTTAGAGCTAATACTGCTGCGCCCGCGACCACGCCGCTATTTGCAACACATATCCAAGCAAAGTCGGTATCGCCGCTGTCCATCACTTCATGAGACCGGTACGCCCCACTGCAGCCGATGGGTGGTGGTAACGGGAGGCAATTTCTATTTTCTGAAAAAAAAAAATTAAAAAGAAAAATGTTGTGACATTGTTGTTTGAGATTGACCTCTTGTTTACTTTAAAGAAATAAATGATATCAAATTTCAGTAATCAACTGGGATTCAGGCGGTTTAAGATGTCAACAAAATTCCGGCTAAGTTCAAGTCTTCGGACGTTCAGTAAAAATAACCAATTTTAAAGTTAAATATGGCTTTAATAGTTGGTTTGAAATTAATGAGTACCTGCTGCATTTAGTTTGATCAGAAACTTTAGAGCCAAAATATATGAAACATATTTGAATTAGAAATGTTTCGGTTTATTCTTAAACCATTATCAATCTAAAAACATAAAAAGGTCACTAAAATCACTACATGTTACGTAATTCATAATACATATGTGAAAGTTGACCCCTGTTATCAACTGGACAAGGGAGCAGTTGGAAAGTAAATCTGGAACGGCACATAAAAGAAATGGTAAAGCTAAACTAAGGGGCAACTAAAAAGATAAAACTTACTGAAAAACGTTGCACTCGAAGACTTATCACTGACATAATAGAGTAATAAAAACTAATGCATTAAAGTTTTGGTTTTGTTCTTTTTTGCTTTTTTTTTTAATCGGCCCTAATTATTTTTTTCGTTTTTCTGGGCCCATTATTCCAGACTTTACATATTTCCTTTTAAATACGCGAATAACGTCTAATAATTATAGTCTTATTATAAGAACGGTATTTATTTTAGCCGAATCTTTTGAAATTACATTATTGTATAATGACCATTAAACTATTACCACAAAACTAGTCTAGCCTACTGCGATTGATAATCGTAAAAAATAATTATGATTTAATCAAACTAATTATGTTTGATTATTTGAGTACTTTTAGGCCTAAAGGCTACCAGCGCGAAAGCCTAAGAAAAAACCTTCTAACGACGACTTATCTGTAAAAAAAACAGACTAGCAAAAACTTAGACTGCCTCTTTTGAAGTAATGTTGAAGGCGGCAGTAATGTTTGGAGCGGAAGGTCTGATATTCAAATCTTGGGCAGGTCAAATCAGATGCAGTGTTGCCAACCGTTCACCACCGCTGCGACATTATTTCAAAAAGGGCTGGTTGCCCAGCCCAATGACGCAGAGATGGGTCCCTCAAACTCGTAACACGCTTTGGCGTAATACAGCGAGTATAACGAAAGATTTGATTTGATATGTAAATAGGTGAATTTTTTTTTTTTCAATACTAGGCCTATGTAAGTTTAATTGTTTATTTTTAAAAGGTTACTCACGCACTTGTATTTTTCGTCCAAGTACCCCAACTGTTCAAATGGAACGCCAGGAGATCCACGGCGGCGCTTACGCACGCCATGATGGCGCAAATAAAAACATGCCCCCTTAAGTGATCTGATCTCATGACATCATCAATAATCGGTCAACAGAAACTAAAATTAACGCGATTCTACGAAACTATAACTCCTAATTTAACAAAGACAACTATTTTACTGATATCTATAACTTTTTTTCAGCAGTCATCAAATTATTACACCACAATGAAGATCAACTCTGAATTATAAAACAGTATAAAAGGCAAATTTCTTAATTTTTAATATTATGTACTATTTTTAATAAAAGCGCTGAAATACTTCGGATAAAATAGAAAGATAACCATAAATTTTCATTCAAAATGATGTAAAACGTTGGTACATTTTTGTTTTTCAGGTACATTTCATTCAAAATTTTTTTACCATTGACGACTTTGAATTAATATGCAAAATAAAGTACTGTATCAATTTTTATACGATCTATTAATTTTTATACGATCTATTAATATAAAAAATGTCACAAAAATTGAAATGTTATTTAATGTATGATTTATTAATCAATACTTATTTATTCCATATTAATTTAATCGTTGTAAAATGCTCTGTTTTGTTTTGGTCAGTGAAGATTTACCAGCATAATCTAACTCACTTCCAGCAAACTATGTTACTGCACAACTTCAAACGCGTCAAAATTACGTACCACAAGTAAATTATACCGACGATCGTATTAATCCGTAGTTTGAGGTACAGTGCATTTGAAGGAAAGTTCTCAAAAGCGTAAGCGTATGCATTGGATATGCTTATCGTCAGCTGAACGAGATAAATATTTCTGTTAAAATGGGTGTGGAGTTCATTGTAGGAATGAGGTTCCTCAATCCACAGAAAGACACTTACACAAGCTTCCTTTGGGGACGAAATCGAACGTTCTAGATGTAGAAGAGTTTCCAGTCATTTTATCTCACCAAACATATCAATTTCTTCCGAAATTTTAATCAATCGCAGTTATTTCAAAAGCAGACACTTCGCGAATTTCTTCAAAAGTAAATAATATAGAAAGCTCGTTTTGTATCTGCAGACATTGAATATGTATTTTTTGAAATTAAATTAGATCTGAGCTCGGCTTCAAGTGTTTTGCTTTACTAAAACGATGTATGGCAAGCTTTTAGCAACAGACTACGTTTATCCCATTATACTTGACAAGCTCCACAACAAAATACAGGTTTTTGGTAAAAATCATGTTGGTTTATTGACAGAAGTTTTAATCAAGCAAACGACTTAATAAGGCCATGGTATTGTACCAAATGTTAAACGGAAACAAAATGTTCAAGGCCTGGTTTACAATGTTTGTAAAATTGTGAGCGTACTAGCGTAACCTAAACAACTGGCTGCTTGTACGTTGGTAAGGCGATACGTCGGGCGTACCAAATTTCAGTTTAAAATGAACTAAAAATACGCTCCTACGCTCACGATTTTAGGCACAGTGTAGATCGGGTCTTACAGCGTTGCTAAATGACTGACATTCAATGTTCGTATTTCAATGTAAAGCGAAGAGCCGAACCTAAGGTCCCAGACCTCTCCTCCCTCAAACCGGAAAAATATTTAAAAAACTTGAAACGCATAAACTTCATTGCAGTAACTGGAGCGCGATCCGTAAGAGTGGGGATGGGGCGGAATAAACATCTCCGAAATTATCTTTTTTTAATTGAAGAGAAATTCGGATAAAGCTTGTGATTTCTTTTTTATTTTATGATTTCCGGCTTGTAATAAAAAAGCTGAAAATTTGCCACGGCCCTCATAGCCCATTTATGCAGCTAGTTTAATCATGTTTTTGCGCTATTAATTTCTATGCCACGTTTTAAAAGCATTAATTTTTATTAAAACAGGCCTAAAATTAGTAATTTTTGCAACAACAAAAAATTGCAAAATCTTTGAGAGCTGGGGGCAACGCCCCCATCCCCTTTGCTTTCGGCGGTTAGGGGCGTTGTCCCCAAACCCCCAAAAAAGTGGCTGGAGGCAGACACCAGAAATAGCACCCCCCCATTCCAGATTTCTGGTTACGCGCGAGGCTAAGCTTACATCCAGTATTCAAAAATTTATTTCGGAATAACACAACATGGTGCCTGGTTGCACCTAAAGCTATTAAACTGAAAGGGATAATCGTACAAATACGTTTGCAAAAATAATTATATCTTGAGACGACCCCCCTGCAAAAATTTCGGAATCCGCCCCTGTGTTCGATATACCGCTTGATTTTGGGAGGCGGAAACGTTTGACCGTCTCTCCTGCTGATTGCGGCCCAGGATATCCGGCCAAAACAAAAAATTGGCAACTACAGCTGCAGTTGATAACTATTTGAATTAGCGCAAATCGGCAAAATATCACCAAGAAAACTTAACAAATAAGTACCGGTACTGTAATAGGCAGTCGCGCTACTAGTATTTAGTTAGCTAAGGGGACAGGACTTGAACCAAACGTTAAAATCTTTTTGTTTGAACATGCCTCAATTGGACGGCGGGCTGAGCAAATTGGTGCAACTCAAGCGCACCATTGACCAGAGGTTGAGTCGAGGACACAAGGCTCGAGGCCAAGGACACCAAAAAATCCGAGGCCAAGGCCAAGGACAGCCTTTCCGAGGACAGACACTCTCGAGGCCAAGGACAGGAATGCTCGAGGCCAAGCCTAAGGACCAAGGACACAAGCGCAAGTGCTCTCCAAAAGAAAAAAGGTCTTCACAGAAATTTTTCAGGCGATCTTAAAAAAAAAAAAAAAAAGTCTTTACAAAAATTTTTCAAGCGATCTCCACGAAAAAACGTTTTCCAACAAATTTTTCAAGCGCTCCACAAAATTTTAACAATTTATTCAAAAAATAGTGCTGTCCTCGAGCCGAGGACAGGCCAATTTTCGAGGACTTGAGGCCTCGAGGCCAAGGCCAAGGACTTGACCTTCGAGGCCAAGGACTTCAAAATGTGTCCTCGAGGACTCCACCTCTGCCATTGACAATGTCTGGGGGTAGAGCCTCCTCAGCTGCTGGACAATTTCTGTGTTTTATCGAGAAAAAAAATGCTGTTTAGGTCATTTGAATCAGATTTCCCACGTTTTTAAAGCCATTAAAAAGAATTAAAATTGATAAGATTTGAAAGCCAGTTGAAGAATTTAATTGCTTACCTCCCCCTCCCCCAATTACTTACAGATCAAGTCCGAAGCACGTTTAAACGCTTTCATTTCTCATTTAAATTTTCGAAGTGGCTTGGCTAGTGGGGGGGCTAAAGCTAACTTAGCCCCCTGATTACGCCACTACCAAACCTTACAATCGAAAGCGGTAATTCGAATTGCATCATATTTATATCATAAAACTATTCCTAAACTTTGAAATGAAGCTGAGTAAAATTTCCGCACTTTTCACTACGATATGTAGCTTACAATTTAAAAAGTAGGCCTAACCATAGACTAAAGAGTCCATGGACCAGTACATAATTTGTTGGGGGGATGCGTCCCCCATCAAGAGTCAGCGTCCCCCCAACAAGATTTAGCGTCCCCCCATCGAGATTTAGCGTCCCCCTATCAAGATTTGAGCGCTGGATAATCAGACGAAAAAGTGCCTGTCAGCACGAATAAATCCCACAAATTCCGGCCGGGTATAAGCTTAGTCCCGAATTGAGGTGAAGACCTTTCTTTTTTCTTTTTTGGTCTTCACTTGATTTTGGGGACAAAAACCCTTCAATTTTCGGTGTAGACCTTTTATTTTTACTTTTTATTTTTGGTCTGCTCTGGTTTTTCGGGGCAAAAACCCTTCAATTCTCGGTGAAGACCTTTTTTTTGTCTTTTTTTTTGGTCTTCCACTTTTAAAGTTTTGACGAGGTGACTATATAAATACAAAATTTCGTTGCATTTGTTACCAATTAAGGAACTAGTTTTTGTAAACACAGTAGTTAGCGTACAAAGTAATTAATAAGCGGAATACGGGTACTGCCAGTGCCCACCACCGATTGCAGCTTTGACCATTTAACTTATTTTTTAATTGTCGTTGGAAGCGACAACTTTTTGCTTACTAGTCACGTGCAGAACTGAAAATAATAATCTGTTTTATTTCAGACAACTACGGTCCATAAGTTTAAAGAAACAAAATAAGCAAAAACAAACTAAGACAATGCACATATGTACAGGCGACACACTTATTTACAGATTACTCCAGAAGATCACGATTGTAGTACTCGTAATACTTGGACAAACTGAAACTGTTCGAATTCATAGGAGACTTAATTCAATTATTACACTCTTAAATGGTGGCTTTAAAACTCTTAAAAAAACACTCTTAAGTGGTTTTTACCAATCACGCTTATTTTTGAGCGGACTACGCATGATATCTTTTTCAAGGTAAATGCCAAAAAAGGAAAAAGACAAAATGCCTGCAGTCTAATGATAAGCAAGGGCGTACGCAGGGGGGGGGGGGGGGGTTGGGGGTTCAAACCCCCCATTGGTCTGTCGACCAAAATGCACAGTGAAGAAAATGTCACGTTTTTAGCACTTCTGAGCCTGTTTTTTTGCAATGACACGGACTCCAACATGATTTAAAGCAACTTTTGAAGCATTTAAGGTTTCGTAAGGGGGTTAATTTGTCAGAGACATGGCTTATAAATCAATAACAACCAGAGGTGGAGTCGAGGACACAAGGCTCGAGGCCAAGGCCAAAGACACAAAAAAAATCCGAGGCCAAGGATTTGACCTTCGAGGCCAAGGACTTCAAAATGTGTCCTCGAGGACTCCACCTCTGAAAACAACTTCAAAAAATTGCCAAAATTAGCAAATTTAACTGCTAAAAATGCTTAACATTGGCTTCATCAAAAATATGGAGATGGGGTTTCAGTATTAGTTAATTATTAATCCATTCAAATCTCGTTCCATTCGCCCCCCTCTACCCCCCTTTCTCCAACTGTCTCATTCTATAAAATACAGAATATAAATGCTCGTGAGTTTTTTCAAATTACAGTATGACTTATGATTTACCGGCTTGTAAATTTGAGGACTGAAATGTTACCATTAGCCACCGCCCACATAGCTCACTTATGCGCAAGATGTACACAGAGGGGTGGGGGTTTAAACCATCCTCCCTATTAATTCGATGTATATTATTCAAAATATCGCCTTATTGCGCAAAACAAACAAGCTCCTTCTTTACACTCATATTATTAATACAAAATATTTAATTATAATAAATATTTTTTTTGTTATTTAATGCAACATTGTAAGCGGTTAAGTGTAGTACTGTAACTCTGGAATGTTGTGTTGCGAATCAGAGTAACTTTAAGTAGCGTAGGCGGGGGGTGGGGGGGTTATAGACCCGTTGTCCTGTCAACCAAAATGCAGAATAAAAAAAATACGTTTTTTGCACTTCTGAGACTGTTTTTTTGCAATGGAATGGACAAAAAGTGATTTAAAACATCTTTTGAAACATAAATTTAGTGGGGAGGGGGCTAATTTTTCAAAAACAAAACCCACAAATCAATAAAAACTTTGAAAAATGGCTAAAAACAAGCAATCAAAATTGATCGCTATTGTAAAAATGCTAAACATAGGTTTCATCTGCGAACATATTATATACTTAGGAATAGGGGGAGGGGCTAGTGGGCTACTTGGTATTAGTTAATTACCAATCACCTGTCTCAAAAATTTTTCCGTTAGCCCCCCCCCATTTATTTTTCTCTATAAAATATACGCGAAATAGATTACTCTGAGTGAGTTTTCTTCAACTATAGGATTTTATGATTTACCAGCATGTAAACAAGAGAGCTAAAATTTTACCATTAGCCACCTCCCACATAGCCCATTTATGCAAACAGTTCAATCAGGTTTGCACTACCGATTTCTATGCCACGTTTTAAAAGCATTATTTTTTATCAATATAGCCCTAAAATTAAGTTATTTTTGAAAAAAAAAATGCAAAATTTTCAAGCGCTGGGGGCTCCGCCCCCAAACCCCCGTGCCTCCGGCGGCTGGGGGTTTTGCCCCTAGACCCCCAAATCAGCCCCCTCAATTGCAAACTTCTAGCTACGTGCTTGCCACGCTTTGCACTGTTTATAATCATTTGGGTTTTTGTAGCTTTTGTTTTGAACAATTTTTTTCTTCATCATTCAGTTGCAAACCTTATGATGTTAACTATAGATATATGCTTAATTGTTTGTTGTTTGAAAAGTTTTATTTGCATTACGCACTGTGTCACTTTGACTCCATCTTGTTACATTACGCTAAGTTATTTATTCGCCAAAGTATAGATCGCGAACAAATTTTTGATGTCACTTTTGAAAACCCCCCCCATTGAAAAATCCTGCGTACGCCACTGATGATAAGAGTATTTCTGCAGCGCAAATACGCGTGATCAATAAAACCTGCCTAGCAGAGAAAATACGGAGTTATACGGACTTTGTACGGAAGCAAATCTCATAATCGTAAATCGAGCGGTTTTTGCTAAATGATGCAAAATCAAGCGAAATCGCAAAATCACGCGTAGGTCGAGATATAGCCTACTGATACACCAGTATGTGTTGGGTCAACTTAGGGTGCTTAGGCCTAAAACATGCCTAAAGCCTACCATAAAAATATTATTGGTGTAATAATATTATTATGGTGTTTAGGTATGTATTTTTAATCGATTGTCGTATCCCAGTTGTAATGATAAACAGAACCTACCGGTATTATTTTAATATTACCATATCATCAGTCACACAATTTCACAAATACCACCAGTGTTAGCAGGTCAGAGGCTAGTGTGCACTACAGTCTACATCCCTGTCGTTATGATAATCAGATTTTTTGGGACAATTCAGGTCTATTAATATTATTGACATTAGCTTAGAACCAGATTATTCCATACTGATCTGTGATTGAGTGGGTAAAGCATCTGCTTCGGGATATGGTAGACTCTGGTTCAATTCTTGGTCGGGTCAAACCAAAAATTACAGTAATTGAAATTAACAGCTTCCCTGCTTGACGTTTGGTTTAGCAAAAAAGGACAGTGTCGAGCCTCCACCATGTCTCGTCTGGTTTGTGGTAGACAGGCAGCAGGTGGCAGCTTGACTAGAAAAGACCGAAAGGTTCTTTCGCTGTCTCCTGGCCAAGGCTTATTTATAGAAGGCATGGTAAGTTTGCAGTACCGGTAGGACAAGTACTACCGGTACTGTACCGTATGTACCGGTAGTTACTAAATTAGTAGATATGAATAGGCCTAGGATTGCCAAGTATTTCAAATTTCTGTAGCTTACTACACTTGAGTAGTTTACTCACTGGTCAGACATTAAAGACTAAACCTGAGCGAGAAAGATCTTAAGCTTGAGACACTTTCAATCAGTCAATCTCGAAGAACAAAGCTGCACTGTGCAAGTGTACTTGTGTCCTGGTGTCGAAGTTGAAAATGTAAGAAAAAAGTGAGCTGCAGATATCTTGTTAATGATGCGCAATTTGCAAATAAACCAAGCTACCAACTCAGAACAGCCAAGGATCTAAAATCAAAACAATTATCCCACTGGTATCGCTTGTTTTTTACCGTAAGTTATGCTTGCTAATCAACTGTAGGCCTATGTTACTGTCAGTGTTCTCTCTAAGCACAAAAAATTGTGAAAAGCATGAACTACTTTTCGACATTTACTGATTTATCACAAATTTTTTGCATGTAGTAAAAGTTTTTCGAAATTTTTTTGTAAAATGTCAGATGTACTGTAAAACTAATTATTTCAAAATTGAAAAGGATCTAAAACCACATTTTGCAGTTACTTGCTTCTCTGTTCAGTGATTTAACGATTTAAACTACAGTACTAAGTCCAATAATATGGCAAAATGGCAATATCTGGAACCAGGTTCGAAAGTTCAAATACACTGCCTCGTTTTTTTTATGCTAACCTTGCACTCATTTGTTTTTTGCGCCATGCTGATCAAAGTAGAAAGTGCAACTATGGTGCAACGCAGGTGCCCCGAGGTGTGTGAAAACAACTCACGTTTTTTTTCTGCGGTGATTTTGTGTACAAATCTCTCAAAAAAATTTTCAGGCAATTCTTATAAAGTTTACTTCTAGCAGGGCAACATGGATATTATTTAAAAAATGCCTGTGGGTTTAAAAG
The DNA here is from genome assembly GCA_963965965.1 of Trididemnum nubilum. Classification (NCBI taxonomy): domain Eukaryota; kingdom Metazoa; phylum Chordata; class Ascidiacea; order Aplousobranchia; family Didemnidae; genus Trididemnum; species Trididemnum nubilum. The sequence continues at coordinate 20,156,200 of OZ014470.1, read as the reverse complement.
TTTTACATTCAATTTTGAATGAATACTTTATTTCAGTTCGGCCCATTGACATTGTAAAATACAAGTAGTAATGAATAAAATAAAAGGAAGAGGCTTGGCGAATGATCCATTCGCGCAAACATTTTGAAATAAAGCCCAAAAAAACTAACCCTAATCCCTAACCTTAACCCTAATTCTAGCCCTAACCCAAAGCCTAACCTAAACCCTTACCCAAACCTATAACTGTATAAGTGTAATAATCAAAATAAAAGTTTCCGAAAATGAGTGACGTCACTAAAATCTTTGTTTATTTAACCGCGCGTGTTCCATTCACCAAGTTACTTTAAAAGTAAAAATGCAATTAAACCAAAAAAAAAATGTTTTGAAATACTCTTTTTATCTTCATTTATATACACCTTATTTTGCCCTACTCAGATCTGAGACAATAATATTTTAACATATTAATAATGTTTTATTCATTAAACTCCATGTTTATCCAGTTTAGTTTTCAACTTGTTGAAATGGGAAAATCCTTTTGAATATTATACCATAGACTCTTCATTAGTAAAGAGTCTATGGTTATACATACTGATTGCTCAATTGATTACAAACAAAGAAAGAGTTTTTCTAGCTAAGAACTAGATCAAAAACGTTAAACATCTTACCACCCAAAGCTCAAATACGATAAATTAAAAGTTTACTTGCTTAAGAAGTAAAAATTTTTAAAAAATTAGAAGTACTATACCGCTACCATTATACTAAACTATTCAGCTCCAAAATACCTTCGTAATCAACAAATTTTAAGTTGGTCTTAGCAGCTGGTTGGCTGCAGATAGTACTGTAGCTAGGCTGCCATTAGCTCACGAAAAAATTCTTTATGATGTAATAATTTAATTTTGTTGAGATTAAGCCAAATGAAATGCAAATAATGCAATAATCTAGTCGTAGTGGAATTGAAAGAACTTGAAAAATGGCAAGAGGATTGTTTTGACAGATTTCTATCACCTTGGCATAGCACATTTTTTGACCCCCCCTTCTTACCTTCGATAGCCTTATATCCTTCCAACCTCTCTTTGGAATGTCTGGTCCCATGCTTCCTCACTCGTCGGTAGTGCCATTTAAAAAATTCAATAGGTTCCTGCCCTAGTCATGCTGGTATACTGGAAATAATGAGCATACTGATTCCTTTACTAGCTTGAACCTTCCTTTCCAGTGCCCACAGCAATGGTTCCTTGTTCTTTCTTCCCTACCATTGCTAAAACTTATTACACCCAATACCACAAGTGGAAACGTCACATTTTCCACTCCCATTTTAATTGTCAAATTCCTCCCAGTTCTCCACAGTGGAATTGGTCCTGCCATGCCTTTTACACTGTGAGCTTTTCTGCTTTTGCTTCCATGGTTACAGCCTCTTACTATTATCATACCTATGCAGTATCAGTCATAGGAACTCTTCCTGCAGCACCTGTTGACAACATCTACAGAATTTCTATTTTCTTGACTGTCGTGCCTCAGAGCCTTCACACAAATCTAATTTTGATCTTTGGCCCAGACTTTGAGGCTTGGCCCAATTGTTGGGACTCTGCAAAGTTTCTCCGCTCCCCCATCTACCATCTCTCAAGAAAGTGTTGGAAGCACCACCACCTTCCACAACCCATACTTTAGAACTACTGGGTTAAAGGTAGTTACGAAGTCACAGAACAAAGAATGATTTGTCACATTAATTTGAGAAAACGTTTGGGCAGTAAATGCGAGTCTTCGCTACTGATTTTGTAATTGTCCGAAGTAGTGTGGTAGGTACTGAAGTTCAACATATTTTTAAAGAGAAGTTCAACACACGAATCAAGTTCAGACACAACAAAGGGAAAAAGCTTGCTTTGGTTAGGTCCTCAGTTACCCCGGAAAAATTGCAATGAAAAAGGCAAATGTATCATAGGTTGCAAGATGTTACTGTAAAATTTGGCTATAATGTCAGATTTTATGAGAATATTGGTGGCGTTCAGACCAGTGTATACCTAACAGTATACAAATAATCATTATTGCTTAATTCAGTAAAAACTGTGTCTATTGTTTCAATTGTTGAAAAGTCTTGCATATGTGTTAGCCTAATGCATCAAAGATCATACTCTTACGTCAATTTAGGCGTCAAAAATGGTCAAAACCTAATTTTCCCGAAAAAAATTTTGGGCGAAAGATGTATAGTCAACTTCATAAGATCTATACTGCATTCTTATGACCCTCATTGCTTGTAGTTTGGAGCCTGACATGTTTTGACCATGTCAGATGTTGCAACCAAACACACATGTAATTTAGACTGTTTACGTATGTTTTCTTTAAAACGATTAGACGTAGTGAATATGTGATATGGTCATATAGTCTTGCTAGAAGTAAATTTGATCCAAATAATCAGAAATTTGAGCTGTGGTGTTTTAACACAAAATCACTACAGGAAAAAAAGATAGGTGTGATTAGACCAAGTGGAATTTTTTTGGGGGCTTCTGCAACACAGTAATGAGCATGGACTGAAGCCAGACTGTGAATTTGTGTTGGACTGGATTGAAGCTGGACTGTTGCCTCAACTGTTACTATACCAGATATGTGGAATCGCAGAGTTGAAATGAAACTTGAAAGTTAAAACTGAGCATTTGCTGTAATATTTTTTTAATAAATCTATTTTTTAGTCCAAATTCCAGCAATTACAGAAAACCATCACAAAGTAAAAATCTGCTTTTCGGAAATAACATTCGATTTTGGTAAACAGCAGAGTCACGAAGATTTAGACAGTAACCTACCTAAAATACAGTATAGGGCATTCAGTCATGGTATGTGATACTAATGTTAGTATCATGGCAGTAAATGTCGATTCCATATGTTCATCCAGTTTACTATCTTATATATTTGAATTCCATGATTATGCAGTACTGTAGTGCAAGTTAGCTGTAACTTTATACCAGTATAATATTAAGCATATTCTATTAGCTTGTTAGGTGAAAGCATAACGTATATCAAGACCTATGCAGTATGGTATGGTAAGTTACATTGCTGGTAGGCTATACAAACAGCATTGGTATTGTGACCATTTTACCAGTTATAATCGAACGATGATAGTTTTCAGAAAGAAAAAGATTTTTTAGTCTATCAGTTTGCCTATATTTTCGGAGCTGAATTGGATTGTACTATTATTTGAATAAATCAGACTGGACTCAGAGTCTAAAAAACACAGTCTACTCATCTCTGTTAGATGGGAGTTTTAAACGTTTTCGAGTTTTTCTTGCTCTGCAACCTGACCTCTAAAAAACAGAAAAAAAGGCTTTCATTCCCTTTGGACTGCAAACATCAAGAAGTTTCATACCCTCCACTCTTTAGTTAGTTGTGATGAATAACACCTTAAGTGTTATTTGGGATTAATAATGCTTAAAGGATTAAACTAAAAATGTTAATTGAGTTAATGCGTTAAAATAAAGCAAACAACAGACTCTTTCTTTACTTGCATTTTATTTTGTTGCAACAAAAGCGGTGTATAATTTGCATCTCTAAATAATCAGATAATAGCATTTGATGTTGTTTAATTTAATTCATTGTATTTTGTTAACTTGCTTGTCAGGCAAGAGAAACCGGAAAATAACATGCATGTGGCAATACCAGCTTGCCTCAGGCAAGTGTAATTTCAAACTCTTTAATGCACACTACTTTGTGCCTCATTGTTACATTGGCTGGTACAGTACTGGCAGCTTATCGGCTGGTATTTTGAGCATGTTCTGGGTCTACTGTGACAAAGCTAAGATAGAAAATGCCAAACAAGTGAACAAGAGCTGAGAGGATGTCCCAATTATAGGTGGTTTGTAGTTTGTGTTGTAGTTTATGTGGCACTAGCCTAGCTGAGATCTTTAGGTAGGTTATCCCCATTTTATTATTTTGACCTCCCAAGTGCAAGTTGAAATCCAACAGTAACATAAAATATCAAGCTTACAGGTGCCAATGTGCCAAAAAAAGCAACAACAAACAAAACAATGTGTCTTAACAAACAGTGAGACAATATATTGCCCAGGAGTGTTTCCTTTTAGATTTTGATGAGGCAGCATGTGCCCAAAAATCGGTGATTTTCCAGTAGCAAACAATGGAAAATTAAGTAATGAGTCTGTGTGTGCCTTTCAAAAATGCTGATTTGCTGATAAGAATTGGGTTAATGGTTACATGGTTGCCCAGTGACACTGACAGAGAACGTGTAATATACTGTATTTGTACATACTACGAGTAAGCTACAATATGTATAATTGATATATAATCAATGATTTATAACAGAGTACAGTAGTACACATTACATCTAATAATTTGCTGATAAGAATTGGGTTAATGGTTACATGGTAAGCATTTATGATTTAAATCAACTACTAAAGATAACTCAGATTTGATAACATTTTAATGTTAGAATATCAATTTTTGTTTGGTTATAAAGCAATATTTTTGTTCTGCAATACTGACAGTTGATTTTTCTCCAAAATTAACTTAATTTTCTTGAAACAGATTTAAACCATCAAACCATTTTGGCAAAAAATGCTGCTACTGACTTACTGTTAGTGACATGTTTTGTAAGATGGATATAATAGTATGAACTAAAATTGCATTTGATTTTTATCTAAATAAAATGTTTGAAACTGATTTAAAACATTCCTCAGTAAGTAAAACATTGACTGTAGTGCACCCCCTCCCCCAAAAAAGGTGAAAAAAATTCAAAATCAAAGAAGTCTGATTTAAATAAAAATATCCCTTTTTTAATCATAATTTTTATCAATCTCGGGATCTTTGAAAGTCCAGTACATAAACATTACTTTATATCTTAACTGGTAATTATTTATTGCATTAAATTATTGAAATTTGTTGAAAGAAAGTATATAAGTTTTATTTTTGCAACTATAGGAGTATATGCTTAATAGACTAGCACAAACAAACAACAGCAAAAACAATGACAAGCAAACAATCCATTTCATGTGCACTATGGTATTTTGTTATTTGAAATATTGTTAAAAACAACGTCTAATGTGTTATTGCAACATTTTTTGTTCTGAAAGGTAAAGTAGCACTTGAGTTTTGAGTGTGGTACAAATGCCTCTTATCTACTTCAATAACGCTAATTCAGAATTTAGAGAAAAAAAATTAATGAAAGGTCAAATTAATTGTTGAAGTCTGTGAAATATCCTGTTTGTTAAGTTGTTGCATAGAGCAGTTTATTTAGGAAGAGGCTTGGCAAATGTTCCATTCGCGCAGACGTTTTGAAATAAAGCCTAAAAAAACTTACCCTAACCTTAATCCAAATCCTAATCCTAGCCCTAACCCAAAGCCTAACCTACATCCTAACCCAAACTTGTAAGTGTAATAATCAAAATAAAAATTTCCGAAAACGAGTGACATCACTTGAATCTTTGTTTATTTAACCGCGCGTGTTCCATTCACCAAGTCACTTCGATTTATTTATTCTTTTTTTCTTGTAAGATTTGGTACTATCAAATTATATTTTAGCTTTTTTTCTGTTAAAGTATTTCTGCATTTCGTATCTACATCACTCATTATTTAGAACTGCTTAAACTGAACCTACTACTGCTTTCAATGTTTAAATTTAAAATTGTTTAGCTACATTATGAATGGTCAAATAATACTTGAAGAGGATTATGACGAAAACTACATTCCAACAGAGGAAGAAATTTTTGAATATGGCAGAGTTATTGGTCTTGATCCCGAAAAAGAGACAGATTTACTTTGGATTGCTCGAGAAGGCATAAATGCACCTTTACCAGCTCATTGGAAGCCATGTCAAGATACAAATGGAGATATCTATTATTTCAATTTTGAAACTGGTGATAGTATTTGGGATCATCCTTGTGATGAGTTTTACAGAGCAATGGTATTGGAAGAACGCCAAAAAAAGCATTCTAAACTTCATTCTAATTTAGCTAGTGGCGGAAGTACTAAAAAGAAAAAAGATAAAGAAGGCAAAACCAAAAAGAAGAAAAAAACTGCTGAAACAGTGTCCAATTTAGGACCACTTAGTCAACCCAAACTAGGTGATGTGATAGTGCCTTCTGCATCTTTTTCCAACATCGGTGGTGGAACTGGAGGTCTTGCTCCATTGAAAGGTGTGGGCCCATTAAAAGCATCTGCTTTTGCATCACCATTGGGTGATTCACTACTGACAGACTTGACAAAAAAGCATGATCCCCTACAAATGACAGCAAGCTCCATGGGCAGTACAGCGGAGTTGGGAAAAATTAATTTGGATAAGCTAAAGACCCAAGATTTGCAACAACATTCTATTGAATATCAAGCCTCAGATGATGACGATGATATTGATAACATGAATATATCATCAAATTCCGAAGACGAAAGTAGTTCAAGCAAGAAGTCTGATCATTTAAAAAATTTGATGGACATCGGAGAGTTGCATGCAGTTGATGAAGAGTCACTATTAGAGGAAAGTGAAGACATTGAAATGTTCAAGAAAACTAAGCCTGGGCAAGCAGCAGCGCAGGCAGCCGAAAAACGAATGTATGGTTCTCTTGGAAAAAGTTCAGCTCCTACGCAGCAGCTGGTAGAAACAAAACAGAATTCAGACAAAGATATTCTTGCTAACAAATCTACTTTGAAAAGCATTTACAAGTCAGTTGATGATGATATTGAACAGGAAAAGACAAAAATTCTAAAAGATAAGTCTGACTCTATCAACAAGTTAAAAGAGAAAATTGCAGAAGAAACAGAAGAAGAAAAGAAGAAACTAAAACAAAAGCAAACTGAAGAGCTGTTGAAGTTTGAACAAGACATCAAGAAGCAAACAGAAGCAAAAGTACAAATCTTGACTAAAGAAGCTGATGTAAAAATTGAAAAACTTACTGCTGAATTGGAAGTGAAACTAAAAGCTCAGGAATCTGAAAAGCTTGAAAAAAGCTTAGAAGACTCCCTTGAATTTGAAAAAATCAGGTTTGAAAATGAAAGAAGTAAGCGTCTTCAAGATTTGCAATCGAGCTTTGATGATCAGCTTTATGATGCTGAATCAAATTTAAAAAAGAAACTTGAACATGAAAAACAGCTAAAACTAGCTGAGATTCAAGAAGAGCATGATCGCAAACTAAAGTTATTGAAGCAAAATCTTGAAGAAGAACATGAAGAAGACAAAAAGCAAATGAGAAATCGTTATGCATCATTTGATACCATGACAGATGAGCATGCAAAAAATTATCGTTCTGTTATAGATGAAAAAATCAATGTAATGCTAGAAGATCAGGAGAGAGAACTTGTTGAATTAAAACAGAAGCATAAAAATCGACTTAACAAGTTAAGAAATGAGCATGAAGATCAATACAGAGAAGAAGTGGAGAAACTGCGACGAAAAATGAAGAGTGATCTTCAAGTTCAAACTGAGAGGTTAGAGAGCGAAAATGATGCAAGACTCAAAGTTATTGTGCATCAATATAAGCGAAGTAGCGATGAATTGCAGCATGACTTGGATATGCTGGCCAGCAAACGACTTCAATTAGAAAAAGAAGAACAAAGAATAAATAATGCAGAGAAGAGCTTGGACACCAAAAGGAGCAAACTACATTCTACTCCTCGGGAAGTTTTGATGAAAAATGTGGAAATTGACTTGAGTGAGAAGTTAAAGTATGAAGAAGAAATAGCAAGTCTAAAGCAAAAGGAGAAAGAACTTCATCGCAAATTAGCATTGCTTCAAAGTTCAAAAGTATCTGATAATGAAAAGGATCCAGCAGATGTTGGCTTGGAAATGCAAGACTTAAATAGATCAGCTTTCTTAAAACAGAAACGAGACGAATCTTCAATTTATCCCTCCTATCCTCGAAAAGCATGGGAAAAAGAAGAAGAAGGATTGGTAAAAGCGCGAGAGTTTTTGTATCGGCAGCAACAGTCCTTGCAAAGGAAAAGTGTAAGAAATGTGTCATGGCATAAATCAGTAACTGAAGCTGAAAAAGAAACCCACTCTGAAAAAACAAAGCGGCTCCTTGGCGATGTTCGTCCTAATCTTGAAAATGAAGCTGTTAATTTAGCTTCCGATCCAATGTGGAATTCAACTCATAACAGTTCACCCTATACTAGTTGGCTTAATAGCAATGACTTCACTCAAAAACCACCCTACAGATCTCAGTCTGAACCTAATGTTGTAAATGGAAATTCTGAACATGTCATGGAGTATTTACGAAATGTTGATGTCAAGTTGAACCAGATTATGAATCTTATTAGCGAAAGGGAGAGACAGCCTTACACTGCACCTAGACCTTCACAGTCATTTTATCCCAGCAACATGGTTAGTGATATTGTGGAACGAGAGCTGGCAAGCAGTTGGAAAAAGTACTTTGGAAGCTCGTCGATGCAACCTTCATTTTTTGACAAACAACCTGTTCCCTACTGGCGCTATGTTTCTGGAAGAGACTTAATGGAAAATAAGGGAAATGCTTATTCTGTTACTCATTCTGACCCAGTTGCCATGGCTCCAGGAATTACGCGTTTTGCTGAGCATTCCAGCAGCGCTCAGTTTTCATCAAACTCAACACCTCGTCCTAATGTGGTTTCACCCAGAAGTCACGTGCGATTGGTGGTTAATGATAAAACTAATGAAGTGGTGGAGATTACAGTGCCACCCAACAATGAAATTTGATGTTTTAAATTTTTACTGCAATTATTTAGCAAACATAATTCTAGTTTTAATGTTGCAATTATGCAAGGTCTGTCCAAAAAGTAATGAAATTTTTTTTTAAGCACTTTTATTCATAATTAAATATACATCAAGTCTATATCCCTCAAGTTAGTTTCCTGGGAAGCCACATGGCGTCAGTAATGTTCCTTTCACTCTACATAACAGTGCTGAAACTGGAATATTTTTTAGGAGGTTGGTTACAGTTTACATACTGCATGTTTTTCAGTGTGTCAAATTGATGATGTTTCCAGCATTTTCTCAATTTTGGAAACGAAGAAGTCACAGAGACCAAAATCCAATGAGTCTAGAGCAGTGGTTGGCAACGTTTTTTAGGTGCGGGCCGAAACTAAACTCATCAAGGTCCGGCAGAGCGGTGTAAATTTAGTTCAGTGAAATTTGTAACTTAATTTTATTGGTAAAAACCAAAAAGAAAGAGTCTTCGGCGTTTCTGCTCCAATTACAAGCCAGTTCAAGCTTCCTAGGTTTAAAAAAAGTCTTCAGCTGTTACGAGCGCTACTTTTAGCCTGGCATTTTTCAATGTAGGTAGATTCCATATTTTGCAAAGGGCTCTCAGCCTCAGCGGCAGATAGATTTGTTTGGTGGGTTGTAAACTTACCGAACCCTGCTGTTGTGTAAATGATAGGTTAGTCAAGTAGTTAGTCAAACAAACTTTTTCTTTTTTTCAAAATATACGTAAATAATGAAACTACGGCACAAAATAATGAAACTGGTAAATATACAAAGTACTGTAAAGCAGTGGTTGGCAACCTTTTGCACTAGTGGGCCTCATACAGTCCTAACAAGGTTTCAGCGGGCCGCCACTGTACCAGTAGACCAAAAAAGAAAGGTCTTTGACAGAAATTCAGGCCTTTTTGCAGCTAGATTGATGGTGAAGACTAAAAAATAAGGTGAGAATCATTTTGGTGGTTTATTGCTGCATATCTATCATTGAAAAAAGGTCGTAGGCTGGATAACAATAAAAGGTCATGGGCTGGGTAAAGTGCCTTGGCGGGCCGCCTCTGGGCCGTAGGTTGTCGATCCCTGGTCTAGAGGCAGTTAGACTACAAGAATGGACTTAATTTGCCGAAAACTCTGTGATTAACAAAGCTGTGCGACTAGGTGCCTTGTCGTGGTGCAGCATCCATTTCTCTGATAAAAGGCTTTACACTAGCAACACGTTTTCTGAGCCTTTCCAGAACCTTATGGTGAAAATGTTGATTTACCGTTTGGTCCAGAGAAACAAATTCCATGTGAATTGTTAATCATTTCTATACTTTCCATAAAGCAAATGAAGCATGAGCATGCACTTAGTTTGCTCATTCCTGCTTTTTTTGGCCTTGGTGAATTTGCTTCAAATGTGTTTCAATCGTTCTCAGAAATCCCAGATTCATCACCTGTGATAACTTGTTTCAAAACTTTGATAACTTGTTCAACGTTGCTCGATTTTTAATTACATGTACTTGGTCATTTTGTTTGGAACAAATCGGTAACCAAAGCTTACCTTTCAATATTTGCAAAAAAGATGTATAAGGTATCAATGTTTGTGAGGTGTATGACAAAGTGGATTTGCAAAATTGCCTTTATTTGGTTCATGAAGAAAAAAAAACTCACTGCATGTAATGAACTGTTTTGAGTAGCTGAAAATTTCCTCTGCATGAGTGTTATGTTTTCATAAGAAGAGTTATTAAACAAGTCTCATCACTTTTTGGGCAGACCTCATATACATTTTGTGTTGTTTCAACTAAATTAACCAAATTTACAATGTTGGATGGTCACTGAAGTACTGATTGTATAGTTTTACGTATTTGGTATAATGCATACTAATTTTAATTTGAAAATTGCAGCTAACTTTGGTATGTAATGCATTTTCAGTTAAAGAATATTGTTTGTGTACAAAACGCTTTTTGTATGTCTTAACTTACTGTTAGTCAAGATAAGTTTGTTGTTTTGAAAATGTACCTACCTTCTAGTGTTCTCGAGCAAAAGTTTTTTTAGATTAAATAGTATGGTATGAAAATGAATCAATTGGTTCTAAAACTAAATGAAAGTCATAGCTCTTTGTCATATAAATTTGTCAAGAAGAACTACTATTTCAAATGAAATTGTTATAGAATGCTTGCTCAACTAGGCATTCCATGTTATTTATATGTGAATGCTGAATTTTGAAAGTAAAATATTTCTTTAAAATGAAATTTATTGAGTGGCTTAACTAAGGTTTAAGAGAAATTATTTTACCGTTTTATTAAACTTCAACCTTGTGAGCGTATGTTTAGAAACCCGTTTTATTATCCTACCATAAAAATTGTCATCATTTTATAACTTTTTTAGTCAACATAGCCTACTTTTTTAAATGGAATAAAAAAACTTAAAATGACTTGTAACTTGTCAATTTCATGCAGCATTTTTGTTATTTTTTCGGTACAAATCTTCAAGAAGCTCCATTAAAGTGACTTTTGTAACCCAAAGTTTACAATCCTTTATTATTACAGCAGTGCAGATAGAAGTAAAATGCACAACTTGACAAAAATTGACTAGAAGAAAAAAAAATTGATTGGCCGATAGATAGATCAAGGCACTCTGCAATAAAAACAATTCTGTTAAAAAAGACCTATGCCATATTGCCAGCTTGTTAGTGCTAAAGCAGGTGCTATGTAAGTTTGTTTTTTATTTAAGTGCCTTAATTATTATTGATCGAAAATCAGGCTGTAAGCTTATCCATTATTCACTGTAGACTTATGATTTAGCATGTCTGCATATAATTTTTTCCTGAAGATGTTTATTTTAGATTCCCAAGTACGTAACTGTGAAGTAGCTTGTCTTAGTTGCGTACTCATTGGGCATTTCTCTCCATTTAACTTAGGTACAGTATACCATGGCGATGCTATTTGTCTTTGTTTACAATATACATTGCATTTGCATAGATTTTTGGTATTGAGTTTTTCTGTACTCCATACTATAGTTAAGCACCTGCATTGTGGTGTTTGCATTTTTTGCTAGAAAAATTGCTTTAATTTTGTTGTAGCTAAATATTCATTATCCTTGCGGTTATTTGAAATTGGAGTGTGTGATCGACCTTTTTCTAACCTTCAAAATAGTTGCATTTACCATTCGGAAAGGTTATCGCTCTATACCAAAAATAATTATAAAAGTCTAACTAGAGCTGTCTGTGTAAGTTTTGTTTTAAAATGGTTTTTTTAACTTAATTTAAATGTTCAATAATGATAATTTGGGCCATTTTGATTTTGACCTGAAAAAATTAAATTTTGACCTTATTTTTGCTAAATTTTGACTTTATTTTGACCTAAACCGTTTCGGCCTTTTTGAGCTCCAAATTTAGATTACAAAAAAAAATAATTTGTTATTCGCGATTCACGTTAGTTTGAAGCCGGTAGCCTTCTTCACTTTTTATTAACAGCATTCAGAAAGAAATATCGACCAGTCAGTCTTGTGATTAAAGTAACTAATCGCTGCAGGACAAAAACTTAGGAATCTGCACACATTTCCGTGTCGATTACACTTTTTTTAATTACTAGTAAATTTTAGATTGAAGTTTGCTGTTCTTAAATTTTCATTGGAAAATACATTGACACAATTTCAATTTTGCTTTGTAAAAAGTTGCGTTGTGTAAAGGTTTTGTCGATTGCTAAAGCTGTGAAAGCAAAACAGTACAGTTCGAAGATTTCAAAAATCTGGTTAATGTGTTGTGATATACGGTACTGTATAATAACAATTGACTTTTTGAATTTAAGCTTATACTGTTCTTAGTTATTTTATTCATGACGAGGCTGGCATTCTTAATTCATTTTTAATTTAAAAAGAATGAGTGTCCCTTATTATAAAATTATTTTATAAAGAAGTTAACCCAGGCAATTGTATTGCGGCATATTGTAACTATTTGCAGAAGTTTGAGTAGCAAAACTTCATTCAAACATGTATAAAATTGCCCATCACGTTTCATTTCTCAAATTTCCAGAAAAATAAAGCAAAAGACTTTTGTTTGCTTTTGAAAAAGAATTTTTGATCCCATACAATTTTGACAAATTTTGATCTACCTCAAAATTTTGACTTTATTTTTACCTATAAAATCTATGTAAACTGGCTCCAGAGCACCGGAAACCAATGTTGTGTACGTTTGATGATATAATAAAGCCCTGAAAAAATTTTGACTTTATTAACTTTTGCGGGCCCTAATGATAATGTATTTAAATGGATGCATGCTACTGAATACCCGACTGGCAAGTACTGATTTCATGCTACTTGCAAATTGCAATTACACTCTTTTTTCTACAAGAACCAGTAAATTTTGAGTTGAGACTGGCTGTTCTTAATTTTTGCCAAATTTCAGATTCGTGTGTTTTTAAATTTTGAGAGCGTCGAAGTCAATGTAAGGATCACGTTTGTAAAACTGTTAAATTCAAAATGATGTGTCACCTCAAGTAAACGCTTTTTTTGTTGTTGTACAGTATTCGCAGCATCGTAAAATTGCAAAAGCGAAAAAGCGAGTTCTTTTTCAGTGTGAATGACAGCCAAAAATTTTCTCAGTTACGTGCGCAATGCGCCACAGCACTTCATAAGCAATTTTGTATGCAAATACGAGAAAATCACTAAAATGTTCATCGTTTTGAATTAGTACAAAATTTCGTTTCTTTTTATTGGTGCTTAATTTATTTTTTTTACTACTGAGGCTGGCATTGATCTCGTTTGTTCTTAAATTTTGAAGAAAAATGAGCCTCGTACAGTTATAGAGTATAGTTCTCTTTCGTAATTTTATTAAAGTAAAACCAATGACATAGTCTTCAGGAAAAAAACTTACGGTACTTTGTGTCTTCCATTTGTATTGAATTTTTTTGCATTTTTTGTACGTTTTTTTTAATTTGTTGTTACAGTTTTTTTAATTTTTTTTGCGACTCGGAACTTTATATGAAAACATCTTTCCAATTAGTTTTAAGAATTTTGGTTAGCCAATACGACTTTTTCTTTTGTGGTTATCAGATACAGGGTGACACAAAAAAAACGGTCATCACCAAAAATCGAATAACTTCTAAAGTTTTATTTAGATTGACATAAAAGTTCAGATACAGTTGGTCAAGTCTATGTAGCAAACATCTCCTAAGTTTCAACCGTATACGACTTCAAAAAGTCCTTGTTTCACTGGGCTTCAAAAATGTGCTCAAAATGAGCTCCCTGGCTTTGCAGGCATACTTGGATCCGACGGGCAAAGTTTTCGATTACCCTCAAGCATTCCTCATTTGGGATCGCTCTTATTGCTGCTGTGATTGCTGCCTTCAGGTCAGAGATAGCCAGGGGGTTGTTGACGCAGATAAAAGTCTAGGGGGTTTAAGTCCGGTGAATGTGGCGACCATTCTGGGTCACACCTGCGGCTGATCAGTCGGTCAGGGAAACGCTGTTGTAGCCATGCCAATGACTGGTTTGAAGTGTGAGGAGTGGCACCATCCTACTGGAACCACTGGTGGACCATGACGACCTCTCTTCGTCGACCAAGTGCTGTCCAGAATTTGCGAAGCACCTCGAGATATCGCTCAGTGTTGATTTGCATAGACTGCTCGTTGTCGTCCTCGAACCAGAATGGTCCAACAATGCCATGTTTGGAGAGGGCAACCCAAGCAGTGCACTTCACGGAGTGTAACGGTCTTTGCAGGCAGTGCTCAGGCAATGTGGTTCCCCAAAAGACGTTGTTCTTAGAGTTGACGTTGCCTGACAACAGAAAATGTGCCTCGTCCGAAAACCAGACATTGTCAAGAGAGTATGGCTCAGCATCAATTTTGTCGCAAAACCAGTGGCACATGATCACTCGTTTCTTCATGTCGTCAGGTGTAAGTTTTTGTTTAATCTGTATTCTGTAAGGATTCATGTTGAGATCTGCGATAAGAATTCTCCGCACAGACTCCCGGTTGATTCCCAGCTCCTGACTTCGCCGACGCAAAGACTTGCCTGGGCTGTGGACAACAGAGTCTCTGACAGCAGCAACTTTGCTTAGTGCCCTTGATGATTTCGGTCGTCCAGAGTGTGATTGTCTTTTTGTGTCTTTACGGTTGAGGTTCAGCACAGTCCCATGGGTTCTGAACTTGTTGACCCATCTGTAGATCATTGAGTGGACAGGAAATTAACGACATCCAAACCGTTTTTTGAATTGTAATTGAGCTGCGTGGATAGAGTTCTCCCGAAAATATGCCTCCACTATAAATATCTTTTGTTCAGTAGTCCATGGCATCTCGAAGATTAAATTTGGTACACTTCTAGAGCATTAATTTTAATTCTTAAATCTGAAAAATGAAAAGAATTTAGTGTCTATTTCAAAAGTTATTCAAGTTTAGGTGATGACCGTTTTTTTTGTGTCACCCTGTATTTTTTGTAATTTACAGCAGCGAAAATTTAAGATTGATTTTGATTTTTCGTTTGTTGCAGTTTTAATTGCTCACATAGAAATAGTTAGAATGGCGTACTAAACTTTTCTACAATTACTTTTCCAAATTGCTGGTAATTATTTAAAAAAAGAAAAATGCTGTTACGTTTTTTTTTTTACAATTTTTCTCGTTATCGAAGTGGCATTTAACCAGTGGCCACGATGTTCACGAACCATGTCATCTGACCGCGAACAAACTGGCCGCCAACGTTTGGGATAAGATTAGTCGGCGGTCAGTTGGTTCGTGGTCAGTTTGCCACGGTCAGTTGTGAATCCCAATGTTCATATCCGTTCATTTTGAACGTACCGTAGGTAATGGAATATTTTTCATCTAAGCATACTATCTGCAGTTTGCTGAGCTCAAGTTTTTAACTTGAAGCACTGTAGCCGTTGTTTTGATTGCTTTTCGCGATTTTGTTGTCCTGTTTTATTGTAAAGCCAGATGGTAAAAAGATACCGTTGTGAGTGCGCTAACGAAAATAACATCGCAATCAAAATTTATCTCCAAAGTACCGTATAATAAGTTTAAATTTATTTAATTGCAGATACAAAATTTCGTTTTTTAACGGTGCTACAGTATTTCTAAAAGTGTGCTTTTGCGTTTTTGGTTTTAAAACTAGTAGTGTTTTTTAGTGTGGGTACTTTAAATATTATTAATACTATTTTTCGAAGTAGATTGCTAAATTTCATTATGTGCATTTTGCATTCAGTGTAGTTTTATAGCACGTTTTTACGTTTAGCAAATAGATATATAATTTTATGGATAGTTTAAGTTGCTTTTTGTGATGCCTTCAGCAGCGCCACTTGATTTAGATGACATCGAGGATTTGGTTGGTAGAGACACAACAAGTTTGCAGCGAAGCAACTTAAAAAATGTTGTGCTCCCACATCCTCGTCTAACTACTTTTAAAAACAAAACAGATGACACTGAAGAGGTAGACAAAAATACGAGGTAAGATGCGACATCTTCCGTTGTGTTGATTGGTTGGATATTTTTAAATTTTTTTTACTTTTTGTGGAAGCGTTTTTAATCTGCGGTTAAAATTTTAGGCATTTTCTGTAGTAATTGGTGAACCAAAATAAGAGTGATGGAGGTTTGCGATCCACCTTTTAGACATGCCGCGTTACTAGGCACTAGCAACCTGCATCTTTTGTAGAATTCAACTGTAGGAAGCCATGCTTAAGGTTTTTACAAAAGAGAGAATGGACAGAAAGCTAATGAACAATCGTGTTTACAATACTTCATTGGGTAAAGCTGAACGAAATATTTGTAATAAGCAAAAGACTGTTGTACAGTGACTGATACAAACCTATGATTGTTTTTCAGCATCATTCCTGGCACTCAAACCATTTACATAAGGACATGGGGCTGCACTCATAACAGCTCCGACTCGGAATACATGGCAGGACAATTAGCTGCTTATGGATACAAAATAACAGGTGAATGATTGCTTTTGCCGGAGCCAGATCAAAATCTTTTGCTATACTCGCTGTGTTATGCCGAAGCATGCAACGAGTTGGCCGGGCCATCTCCGCAATATTGCGCCCAGGCAACGCAGCTTCTTTCGAAGAAATATCGTAGCCGTGGCGAGTCGTTGGCAACTCTGTGTTGTCCGATTTGACCAGCCCGAGATTTGAACTACGGACCCCCTTCAACACGACGAATCTGGTCGATTCACTTCAAGTTTAAATTCTTTTATATTTTTTGCAGTCACTGCCGCAGCTCTCTGCGGTAAATGGTGTTCAATAATGTGTATTCAAATGCCAATGCATTGCTATGAAATAATATGCATAGAGCTGGACAGTGCTAACTTTTTTGCTTTGAAATAAGTTGTTCCGATGCGAACTTGGCTTACTGGTATACAGCTATTTTAAATAAAGATTTGGAAGCGTGTGCTAAAATTGCAGTCGAAAGACGAAACAGCCTGTGGGGTTTAAGTGATTATTTTTAGATTTAAAATGTTGATGGTCTGTAATGATCGATTTTGTTACTTTTCCTCATTTGTAGCCTGTAAAACCAAAAGAAGTTGCAGTATTGAAAAAGGTTAAGCATTCTTTTACGAATGTGTAAAATAGCAGTAATCAATGGTGCATTTGATTATTCGTATATACGATTTTGTTTATAGACAACAGCGACCTCGCTGATTTGTGGCTGTTGAATAGTTGCACTGTGAAGACTCCAGCTGAGGATCACTTTAGAAACATGGTGGAGTAAGTTTGATAAACTCCTTGGCTCGTTACAAGTCTTATGCTTTACATTCTTTCTGCTCTTGTGTTTTACATTAATTTTTTTATCTTGTGTATGACATAAAAATACTTTTTCCTGATGCATATAGTGAGCGATCGCGGGAAATAAGGTAAATACAGGGTGAGCAATCAATATTGCAAGGTTCTGGAGCGTTTCCAAAACTCATAATGAGGAGCAGGCGCGTAGCCAGGATTTGGTAAAGGGGGGCTTTTTTGAAAGAGAGAGAAAAGTGCAAACGACCTTGACCCGAATTTTCATTCTTTTTGAATCAGAATCACACGGTTTTTCTCGGAAAGCTCGGAAATTCAAACGTTTTTTCAGCCCAAAAACAGGTGGTCTCCAAAAAAATAAAAAAAAAAGGTCGTCACCAAAACTGAGACTGATTTTGGGCCGAAATCGGAAATCCAAACGTTTTTTCACCCCAAAAACAGGTGGTCTTCAAAAAAAAGGTCTTCACCGAAATTAAGACTGATTTTGGGCCAAAATCGGAAATTCAAACGCTTTTTCATACCGAATCACGACATCTACTTCACAACTTCGGCACCCAAGGGGGAGGCTGTTTTCAATTTTTCACCAAAAATCGGCCTCAAAAGCACCAAAAACGTGCGATTTTGCATACTTCACAAGCAAATGGAGGGCTCGACCCCCCCCCGCCCCCCCTGGCTACGCTACTGATGAGGAGACGCTTACACTTGCTTTCATGTGGCGAATACGGTGACTACGACAACTGACCTACAAGTAACTGTAATGTTGACGGTTGGTTGACTTTGTTCGTGTCTGCGTCGTTGCCCTTGGTCTAATCAAAAGCTTGGAAGTAATTTTTTTTTTTTTTTTTTTAGGTTAAATGTTTTGGTTTTTGTAATTTGCAACCCTTTAGTTAAATTGAATTGTGTTGTATGCCTGTAAGACTGTGACCTGTGTGCTTAGATAAATGTTGTTGTGCTTCCTTTCGTTAAACGGTTGACCCATTAGGTTACGTACCAAATCTCTTGTTGTCTTGGGCAAGGTCTTTTGTTCCAACTGAAAAATGCATCACCTTTATCGAATACGAAGCAATGTTTGAATTCAGCTATTTCGCTGTTCACGATCTGGGTCATACTCATTAATTAATACTATTGCATGTCTGTTCACCAAGTTGTCGTGGCCAAGAAACAGCAAAGGGACCTTTTGGTCTGCGAGTCGACCTGCCCACCTATCTCCACACGATGAAGGCTTCACGCTGTATTTTTTTTTTTTGCTGAAAGTCAAACATGAAAGCTGTGAATTCCAATTTTTGTAGTCTTTGGTTTGACCCGACCGGGAATCGAACCATACTCTACCCTTTCAGTAGCAGACGCTCTATCCACTCGATCACTGATCGGTAACACCATGTGTTGTCGGGTGAAGATTTGAGTCTGTAGGCTGGGATGACTGTAAACAATATGCCGGAATAAAAATGACCCCTTAATCTGACGCATTAATGGGTCAAAAAGCGTGATACGAAACAACAACAACCTGTTCACGTCGTTTCACTCTACTGTTGTTTGTGTTAAGAAAAGGTCAGAAAGTCGGTAAACCAGTGGTGATAGCGGGTTGCGTTCCTCAAGGTGCTCCTAAACAAGAATACATCCAAGGTCTTTCTTTGATCGGAGTCCAGCAGATAGACCGCGTTGTTGAAGTTGTAGAGGAGACTTTGAAAGGTGATAATTGAATTGGTGAACATAAAATTGTAGTAGCGCAGATTATTGCAAAACCAAGCTGGCTTGTGAGATTTTCCCCTCAATAGAATGGAAAAATGATCATTTTATAACAAAGCCATTGGTGCGTTTAAACAGTGAACAATTGTGACGAATATTATTATGTGGGTTTAGAACTTTGCAAAATTATGATGAAAGAACATTTCGAAAATTTGTTGCATTTTTGTTCAAAAATTGTTTTAACTCAAAATTTTACGTACATATCGAAACAACTCTAAAGCACAAAAACGTACTAACACTGAGTCTTTTTAAGTTTTTTCTTAAACTGTCTGTTTTTTATGTGGCAAGACAGAAGTTTCTAGTCTAGTTTGTTAAAAGCGTTTTTCCTCAGTTATCTCTTGTGTCGATAATAAGTTTTTAGACCTTCTGCTTGGGTAGAAGCACTTTAAATAAAGCTGGTTTTCATTTTTCAGGTAACACTGTTCGATTGTTGGGTCAGAAAAAAATCAATTCAAAGAAAGTTGGTGGCGCCTCATTAGAGTTACCAAAAATACGAAGAAACCCTTTAATTGAAATTATCAGCATAAATACGGGGTATGGTATATGAATTTTGAATTTGTTGCTTACATGTTTTAATCCTTCAAAACATATTCCTATTCTTGCTCGTATGGATTGATAGAAGAAGAAAATAAGAAAAATATTTTATTACAAGATGTACAAAATAGTGAAGCTAATGGTTACTGTTACTAACGAAAGATGGCAGTAGTGAGCTGTTGCGAAATCATGAAATCTCAGCATCTAGCTTTTGAAAAAAAAGTTTCGATATTTTCTGTTTGTCTGTGCGAAAAATAAGTCGCTATTGTTAGCCCACCCAACGTTTCTGTTGGAACTTTCCTTGGTATTGATAGAAATTCTTTGATTTGCAGCTGTCTGAATGCTTGCACGTATTGTAAAACCAAACACGCCAGAGGGGAACTTGGAAGTTATCCGGTTGAAGAGATTGTGGAAAGAGCTAGAAATTCTTTCGAAGGTAGTTCAAACGCTGTCTAATAATTTTAAGTAGTTAGTAACAATAATCTTTTGTTTACGCAAAAACAGGACACCAGTAGCGAAGACCTACTGGAGTACCTCATGAACGTTGAGTTTTTGTATCTCACTTTGTGTATACGAAAAAAGATGAACTTACAACGACCCGGTGTGTTAGGGTTAAGATTGGGTTGGCGCAGGCGTTGCATACTAATGCTACTATGCCTGTTTAGAGCAATTTTAGGTGATTTATTATGCCTATATAAAACAAACGTTTTCTGAATTTTTTTTCAGAGGGAGTTGTTGAGATTTGGTTGACAAGTGAAGACACCGGGGCATACGGTCGCGATATCGGAACATCACTTCCGGAGTTGCTATGGCAACTAGTTGACGTTATACCGGAAGGTTGCATGATGAGAGTCGGAATGACAAACCCTCCTTATATCTTGGAACATCTCGATGTAAGAACTGGACTCTTGTATTGATTTAATATTTTTATCCTCGACTGACGGGGAAACGACGGCGCCACTATTATTTTTTGTCGAATCCTTTTGTTTAAAGAGTTTTTCGACGTTACAAGTCCACGCTTAATTTTTTGTACTTTATAGGTACAATGAAATCATTTGTCATAATAGCCGTATTTCTACCGAATTGCTATGGCTAGAAAACAGTGAAGAGACCGTGTGGTATTGGAATCAAGCTGTTACTTAGCGGTTACCGGTCTCCACAAATGGTTGCGACTCAATAGTACTACTCACAATCTCTTTCGGCCTTGTTACACTGACGTTCAAGCAAAGAAGCTGTGAATGAATGCCAATTAAAAAGTCTTTGGTTTGACCCTTCCTGAGAATCGAGCCTGAGTCTTCGTAAAAGCCTGTGTAAAATTCGGCAGTTTAAGGATGCAAATATTTTTTTAGGAAATGGCAAAGATATTAAATCATCCCCGAGTGTATGCCTTCCTTCATGTGCCGGTTCAATCCGGTTCCGATTACACTCTGTTCGAAATGAAACGAGAATATACCATCGAAGACTTCTGCCACGTTGTTGATTTTTTGCGTGCTAGAGTTCCAGGCATATCGATAGCCACAGATATTATCTGCGGTTTTCCCACTGAAACTGAAGAAGTACGTATTTTCCCTCTACTTTAGTCGTATCAGTTTTTCATCGTACATTCACAACTATAATTGGTCTTGCAGTACAAAAGAAAAACATTTTCTATAGGTGGTAGTAAGCTGTCGTCGTTCTGGTGGCTCTTATCGCCATTCTGACGACTCTTACTGTCATCAGTGCAGATCATCTCGTCAAATGGTGTTGAAAAGCTCTGGCTATGCCTACGTAAAGTTATCATAATGAAATATTGGCGACATAATTTAGTTTTGATATTTTGCTTTCTGAACTAAACGGCGTCAGGGGCGGTAGTCTCAGAAAAAAGAGACCTCTACCAGAAAGGCGGCCTTATAAAACAAGCTTTGCGAGAACTTGTTTTTCAGCAGGTTTTTCTCGGAGTTACCATTCTGCTAACGCCGGCTTGTTATAAAATGTCGATATTTTCTTAAGTTTTGCGGTGAAAGTAACGAACTTGTTTTTATAGGATTTTCAAAAGACACTGGAATTATGTGAGAAATATAAATTCCCAAGTTTGTTTATGAATCAGTTTTTCGCGAGACCAGGCACCCCAGCCTTCACAATGCTGCAAATTGATCGACAAGAGGTGGGTGGGCCAGTTGTTTTCTTTGGAAAAAGTTTCAGGGGGTAAATAGCAGTCTCCGTTTTTAATTAAATGTAACATTTGGATAGAAATGTTAAGTCGGGTCGCTGACCTGTAAGCAAGTTACATTCTGTTATCAGTTGTACGTGTAGCAGCGCTGCCGTCCCAAGCAAATAAGTGGGTAGGCTTTATCCAACAGTACTCGTCAAGGGTAATTAGGCGGCGTCCAAAGTGAACTGGTATTTTCCAAATTTTGTTACATTTTTTGGTCAATTTTAGGTGAAGACCAAAAAAAGTCTTCGTCGAAATTTCGTTGCATTTTTCTTTTTGGTGAAAACCAACAAGATGAAAAGGTCTTTGCCAAACTTTCGTTGCCTTTTTTCGTTAATCTGAGATGGGCTCTACGAAAATGTGGCATAATAGTGAGGCAAAGCAGTTGAGAGTCTACGCGAGCCTACCCTGGGGAAAAAAGGTTGGTAGGCCGAGACTACCCTCGACGGCAGCACTGACGTGCAGCAATCTACGGCAACCAAAAACTAGATGAAGAATCGTTCAATTTACAAAGCGTCTGTTGCGATTTTTTGTTATACTTTTTCTTAAAAGTTTGTTATGAATCTATCAGGGTTGCCACATCCTGGAAAATTCCTGGATTTTTTTTCCTGTTCTGAAAAGTCCTTGAATTTTGTTCATAAGTCCTGGAAAATATTTGGAAGGTTTTCCCGTGATTGAACAGGACAGAATGTGAATTTTTTTTTGTAATAACTGGTACCTTGTAATTGTACAAAACCATTGTTGAAATAATTTGCATTGGGAAGGTCTTTAAAAAGCGTTTTTGTATTGTGATAAGACAGAGCTTATTTGTACGCTAGCGCACAAATAGAAAAATTGCTATCTTAGCCCTAACCCAACCCTAAATCTAACCCAAATTGTAACCCCAGCTCTAACCCTAATGTTCATACTAACTCGAACTTAAAATGTTCCCAAATGTTAACGATTATTGAAACAATAAAAGAGAGTAAATGAGCTCCCAGTCTTCTGGTCTTTGCTCTCTTGTTCGTTTTCAGCAGTTGTTATTTGTACGCTAGAGTGCAAATAAGCATTTCCTTGTTAAAATGCCAAAATTTGCTCTTTGCAGTACGGTATGCATAAATTTTTTGAATATTATTAGGAAAAGTAAATTCATGGACAGTAATTTATTGCAATGCGATAGTCTAGTAGCAGTAGTGTAGCGGGCTACAGGCCCCCCAATGTCCCATTGACCAAAGTGCACCATTAGAAAAATACGACGTTTTTTGCACTATACTTCTGAGGCAGTTTTTTGCAGTGATTATAGACTTTGAAGTAATTTAAAGCCACTTTTGAAACGTTATTTAGAGGAGGAGCTAATATTGGTCATAAATAAAGTCATTAATAACTAATTAAAAGGGCTAAAAATAAACACTTCGATCGCTTGATGCTAAATACGTAATGTAGGCTTTGTAAAAAAATTATAAGGGGTCTATTAAGTATTTAATTCTGTTGATTACCAATCACCGCTTTCAAATCTCGTTTCATTAGCCCCTCCTCCCAAATTATCCTTATCTAGCATTGTAAAATGCAGACGATTTGGATTAATATCTGTGAGTTTTTTCAAAGGAAGCACCTATTTTCACTTTAGCATGCAAATGAGCTCTGCTTATAAAGAATAAGAGAGCAAGAGTGGGTGCTCATTTACTTATTTTTTATTTATTTATTATCGTTAGTGCTAGTGTTTAGATTGTGAGTTTGGGTTAGGATTAACGTTACGGTTAGAGCTAGGGTTACAGTTTGGGTTTAGTATAAGGTTGGGGTTAGGGCTAGGATAGCGTTTTTTTTTTAATAAGCTCTATCTTTTTCAAATGATAGGATTTTATGGTTTACTGGATGGAAATAAAGCAAGGACTGAAGTTTTACCATCAGCCATCCCTAGAGCTTGACCGAAATATCGATCAGTCGATATATATCGGCTCAGCGCTATCACCTTAAACTGTTTATTTGGTAAAGTACGTTCAAGTTCTCTTGCGTTGTATTTGCTTAGTATGACTTGTGTATGCAATAGTCTTTCTTTCGAGGAGGATTCTTTGTGAAGCTTTTAGTGTCAAGTTAATTGAAAAGTGGTAACAAAATGTTCGTAGTTAATAAGTTAATACATTGGTTATCAGTATTGGCCTAAAAATTTCCAAAATATCGGTATTGGCCTGAAAAAGTCATATCATTCGAGCTCTAGCCATTACCCATATATTGTAGCCCAGTTATGCAACCAGTTTTATCATGTTTTTGTTCAGTTAACTTCTATGCCACGTTTCAAAAGCAATAATCTTTGCCAAACTAAGCCTAAAATTGAGTTAGTATTGCCAAAAAATTGCAAAATCTTCAAGTGCTGGGGGCTATGCCCCCAGACCCCCAATGGCTTCCAGCGCCCCCATGCCCCCTAGCACAGCCCTCCCATTGCAAATTTGTGGTTTTGAATCTGGCTAGTACTCAGTACTAGAATTGCAAATGCATTACATCAAAATTTTTCTTCAATCACAAGTGCAAAAAAGTACTCGTGGATGCAGGAAAGAGTAATAGTGAAAACTGAATTTTAAGTACAGCAAAAAAAACTTAAAACGGTCCTGGAAAAGTCCTGGAAAATGACCTAAAAAGTCCTGGAAAGTCCTGGAATTTGATTTTGCAGTTTCTGTGGCAACCCTGTCTATGATATATTTCTTTTGTTTGTAATGCGTTTTGAAGTTTGTTTTTGAGCACTTCAACCAAATTTTGAATAAATAGGTCAGATTAATATTGGCATTTTCAGATCAAAAGACGGACTAAGCGATTGTCAGAATTATTTCAATCATACGAGCCGTATTCCCACCAGTTGGGGAAAACCCAAACCGTTTTAGTCACTGAAATCTCCCATGACGGAAAACACTACGTCGGACATAACAAGTTTTACGAACAAGTTTTAATCGAAATGGATGAAGATTTAATGGGAAAAACTTTCACAGTAGAAATTTATGATACTGGTAAGAACTGTTTTTTTGTTAAACGACTTATTGGTTTTTATTATTGTTAACACCTTGTTATACATTACGTTTGATTTGCTTTGCAGCGATTTCGGAGATGGCAGCATTGCAAATCGCGCTGACTTAGATAATGATGATAAAATTAAGCTACGCTAATCTGATGAATATTCTTATTAATTCATACCGTTGTTGCAGGGCAACGAACCGAGTAATGAAAAATGTTTGATCTAAAGGTCACGTTATTTTTTTAACAGGTAAGCACTACTTGCGTGGCAGACGAGTTGGTCCAATCATAAGCCCAAATCGTGTGACGTCATTAGCAAAAGGCGAAGTATCTGGTCTATCGCAGAAGGTAACCACAATCAAAATTAATTTCTGCATGGTTAAACTTTTAATATGAAGTCTTGGTCTTGCGTAAATATCGTTGCAGTACTTAAGTTTCCCGTAATCCACAACGACTCTTCCCACCGCCACTAAAATGATAGTGTATTAAAGGGGGTGAACCATCCAGTCAATTGCAGTAGTTTATCATAGCTAAATTCGAAATATAATTTTTGACATTTTCCTCATTTCGGAGCTGCGGTTGCAAAGACATTAATCAAATACAAAAAGATATCTCCCTGAAAAGTTTTTGGAAACCTTGAATCTGTTCTTTTAGCCTGAACTTCGAGGGTAAAAGAGAGACTAATAATATTTACCTTTCCAGTAACATTACATGCCAATCCAATTTTGGTGAACCTCCTCTTTTTCTGGAAATTCTGGCTGGGAGAGCTAATTCAAGGTTTCCAAAAGCATTTTAGGGGATATCTCTTTGTATCTTTACAACCGCAGCCCCAAAATGAGAACAAAGAATTTCAAAATTTATATTTTGATTTAAGCTGTTGTAAACTATCAGAATTAGTTGTATGCTTTACCCCCTGTAAGTTTAATTCCTCGCGGTGATCTGCTGTAGATTTCAATGTTATGTAGGTTGGCGCTTTGATATACGAGGCTCATTCAATAAATAAGGTTAATTTTCCAGTATAAGGACTTATAACTCAGATAGAAGCTTATTTTTTGTTTGTTTTTCTTTGTATTCACATGGATGAAATTTCTTTTGCAGATTGAAATAAAAAGCTTAAGAGTTTTGGTAATAAAAATGTCAGATAAAGAAGCATGCTCCAGGATTGAACAGCGGTGTGTTATCAAGTTTTTAGTTGTAGAAGGGTGCAAAGCTGCGGAAATTCATAGAATGTCAGCTGTGTATGGTGCCGCATGTTTCATAAAAAAACAAACGCAGGGGACAAACATAAAGAATAAACGTAAAAAAGACATTAGGAACAAACACAGGGGTCATCAGTCGAAACGAGTCATCTTTCATCATGACAATGCAAGGCCTCACACGGCAGCCCAAACGGTGCAAAACCATCAACAACCTGGGCTGGGAACTGCTCCCTCATCCTCCTTACAGCCCAGACCTTGCCCCTTCAGACTTTCATCTGTTTGGTCCCTTGAAAGAGTTCACGAGAGGCACAAAGTTTGTAATGACGATAAAGTCAAAAGTGTTGTGAGCAACTGGCTGAGACATCAATCTAAAGATTTTTATGCTGAGGGAATACGGAAGCTTGTGCGCAGATGGGAAAAATGTGTGAAATTGATGGGAGACTATGTTTTAAAAAAATGAAGCGTCTATTTCAATTATAAGTCCTTATGCTAAAAAATTCACCTTATTTGTTGAATGACCCTCGTATATTGTATGGTCTGCAAATGGTTGATTTCGTGATGTAGGTTTTAGTTTATTACATCAGTAAAATCGAAAATCTGACATACTAAACTGGTTATCTTCTCTTAACTTCGATTGAAAATATTGCCCTCTTGGTGTTTCGCGGAAACGCAATGCTGCTCACCCAACGAATTCGTAGACGCGACTGATGATATCGACATTCACTTGTACTGTGACGTAACTCTTGTGCTCTTATCTTTCATTGGTGTAAAAACGGTTTGTTTCTGTTTTTCCGACCTAATACAGTACTTGTAGATCTATTGGTGCTATGCTTTTTGCTCTCAATCTCTGGAAAAAGTCTGAAGTTCTGTCGTCTAAAAAAGTCTGTAGTTGCAAAATTACTTTAAAAAAAAGCTTGATAGAAATTTATCTCCGCAATAACATGCTACCAACATAACCAACACGCTCCTGATCAACGGACCGTGGATTAGGCAAAGTTGAACCAAACTGTAGGACAATCTTTACGAAGCACTTGCGCAGGTCGAAATGCAGGTACGAGAACCATGCCTGGTAACTTGAAGACACCGACAAAATAAAAAATTGCCAGGACTAACAGGAAGCAATCATTTTGAATTTAGGGCTTGGTACTCTTTGCCAAACAGTCAATATTTTACATGAGGCTTTGCAATGGTTTTCATGAAAAAAATCATCACCCTTTCGTCATAAAAGATACCACGGTTGTGATGAAGACTTTCACAAGGTAATAATATTCGTGATTCAAGCTTTTGCTACTTTTGTGATGCAAAAGCCAATATTTATGACAAAATGGCGTTGAAAACTTTCATCAACACCAGTGCAAAAATTCTTGCAAAAAGGTTCGTGTAAACAGCCCGCAATGTTAGATTTTTAAATTCATTATGAACTTGCGTAAATAATTTCTTTATTTTTCTGTTTAGGTTTCGTCTACGCAAGAAAACGCAGAAGTAAAAGTTGTTTCAAAAGCAAAAGATTCATCAAATTCGATTGTTTTAATTGTTCTTGTTATTTCCATTTCATACTTCTTAGGCAAAATCATTTTATTTCTTTGACCATTCGATTGTGATAAGTTTGTAAAAAAGTTTTAATATCGGTTCCGGTTGTAGCGTGTCCAAAGTGACATGATAATAGCTGAGCTTGATAGTGTTACGCTTGCTACACTATTGTTGTGTAGGATCTACATTGTTCAGTACAGTTTTTAAAACCGGCAATTCCTTTCCTAATAAAGAATTTTGTTACTGTTCTGCAGCGAAAAGCCCAGCCAGTCGCTAAAAATTACAGCTAGCAACTAACCGTGTTATCAATTTTAACGTTCAAAAACCAATAAAAAACGTACATTTTGTTTCACAAATTGGAGACTTTTGGGTAGAATATCGCGTTATTGTTTTCGTTGCGAAGAAAAATATGAATAAAAGCTTTTTATGACTCGAATTGTTTGCATACCTTCCAGTTGGTCGAGCCGTAACGCGTTCGTCTTTAGAGCGGAAGGTCTGAGGTTCGAATCTCGGGCTGTTCAAATCGGACACAGTGTTGCCAACAAATAACCACCGCTGCGACATTTTTTCGAAAGGAGCTGTGTTGCCCGGGCGCAATGACGTGGATATGGGCTTCGCTAACTCGTTGTATGTTTCGGCGTAGTACCGCGAGTATAATGAAAGATGTGATTTAAATTGTTTGCAGAAGGGAAACGGAACTTGCAGTCTAGTTAGTGGCTGGAGTCTTGTCTAAAACGCTAATACCAGCAAATTTTATCGCCACGTAAGATTAGATTATGTAAATGATCCGATAAAATTGCGGGTGATTTTAGATCGAAATCGATAAATGCAAGTGCGCACTGAAACATTAAGCGTTGGAGAAAACTACAATTTCCAAATAAACTTTGAAAATGTTCAAAGTGGTTATTAAACGAGGTTGTTTAATTTAAATAACCTCGCAGGGATGCAAATTGATTCAAGGTTCAGGTAATAAGTTTCGAAGTAAAGCAACTCACAAAATGGTGTTCTATTATAAAATGCATTAGATAAAAATACACTAATGTACATCCGAAAATTTACACAAGCTTACGGTTGTTTTCCCCGAACAAATTATAACCAACGGGTCATGGTGGCAACAAACAATGAGGAATTCTTGGTAGTTCGAACAAAAAACAGTGCAAAATAAATAGTTTACAAACAAACCAAAATGTCGAGTGAACTTGAGTAACTTCGCTTAAACGAGATTTCTGGAACTTCTTAGAGACGTCATTTCCGGTCATTCCACATGCTCGCAATTGAACTTCAAGTCACAAAAACAAAAACTTAGAAAGACAAATCGCCACGGTATATCACGCTGTCTCACGGATAGTCCATTCTGGCGAAGATAAAAAGGTCAACAAGGTGAGAGTACTTTTTACTCTAGAGTGCAGACGTGTTTGACGAAACCAAAGTTCATGGACGCCTGTGTCTCCCACTGGTCAGCGTTTGGGTCGTACACTTCGATGTACTGGCAGGAAGTGAGTCCCCATCTAAACATAAGTAATAGTTTAGTTATCGGCGCTGATTAAACTCCATTTTTGGGGACGCAAAATAAGCAAGCGAGTTTCCTTGCTAGCGAAACCGAAAAGTCTTTTTAATATAGTGATTTCTGACAGACGCAGTGTCAAAATGCTTTCTTAACCTTAGTTTCAGGAAGGTTTTGCGTCCCTGAAACGAGTTTTCCTTAAACTAAGCCTAAACAACTCTTTGAATATCGGTGAACAGTTTAGCATTCTTATATGTTAGCATGCTACTTTCAACGCAGAACTACGGTGGCAGAGTGGTCTAACGTCTGTCCTACGTAAAAGGACTCCCGCGATTTCAAAACCAATGTATGCCTTTGGTTGTTGCGGGCATGGGTGTGAATCTCATCCGTAGTCATTTTTTTGGACAACCAGAAGTCGACCCAGATTAGAATTTTATGTCTTCTATTTTCGTGTAAGCCTAAAAAATGGTACTTCTGAGTTTAAAAGGCAATGCTGATCCAACCCAGATCCCGAAGCGATAGAAGCAGAATTTGGAGCTTTGATTCATTGTGGCCTGTAGCGGTCATATTTTGGATTTCACATAGTCTTGTTCATTTTGCTGAACCGAAACTTCAAGATCAACTCGTAAAGAAGCTGTTAAATGGCATAATAAGAATTAAGATGCGTTTACACCGGACGTGAAGCTAAGGTTGGCAACCTTCGCGAGTGGTCGCTTACGCCACTTTCTCAAAATAGGTCAACCATTCAAATACAATTCTAAGTGAAGTTTAGCAACCGCTCGCGAAGTTTCCGACCGTCTGAAACCTTTCGCAATTTATCAAAAACTCAAAATGCTCTGAAACTAGCCCTGGTAAAAAAATTTCCAGGATGAAAAACTAGAACATGATTTAACTGAGATAATTTGACTACGTACCCGCCAACCAGGTAGACTTTTCCACCTAGGTTGCATGCGCATCCTTGCGATCTGTTGGTGGTCAGCTCTCTTCCTTTGTACCAAAAATCTCCCTGGATATTGTAGCAGTCCAGGCTGTAGCAGGCGACCATTGACTTCGTTCCTTTAACTACAAACATAAAACCCTCTTAAGTTTTAGTACAAATTAAAAAAGCTTTTTTTAACATACCAAGAAAGAATCGCGGCAAAATTGCTCATTCAAATAAAAGTTTTTCCAAGTTCGCGGCTTTCAATTCCAAGATCTAAGATTGTCGCTAAGATGGAGGGCCGACTAAAATAATGATGACGCTTGGATAAACACTTTCTACACATAATAGCGATTTGCATTATTCGTAATTGTTATACTGTAACATTATGAACAGAAAATTCATTGTTAACACTGAAAGCAGTTTTCCTTGAACCCAAGTTATGCGACTGACGCGAAGCCCAAGCCTTCTTCATTATAAAAAATACAAATTTTGCCGCAGTTTTTTTGGAGTAAAGGGATGTTTTTCGTATCGTGACCCACCTTCAACGAAAAAGCATCATCATCAACATGACTGGTTTTACTCAGTATAAAGTTTTGCCTGGGGGGACGCTTCGCAGCTTTGACCGAAGGCATTTGGAATGCGAATGAAATTTAGTAGAAATTTTGCTTCAAGTTCAGATGCTGTACCCGAATTGGATTGAAAACTAAAAAAAAAAGGTCTTCACCGCAATTTGGTAAAGGTCTTCACCGCAATTTGGTACTATATTCGGCAGGAATTTGGAATTTATTCATGCTAAAGGCCACTATTTCGTCTAATCATTTAGACGCTGAAATCTCGTTAGGGGGAACGCTAACTCTTAATGGGGAACGCTAACTCTTAATGGAAAACGCGTCCTTTCTACAATTTAAGTACTGGTTTTATTTATAGTCTATAGAATCTACGGTACATTCATCATTCAAAAAGAAAAATGAACTATTCTCGTCAATTTTTTTCTTGAATCTAGGATTTCTCGTGGGCTCTGATAAAATAAGTTAATAAAGTTTATTTTCATCGATTGACAATGCAATCCTATTTTTTAAACCTAAATATTTTTCTCATATTTTTACCACATGCTTAATTAAAGACAATAAAATAACAATATTTACTTGAAGAGCGAGTTTTCATGTTCCGACCTGCAAATTCAAAAATACATCAAGTCATGTTTGCAAAGTAAAAAAGATGTTTGGCTCTGGAAAAGAACAATTTTGGTTTTTTAATGTTAGCTGTGCCACCTGTGATAACTGATAATCTAAACTTCGACAAAGTTCGACAAATAACGAGTGGACAAATCAGTTGAGAGGCTCCAGCTTGAATATTTTGGCGGTGATTCATTGATGAAACTTTTAATTTTGTGAAAACTTGTTGCTACTATACGGCCCTTTCTTGCACGGCCGTTGAGAGAAATTTAGAGCACGGTGGCAAGAAATACAAACGGACCCCAGTGAGAGAAATTTCTAGGCCGAAGATCAACTAAAAACAAGTTTTGACCTCTTTTTTTTTCTCAAAAATTTTAAGTGAAGGCCTAAAAACGGATTTGAACATAATTTTCTTTGAAAAATTAAGGAGAAAATAAAAAAAAAAGCTTCATCAGTTTTAGGCAAAACAAATGGCTTGTAATTAATTTCGAGTTTGATGTTTGTTGAGCTTGACAATGAAAACCGCTTGTGCCCCTAAATTTCGATGCCTCCCAAAATTGCCAACCCTTGGTACTTTTTTAGTTTTTATCCCCTTAATTATCCTCCATCTTACTGGCCCTGCTTTCTTGTGAATGAGAATTTAAGTGCCAAACCTTGTCGCAGACCATTCGGGTTTTCGCCTAAAGCAAACTTGAAAGTTTTGAATTAAAAAATTTACATCAATATCAGCTCGTCGGGACATCTCTAGTTGCTGATGATCGTACGCTAACACACTACCGTAAATTGAGCATTGCAGCAAGAGTGAAAAAATGCTAGTCTGCCACCACGCCAAAGACATTTGCTTTGTATAACTTACATTACAAAACCAGGTTAGTAATTTTTACCAATAATATTTCTGCATTCAGCAATAAAATAGGGAAAAACGGTATTCTTATAGGCCTACTGCATTAAATCTGAGACAGAAATTTTGCTTTGGTCTTGTATTAACAGTTTAGCATTCACCCTATATGTTGATCATCATTATTGCAACATATTTTGCAAACTTAATAACTTGTATAGTGAATTCAGAATAGAACGGTCAGATGACTTTTAACTGCATATTATGCAAAAATTATAGTATATGACCGTAA
The DNA here is from genome assembly GCA_963965965.1 of Trididemnum nubilum. Lineage (NCBI taxonomy): Eukaryota > Metazoa > Chordata > Ascidiacea > Aplousobranchia > Didemnidae > Trididemnum > Trididemnum nubilum. The sequence continues at coordinate 20,123,951 of OZ014470.1, read as the reverse complement.
ATCAATTATTGAAATCAATAATAGCGTGCCAACGTTACATGTAAAAACTATGCCACAGTCCGGCCAAATGCGAGTGCACAGGTTCAACTTCCTTTCACGATAGACTCTTTGTGATTATCTGCTTTATGATGCAATTCACGTGAATGTTTTTGCGGTTTTCATAAAGCAAAATGAGCTATAACACGATACCATTATCGCACCGTCCCCGCGCTTCAAACGAATTCAAAAACAACTGGAGCTTGGCGTTGTTGTATTAAATAATCATACTACAATAAACACAACAGAGTTAATGCATTGAGCGTGGAGGCAACAACACTATAATTTCATCACAAAAGTCCCCGGTTTCAATCCCAAGAACTGGATTTGAGTGTAAAGCGATGTTGGCAGTGCAAATTCTTGCATTCTGACAATATTATTATTCAAATCACATTTTCATAATGGTTCTTTTACGATTTACAATTTTACGATTTGCAATTTTACAATTTAATGGTTTACGGTTTACCGAATTCGGTATTTTTTGAAAGTAGGTTATTGGCTGATTGTAGTTAATTTATTTATGTTTATTGGTTTTCATAAATCTTTATCAAGATAGCCGGCTACAAAGTTAAGCATTTTAAAAAGTTTTATTTCCATGTTTGCGATCTCAAACTAGAGATACTAACGTGTTTCGACACAGTCTTATGTCATCTTTATGGCGTAACATTCAAAAACATACTTTAAGCAATACATTGAAAACAATTTATTGCAACATGCGCTGAGCTATAGCGACGCGTTTCAACCTTGCTCAAGGGTCTCTTAAGGCGACAATTGCACAATATATACATCATTTAAACAAAATATACACATCGATATTTTGGTATAATTTAACTTACCAATGTCGTAGATGACCCCATCGGAGTAGACGGAGTCAAATCCGTTTTGGTTTGGAGTTTCAGTCAGCTCAGAGGTTTCACCAGTGATGGGGTCGTAACACTCCACCAGGTTGTTCCCGCCACCGATGCAGTAGAGTTTGTCTGCATACAGAAGCGTTGCGTAAAAATAAATATTAAATTACTCGTATTGTAAAAAAAATTTTCTTTGACTTGAATGCAAAATAATTGATAAGAGCTGTACAGCCTGCAGGTGTGCACCGGTAACGGTAACAATGAGTAAATATCTTGATTATCTTTCAAAAGTCGAATCCTTTACAAGAAAGTAAGCGAGATCGTAGCTCGATAATTTTGATAAATCTGGAAAAGATGATGGAGCATACATGGCGGAAATTTGAAATTTGCGATAAATTACGGCACAAATTTCAAAATTGAAAATATCCAGACATAAATTTTTAAACATCGACTTAAAGTCTAGTCTTCTGTTAGGTTCACTTTTAAATTTTAAGAGCGCAATTAAATTGCAACCCGAGTTCGATTTAAATTTAAATACTGCTGTAGTTCAAATACCTTACCAAAAACTCAACGTGTCCGAGGATTTTTGTTCAATTGTTGGTTCCTTAAGTTGCAATGGAAGGGTTTGATTGTTTTCGGATTTTGATTTTAAGTTAAGCGTACATCGGTTAAGAGTAACCTTGCCGATGAGGTATGTTATCAGAGAGCAAGACTTCTGCCATTCCTTTTGTTTACAGCTTATACCGATACCTTTTGCCGCGACGACTTTGTGACCGAAGCGGTTACTCTTCAGTTTGTCGATTGCCGACCAGGATTCCATTACCGGATCGTAGCACTCGATAGAGGAAAGAGAGCGATTTCTTTCCGTGATCCCTCCCAACACGTAGATCTTTCCTAAAAGCATATAAAACATGGTTTCAATTTCTTAAAACTTACGGTACTTATTGCAAAATTATTACTTTTACTGGTAAACAAGCAAAAGTATTTTATAATAAAGGACATCTAAATAATAATTTTAAAAAAATTTAAGCATGCAAATCTTTCGCAACATAAACTATGAAACATTCTACACTCCAGGATAACACGACTCCAAAAATAAATTGCGTACGTCACCTGTACTGTAATGAGACTAACAAGCTTATTTCATATTTTAGAAACGAAAAGTAACTTAAAATGAAGCGTTTGTCATTGTTCTACGCTATACACTCAAATCATTATTCTAATGTGCAAACGTTGTTGGCTGCAATTTAATTGAAACCAGCTTTAAAATGTTTTGGAAATGCGAATATTTTTATGCAAGAAATAATGCATGTATTATTTAAGAATTAGATTGGTTTATTCGGTTTACAGAAAAAATTTAAGAATTTCTGTTGTGTTGACTTTTATTAAAATCCTTGTGGGCCAAAGCAATGTCACAATATGCTCGAGTAATGACCGTCGACAATAATTGGCAATGATCCTATCGACGAAACGGCGGTTATGTATGGGTGACCTATAAGTCTTGGTGGACTCTTGTATTTCAACGTTTGACCTTGAAATGGACTGTTTGTGCATTTTGCGCTTGCGTGCAGAGTCGTCTTTGGACTTGATAAGCTTTTTCGTCCATTACCTTATAAAAAAAATCGCTTCTCTGATTAGGCCGCTTATTGCACAAGATTGCAAACCGCTTATTGCACATACATTGCAAACCTCAAGTAGGTGATCATTTGATCTTAGATGTCTGCGCAATTTCCTACCACCATACCTAGGCAATTGATACAATAGTCTTATCAACAGCCCTTAAACAAACAAAGAATGATATGTCTACCTTTATGAGCAGCCGCAGCTGCGTGGGTTCGCGGCGTAATCATCGGGGGTCTCCGCAACCATTTCGGTTGAGCAACGTCCAGATCCAAGAGCTCGACTGTCTTAGCGGAGATCACATAAATGCACCTGTCCAGCACAACAGCCGTGGAATCATTCCAATCCCTCATCAGCGGCTGCGACATATTAGAAATCAATTAGCAACAGTCACGCACTCGACAGCAAGATAACTCTTTGTATTTAGTGGTACTATATCCACAGCAAATTTCTTTTCGCTTCAAGAGGCTATTTTGAAAATGTCGGAAGTGTTGTTGTCTGGTGACGATTGGAAAAATTCTTCAGTCTGGAATGAATTGATTGCACTCACAACAGGCATTGAAATGAGAATCATTTCAGTTTACAAATTCGCAAATTGTCTGCGCAGTACAATAAGCTACAGGTACGTATAAATCCATATTACAAAACCAGAAACATCACTACTGCGTCACGTTTTGTACAGCAATCATTCAGAGTACTGTTCTTATATTTACAGTTTTCCATGCTAGCATTATCTTAATGTCTTAACAATTAAAATCAAGATTTGATGGTGCCACAGTAATTTGCAATGATTCAAAACTTAAACCCGAAGGTTAAGGTCTGAAAAAGTCACTTTTGATTTTTCATGGGTTATTTTGTATAACTTCTGTATCTTACTGGTAATTTTTGAAACTTTTTGCTGGTAGGGTAGTACTTGAATACATCACATCTGTGGGCGTCGCACGCTACAAACATAATGACACAAGGATCGCAGGGGTCTGAGACTGAAATACAAATACAGATGATTAACGTCAGAAGTTCTGAACCGTCTTTACTAGGGCGACAAATCGAATTCTTGGTTAATCTTCTTCTGTGAAGAACAAAACGTATTTGCTGCGCAACAGCAGGAGCATTTTTTCATGAAGTGAGACAGTAGCTACGAGTGTCGTTTGATTTCATCATTCCTATTAACGTCTTTGTTAAAAAGTGACAATAAGATTTTTTATGGCTAGAAACAAAAAAAAAATGCAAATAAGACTAATTAGAATAAAATTACGAGAAGGTCAAATTATATTCTGCTTTTGAAGCTATCGTTGAACATTTTCATTTTATTTTGAAACTAAATATTCTGATTTTTTACCTTATAAAAAATCTGCCGGCAAAAGTTGTGAAAATTAGCAAAGGAAATCAATCATTTAGATTATATGGACACTTATATACGAAGTAAAGTGGCCACTTGAGATTCGCCAAATTTATTACATATCACTCTGCAATGAAGTTAAAAACGTCATATTTACGTCAAACTTAATGACAAGTTGTGATGACTTTGTCAATAATGATCTTCTTGGTCATTATTCATAATGATGATGATTTATTTGGACTAGCGTCCCCTACGAATTGGCGAGGATTGCCAATTCGAGATGTATTATGGCCATATGGCAAGTCAATCCAATTTACGATAGCCGTATATGTGCAATGAGCAACAATTCCTTATGCCGTCGAGTGTTTCTAATGCATTTCAGTGTAAACCCAATTTCTTATTTATTTAGATTTGTTTATTTTGTACCCTCAATATTCTGAGTCCGCATTATGTAACGTTAGCAAAAAGTTACGACATCATAAGTTTTGTTTGTTTCAAAGACCTTACGACGTCGTAATCTTTCCGATGTGCTGCATAATAACCCCTGATGTTATTAGTATTGCACTGTAAAATAAATCTGGCGCTCATGTTACCAGAGTTGCAATTCAGCTTTGAAGCAGTTATCAACTTCTATGACGCACAGACCACAATTAAAAATCGCATCAAAATTCAATTTCCGTGGCAAATGAATTACGGTAGATCTTGTTTTTATGGGTAGATTGGCCACTTCCTGTTTTTGCAAATAGTTGCTTATAGAGCGTAATGTAACAATTATTAAGAACACCATGTCCGAGGCTCAAATGATATTTTGCATCACAAATGGCAGTAATATACCTTTGCTGACAACAATGCATGCTTATCTGATAAAAGTTTTAACGAGAATTAATGTTGATAATTCAGTTTCTACTTAATGATGTCAATGCGTCTGCTATTACACATTATAATTGAAAGTGATAGGTGTAAACTGCAGATTTGTCCAGTAAGCATTAACAATATTTACGTACAAAAAATTTTAAATGTTGGAAAAGCGAATTCATAAACGCAAAATTTTATTCTACAATAACTGTAATAAACATATTGTATAATAAACTTGATACAAAACTTCAAACAATATTTTCTGATTGCTACGGCTATAAATAATTGTATTTTGCAAAAGACAGAGCATAATGTGTTATACTTATTGTCTCAGACAATTATTTTCAAATTTCTTTTTATATTTAACTCAATTTAACATTCAAGCGGAATGGAGAACAATTGGGATAAAATTAAAATTAGTGAACGGCGGGAGGAAAATCAAGTAAAAATCTTCTTCAATCCAACCAATATCTCTGCTGCTGTTGCGTAAATGATGTTTCTCTTATGGCTTGTGCTCGGTAAATTTTTACAAGTTCTTTTTACAGAAAAAAGTTTAATCGCGAGCGAGTCATTCGCATTTCTAGCAGTCGGGTATGGGGCGCGCGTCGTTTTTCTGGGTTATGAGGTGCCAATTTGTGGAATAATTTAAATGTGAAAAAAACATAAGTTTCATGAGTCAATTTGAGTATTTAATTTGCCAATTTTTGTAGCTATTATTTTTGTCACTTTCGCATGCCATTTTGAGTATGGCATAAATTGGCATGCCAAAAGTCTGCAAAGTAAAGCAATGCAAAAATTGGCATATTGAATCTGCCAAAAAAGGCAGTGTCAAAATTTAGCGTTTTGCCAAACTTGGATCTTACAACAACCGTGCCGCATGCGCTGAGCGCTTAATCAGCATCAGTGTTCATTTGTTTTTGTGGACACGAACTAAATCAGCAAATTTTGACACTGTCTTTTTTCGCAGATTTAACGTGCCAATTTTTGCGCGTAATTTTATGTAGATTTCACGAGCCGATTTTTGCGTGTACTCTTTTTGCACATTTAGCGCGCCAAGTTTTGCGCGTACTTTTTTTTCAGATTTGACGTGCCAATTTTTGCAATGCTTTTACTTTGCAGACTTTTGGCATGTCAATTTATGAGATACTTAAAATGGAATGCGAAAGTGACAAAAGTAATAGCTACAAAAATTGACAAATTAAATATGCAAATTGCAACATGAAACTTATGCTTTTTTTTACATTTAAATAAATCCACAAATTGGCACCTCATGAATCAGAAAAACGACGTGCACATTTCGCTCTACCCTTGGCGCCCCATAGTCGGGCTTGCACGCGAATTTTTAAAGTGACGGGCAATGGGCAACAGCGCTCTTTTTAAAGGTTAGATGTCTGTCGACAAATCCAAGAATTTAAAGGTTTCCACGCACGAGATTGGAATTCATAATTCATATTGTTGTGGTTTGACAATAAAATTGTAGCCCACGCGTGCACTTTTAGTGAAAGCACTGGTCATAATTGGCAAAAAATGTTCGATTAGGCCAAAGGTTGCATGACAAAAAGTTTGATTGGATCGAATCAAAAAATGAAATTCGTTACTATTATCTCGGCGTAAAATTGAAACTTTGTCTCTTTTTTAGAAAACGTATGAAAGCATATTGTTTTAATTTAGCCTTTGAGGATGTTGTCACTGTTTGACGCTAGTCTTTTGCAGCTTTTTATTGTAGGCTTAGTACCTCTGTTGTACATTCAGTTTATTTCGGTAAACTTGTTTTCTTTGAATGATGCTATGGCCCGTAGCAGACAGTTGGTGTCATCTTGAAGAGAATATAAATTGCTTATTAATAATAAGTTATTATTCATATCAAGTCAAAATCTTTGATTATACTGACTGTATTTTGCCGAAGCGTGTACCTGTGGGCGGGACCAATCTCTAACTTACTGCGCCCGGGAACACAGCTTTCTTCGAAGAAATGTCGCAGCGGTAGTGAGCGGTTGGCAACGCTATGTCTAATTTAACCGGTCCGAGATTTAAACCTTGAAACTCCCGTTCCAAAGAAATATGCATTAATGCTCGACCAATTATTAAATATTTTCATTTCTTCTAGTCTCGGAGAATAATTTTTTGGTGATTGTTGTGACTTACAATCAGGCACGTAGCCAGAAATTCGCAATGGGGGGGGCTGTTTTGGGGTCTGGGGGCGGAGCCCCCAGCCGCCGGAGGCTGGGGGTTTGGGGGCAAAGCCCCCAGCCGCCGGAGGCACGGGGGTCTGGGGGCGGAGCCCCCAGCGCTCGAAAAATTTGATTTTTTTTGAACAAATAACTTCATTTTAGGGCTATTTTGATAAAAAAATGCTTTTAAAAACGTGGCTTAGAAATTGGCAGTGCAAACATGATTAAACTGGTTGCATAAATGGGCTATTTGGTAGGTGGCTAATGGTAAAATGTTAGTCCTCTTGTTTCGATGCTGGTAAATTATAAAATCGAATAGTTCAATAAAACTCACACGGAGTAATCTATTTCGTATACAATTTATAGAGAAAAATAATTGGGGGGAGGGGGCTAATGAAAAGAGATTTGAGAGAAATGATCGGAAATAAACTAATACTGAATAGCCCCCCCCCCTATTCCTCAGTTTATAATATGTTTGTTGATGACACCTATGTTTAGCATTTTTACACTTGTGATCAAATTTGATTGCTTATTTCTTACCATTTTTCGAAGTTTTCATTTATTTGTTAGTTTTATTTTTGACAAATTAGCCCCCCCCCTGAGCATATGTTTCAAAAGTTGTTTTAAATCACTATTTAGTCCACTCCAGAGCATAAAACAGTCTCAAAAGTGCTAAAAACGTGGTGTTTTTTACCATTCTGCATTTTGGTCGACATGCCAATGGGGGGGGCTATAGCCCCCTCCCCTAGCTACGCTACTGCTTACAATCAAAAATTAACATCAATTTTTATTCTATGTTCCGCATTTCATCGCAGCGCATTTCGCCAAAGCGAGGAGCGAATTAGCGTGCACCACACCGCGATATTGGGCCTGGAAAACATTTTATCTTGCGAGATGTTACAGCAATGGCAAGCGATTGCCAAAGAATTGAATCCCAGTCTTTCTGCTTTCGTAACAAGTGAGATAGCCTATCGTACAAATAGCAGATAGCTGTCGACTACAAGCACTTGCACTTCAATATTAGGCACCTCAGCGCTTACTTGAAACTTTTGTCTTGATGCTGCTTCTGCTGCTCTCTCTTGAAATGCATCTGCTGTTCACAATCTCAAACGGGAAAATGAACTGAGAAAGAGGCACCATGGTGGTCATTTGGTTTGCTTTTGCTCTCTTCAACTGGCTGACCACTTTCCCAACACCAATGATCAGCTCGCCTTGGTTGAGAAGTCTTAGTTCATTTGAGAGATCGTCTCGAACTGGAATAGCAAGATGTAATAAGTAAATGAGTGTGTTTATCTATTAAAAGCAAAGTATGCCCCTTACATTTTTTCTGATCAGTAATGTCTAGTTAATCACCTAGGTCATCCTACTTGTGGCGATGGTTTTGCTAATGTAGATTAATTTCTGCCCTTTTCTTTAATTTAGAAAATCTTTTAACAAGAGCAATTTTAGTCATATGCTTTTGTTTTTGAATTAAACAGAATTAACAAATTTTCTGCGAGCTTTGGTCGATCTCAAAATAACCAAGTCACTATTTTATAGTTACCACTTGCTGTATTGAATGTGGCACGAGTTGGTGGGGCCTCGTCTTCGAGTCAAAGTCACTTCGCTACACAGCTATGTAACAGTTTTTTTCGAAATGTGGCAGCGCAGCGGCTGTCAGCACCGTGCAACACTAGGCCAGGCCGAGAGCAAAACCCCATATTTTCAATCCTTAGATGAGTGCTGCGTTGGCCATTATTGTGTAAACGTTGTCAAGACTAGAGACAACTAAAACAATTTCCAACAAAAGTTGACTGACTTGTTCCAATTTGCGGTCTTTGAGCTGGATTTTGATGCCAGCACTTTTTCATCAGCGTTTCCAAAACTTCAAAGATTTTTAGATCTTGTTTAAACCCGTTTGTACTGTCCTTTTGAATCTTTTCCTTCACTTGAGTCACCTGCTTGAGGTCAGGCCGCTGTTCGCAGTTGACAATCGTGGAAACGATCAACCCGATGTTACCTGAGACTCCGTGAAAAACGCGGGTTCGGGTTATGACCTCATAAACGATCATTGACAAGCTGCAAAAACGTCAAAATAATGAGCTTTAAATTTCTTTCAGACTTGGAGTTAGCCATGAGTCCGTGACGCGTCACTTGAATAATTGCAACGTTTTCGCGTATGGTGATAAGTTCAACATAAATACAGTAGTACTGTATACAAAGCTGGTGATTGCGTATGCTTAGAGAGGATAAATATAAGGGGTTACGTTTGCTTACGCTGAATTAAACGCGTAATAATCGCAGTTTCACACTTGAAAAAGTTTTATACACTCCTCAAAAATATCAGGTGCTCAGGCAATACTTATATATCGCTTAATTTATAAAGTGGAATGAGTACAATCAAAGTGGAAAATGGATATACAGCAAGTAGATTTCAGCATTGCCGGGGAAAGTTCGTTCAAGCATTGCAATTTACTAAAGTTTGGAGCAAAATATATCTTGCTACTGTATATTACGATCAGGTAACGTCAAACACTAATAAATTAAAGCGCCGCTTTTTTGAAAATAACCTATACAATGCAACTGTGCTAAAATGGTTCAAACTAGTACTTTTAGGTCACGGAATGAGCGACCTTTTCTGATGCCTAGAAATTTTTTGGAGGTTTGCATTTTATTATGATCAATAGTTATCAATGATGATATGTTGGCAAAATGCAAACAAATGGTGACGTCATCACTACAAGTTAAAAGGGCAGTATGTCTAAATTAGGGTAATTTCTGGAAAAATATTGTTCGTGAGACAACAAAACGCATCCTATATTTTTACTAGTTTGAAGCCGGTAAATATCATTTTCATTATGCTTTTATTCATAAGCACTTAAAATTTTGCTCACTTTGTTATCACCATTACTTGCTGATAACTGTTTAAGTTTTGCATTCAAACAGCTTGCATTGAATTTTTTTCCGTCGGCTGTAGGTAGCAACCGCAGCTTGTATACAACTCATCAGTAAAAAAGTTGACGCAACTGTGTTAGGCCAAATAAACCTTCATTATTTGTAATATTTTTTCCTCAAGTTTCTTCCAAAACGTTGCCTCATGTTAGTAGCCAAATATTCCCATATAAATATTACAGCAACTTTAGTGCTATTTTAAAATTGTTTTGACAAGAAATTTAATTGAGATTGATTTTAATACTAGTGGGCAATATTTAAGCTTGTTTTAAAACCCCAAATGATACGGGTGAAACATTGTAGGATTTCAAATTTTTAAATTTTATACTTGATTACGACACCGTATTATGATATCCGCTCTGGCCAACGTTGTCGAGCACTTTTTTCAATCAGTGAATTCAAACTCTTCTCATCGTAAAATGTATGTCTTAGAGTCATATTCATATACCTGTAAACATCCATAGCAGCCGTCCTGGAGCAGTGGATATCCTGCAAGAACTCAGGGGCGGTATAAAATACTGTGTGTTGGTGCGACAGTCCGTCGTTCATCGTACTGGAGGACCCTGTTGACATCGCTATCTGGGCTGCCCCGAAATCGGCCAATTTAGCATGCAGATCGCTAGTGAGGAGAATGTTGTGGGGCTTTAGATCACCGTGAACGATCGTTTTGGCTTGAGTGAAGTAATGCAGAAAGGCCAGGGCTTCGCAGAGTTCCTCAATGATCCTCAACCGCAAGCTCCAAGGAATGTACTTGATGGAATCGTTCATAAGAAATTCGTCGAGATTTCCGCCGTTCATGTATTCCATGATGATTCCAAATGCGTTCGACCATACGGACACGCCATGACATTGTACGATTTGCTGGTGGTTGATATTCTGCAATATTTCGGCTTCCGTGGATAACCTCAAAAATTAAAACCAATTTGACTCGATTTGCAAACAAAACTAAAACTTTCAGACAAAACATTACTTTTGTAATAGAAGTTTTAAATTAATTAGTAAAATTAGTAAAACATTTTTAAATTAGTGTTTTTATCAAAAATTTTTGTAACAACGTTAGATGATTATAAAGCATTGCAACTCTTTTTGTCTTCAATTGCAATAATATCAAAAAGCTTAATTTTTCTTTACAAATTCTGACCCAAGCGATGCTGATTTTACTGTAGATATTAAAAAGATGAAAAGAAACAAAAGTAAATAATAAACTAAATCGCCTCAGGTATTGAATTTTAACAACAACTGTAAGGATGCTCCCACCAGCACCGAAAACGTAAAAACTAACTTTTGCCGTAACTCCTCAGACTCTGCTGCATTTCCTTCGATTCCAAAACATTTCACTGCAATGCGACCAAGTTTTTGATGAAAGCAATCTCGGACTCGACCGAAACTTCCGAATCCGATTATTCCCGATTCGTCACGATTTGTTAAAAATTCAGTTGCATCGTACATTGGAATGGAAGCCATTTCTAAGCGAACTTCTTTTTTTCAACCAACAACTAAAATTTTTTATTGCAGCCTTTTATCGAAATTACAATCTACTTGAAATGCTACCCCAAAAAATTATATTATTTTGTGTATTCGTAATTAACTAATAGTTTTTATTTTGTTTAGTTTTTATTGCTCGTTCTTAGTTTTGAAAATTCGAAGCTGGAACCGACTCTTGAATCTTAGGACTTCGTAACATTTAAACTACTGTGACATGACAAAATATTAATATAATTATGGACAAACTGTTTGCTAGTCAGTCTGAATAAAAAAAACATTATCTCTTCCGACTACCGCTTTTTTTTTACTCGGGGGCCAATTCAAACGGCCAAATATTTAACTGATTTTTTCATCTGACAGGAAGCTAGTTGCTTAGCTGTATTCAAGGCAAATTAAAAATCATACGTCTTTGTATTCTTTGAAAATGGTCACCAACTCTGAAAACTTAGAAAGTTTTTGCAAATTTACAGTATCCTCTTTCGGTTAAGTTGCGGAGCAAAAATACTACACGGTACTTCAGAATGCATTTCTTCTGAATCACTTTTTCGAACCACGAAACTATGCAGAGAACTTATCATTGTTCTAAATTCTGTTCAGACTAAACTGTGTCTTAGTGTGGTAGTGTACCTAGAATTTCCAAGTGCATTATCTCCTATTTAGTTTGGGTTTATGTGGAATTACCAACACAAAAATGCGCTGTGGGGACTCTACCTTTCATCTAATTAAGTCATCAAACTTATTTTCTGTTAAATGTTTTTCAATAGATTATACAGTTGTTCATAAAAAAGTTAAACCATTTAGGCTAATTTGGATTACGAAATCTTGCTTTGCTAAAACAATGGAGCAATGCCATGAGCAGTACTGAATACTGAATGACAACATATTTCAATGCTCGTATGACTTTAAACCAAAGGTTAAAGCCCAGCCAGAAAATAATTGATCAAATGGATGAATTAACCTGCCAGCTGTCATTGCATACGACAGGCGTCAAAAGGTTTTTTTTTACGATGTTGTCTCAGCAAAAGTCTTGCTGCTGCAATTACAATGCAAAATATGTCCGAAAAGAGAACAAATGACGTCACGCCGACAAAAGGGAAATGACATCACTGTCCTAGATCTGTCACTTGGATTAGATAAATAATTTGATTGATGAGGCAGAATTTGTCATCAATGCAAATTCACAATAAAAACACAATGCGTATTTTACTACATTGTAATTATGGAAAAGCAACTAAAGTTTCCCTTATTACAAAGTCCCTCATCCTCTCTATTATTACAAACGTGTCTCATTATTACAAAGTCTCTCATCCTCTCTACCACTGGCCAGGTGAATCCCAATCAACACCAACGTTTATTCTACACTTTACGATACCTTAAATTTAGCCCAATGCAATTTCCAAATATTATCCCCAAGTAAATCTTAATATATCAGTCCTTAACCTATAAGAACGTACTGTATAAAAACAAATCTTTTTTTTTCTCGTTTTAGATAAAAGTTTTTCTATGCAAGAATTTGAGGTATTTTTTATTACATAACGCAATACACGTCACAAATTAAAATTAAAAATTTAGGTATCCCGATGACAGATGAAACACAATGTAGAATTTTAAATTTTTAATTCGCATACGTGACGTACATTGTGTTATGAATATGATATCTTTCTAAGTTTCTGACCAACACTGTCATGCGCTTTTTTAAATCGGTTGAATTCAAACTCTACTCATTGTATTCTTTATTTCAATAAAAATCCATCTTAATCCAATGCTGTATTCAATTGACGAATGCGATTTACAAAGAACACCTCTGTTGTCAACTCAACTGTAATGTCTCGAACACTTAGTAAGCCAAAAGCACGACTTCTGAAATTTATAAAAAATCTGTCACGATTTAGCACTGTTGTAACGTTTATCTCATGTGTTCATCGCAAATGCATTCCTAGCGTCTTCGCGCACGTTTTTGGCCGATGTACTAAAACATTATTTTACCTTTTTCAATGCGGAATCGTTAGACTTTAATCAAAATTTACCAAAAATGGTATTAACCCAAAAACACCAAGCACTTATGTGAATTAACTTTTAAGCCTTTGCCAAAAATTAACGATTGTAAATTACAGTAGTAAATTAGTCTAACTCGCACGATTTGGGTTCAAGGGTTTAACCCACACTCTGGTTACGTTGTTGCGTCCTTGAATTTGACGCTTTACGATGATTATCTCTGCTTGGTGGCTTCGAACAAGCTGCAAATTCAGTGTACAAGAATTCAAAGAAATCCACAGGAAATAGAGCCGTCCAAAAATATAGGTGTTCGCTGAATTTAGGCTTATTTTTTGCCTGGATTTAGGTTGAACACCAAAAAAAGGTTTTAACTCAAATTTGGATTTTTTTTACGAATGCAAAGTGACTCGCGTTCCTCCTTTTTTCTCCATATTTGCTTCTGATTAATCTTCAACCGGTACGGGCCTCTAAATCATCGCGGGCCCTCCGGAACGTATTGGAACTGGGTACTCCACATCTGTTTTCCCCCCTCTTTCTCAACGACCCTGCTTGGAAGGAATTTTCAATAAATTTGGCTTTTTGACTTGAAAATTTTGATTTTATCTTACACCGCTTTCAATTGCTATCACTGTATGGTGAATGCGGTTTCATAATTTGTCGCTGTAATTACGCTTGAGTGGTACTGGCGTAACGGACGGGAGAGGAATTTTCCCCTAGCTACCTCGAGATGTGGGCCCCTACATAGGAATGGGCCCCCAGTCTTCTCCCAAAACCGAAAAAAAAACTTCAAAATTTTGGCGGAGATCTTTTTTTAGTCTTCACCTAAATTAGACGAAAAAACCTTCCGAATTTTTGGTCAAGATCTTTTTTTTGGTCTACACCTAAATTCCGTCGAATATCGGGCCCTCTAAAAACTTGCTTCTCCCGGACACAAACCTTTAGCTACGCCATTGTTGAGTGGCCCATCTTGCCTCGTGAAGATAATGTCCTAAAGTTTACCTTGAATTAGTTCGTTTTTTTGCAATTTTTTTTTCACTGGTATTTATGCGTTATGAAAAATATATGCAACGTAATTTGTAAATTACCTCCAGGAAACTTTGGAAACAAAATTTCGTTTAGTACATGGTCTTGCAAAATTAGCTAAGACGACAATAATATTTTTCTCACCAATGTCACCTAGCGACAAAAAGTTGAGAAGTTCTAGCCACTAAGCGGTGCTTGTTCATTGTTTCGTTTTCCACTTTGTTTCACCATATCGCTTTCACCTGTCGCACTATTTATACTAAATATGGGCTTCCATTAAGTTAAAACGCTCAAGGCAAAAGTAAAAGTAACAATAGTAAATAAAGGTCTTAGCTGAAATAAGATCTCGATCGCAGCCAAAATAAAAGGAAAGCAAAGATTCGTAGACACAAAAAGTACAGTATTCGCAGATCGCAGCAGGATGGAAATTAAATAGGATATTTGCAACGGTAAGAAGTTATTTTCGGAAAGTAAAAAGTTGCTACTGTTCAGAATTTGCAGCCAACAGAATCTAAAATGCATTTCCAAAAAGTTTATACTGATATTGATTTAGGTTGGGGCAACTTATATTTAATTTTCGTTTGGAGGAAGGATGGTTTTAATTTTCTGGAGAATAATGAACTCTAAAGTCAAGAACCTGTTGTAATTGCCAATGAGGAGTTGCTTAAGCGCATAATGGTTAGTTGGCTGGTTGGGGCTCTCTGTCAGCTAAACTCATATAATTAAAAACAGAACCAGCAAAAAGTCACAAAAACTCATCTACCATTTCATCCAAAACCCTGCCATTTTGTGTGT
The DNA here is from genome assembly GCA_963965965.1 of Trididemnum nubilum. NCBI lineage: Eukaryota > Metazoa > Chordata > Ascidiacea > Aplousobranchia > Didemnidae > Trididemnum > Trididemnum nubilum. The sequence continues at coordinate 20,108,853 of OZ014470.1, read as the reverse complement.
AGCTTTCCATAACACAGTTTACGGTCTTTTGTAACTTTGTAAGTTTAGTTTTCATTTTTGACAGAAAGCAATGTCGCTGTAAACCACAATATTCATTTCAAAACTGTAGAGTCAGATTAGAGAAGATAAAACCATAATAATCTAGAATTTGCGGTACAAAAAAGCAATTAAGCGTTTTTAAAATTGCTTTTAATGCCACTACATATGTTGAAACCCAGGTAAAACTTAGATTATCATTAATATTCCCAAGTCATGGTAATTTCTCATTATCAGTTTCATGTCTGCTCTGAAACACATTAAAAGCGCTGCGTAGATTTTGCAATTTATCGATGATTACAAACCAATCTCTTAATTTTTTTTACGTTTTTATAATATTCAATACAAGGCATTGAGCGAAATATGATTGTTGTCAATTGCAATGTATTGTAAATTGGGGCAAAATTTCTTAACTAGAAGGTAATGAAATTAAAACTGTACTTGTACTCATGTGCTGTATATACCAGATCACAAAAATACTCGAATAGTTCTACGTTTGCTGGTATGCTTCATCTCGGAATATTGCCAGAACGAAGTTACTGCAAGACTAGAAATTATATGCGGGGGACGTGGGCCTAGGGGGGGGATGGGGGGATGTCGTTAAGTGTAAGATGTCCGCTTTTTTTCGGAACCTCTGCGTCTCGTATATGAACGTGTGCGCGCTCTCGCTCCTCTCATGCTTGCACTCATTAGGGTTAGGGCTGGATTAGGGAAATAGCTTAGATCGGAAAAAAGGAGTGAGGGCACGCGCGCTCATACACGGGTCGCAGAGCTTCCGAAAAAAGCGGACGGCTTATACTTAACGACAACGGGATCTGGATCTCAACACAATGATACCGGTACAACGTATCCAACAAAAAGAGTTTTAAAATCGTTTAAAAATTAAAAGAAGAGAATTTTTACAATTTGTTGGGAAGATGGTTAATTTTTTTCAAAAAAGAAAAAATTACCCATCCAGTTTAGTATTCTTATAGAAACAGAAGAGGAAGAAACAAATCTTTCATTATATTCGCTGTATTACGCCGAAGCGTGTAACGAGTTTGCAGGCCCCATCTCCGCGTCATTGCGCCTAGGCAACACAGCTCCGACTTGTCGAAGAAATGTTGCACCGATGGCAACACTGTGTCCGATTTGACCGGCCAGAGGTAAGAACCTCAGACCTCCCTCTCCAGCGACGAACGCGTTACAGCTCGACCAACTGGACGGTGTAAGAGGAAGAATCACTGATTCAAACTTATTATCGTTGTAGCGTTAATTGTATTGAACATAATGAAGAAACTTTCAGTTTCTTACCTGATTTTGTTTTTTTGCTTGACGATTACTCATGGCAGAAAACACACAATATTCTGGGATGAAAACATGGAACCAAGGTAAGAAAATAAAATAAAAGGCTAAGTTTGAACAGAAATGCAAAAAATCTATCTTATACCAGGCTATACTTCACCTTAATTCTGTCCAAAATACACAACAGAATTGGCTAAAGTATTTGGAGCAAATTTTAGCTAAATTTTAGAGTTCATTTTGCGTAAAGCTGGTTTTGAATATGTTGTATTCACATGTGATAGGGGGCCTCATTCGTCTCAGTACGTTATTGTGTTCTTGACAGGGTAAAAATAACAAAAAAAGTTGGTGAATTGTTTGTTGCTGCGAAGGGATTTTAATCTCAAATCTGAAAGGATTTTATGTTCTCACGCGTAGTTCTGATCAATCTTGATATGTCAGTGTTTCCATCGTACAAAAATCATGCCAATGAAAGCAAAAACGCAAGGTCACTTTATCAAATAAACATCCAATACAAATAATTTGATCGTTGAAATCACTTTTTATAAACAAGACCATCATATCATAGGCATTATATAATACAAAGCGAAGTATGGGCTAAAATTTAAACCGCAATTTGACCAGTTTGACCAGTAACTTCCAACACAAAATAAAATCGTGGCACTTGTGGACTGTGAGCCGCCCAGCGTATCGCGTCCTTACTCCTTACAGCCCTAAATGACAACTTGGAAGTATAATGACTTAAATTAAGTCAAAACTTTTTCCGCATTTTTGTCCGCATTTCACATTGTCAAAATTAATATGGAGACGGATTCAGGTATTGAACACATTTATCTGTGACTATTTAACTGTTTTTGAAAGAAACTAAACTTTATATATCGGAAGAGAATGCTTTTCTGCTTTCCGATGTCATCATACTGACATGAAATAAAAATTTAAAAATTAGTCAGTCCCGACATTTCCTTTAAATCAATACCAAACGCCGTTGCGCTGGTCTTAAAATATCTTTTCAAAAGCATCTACACGACAAAACAAATTGTTGGCGCGTATTTCAGACCGCTTCTTCAAGTTGATAGAAACACTTGAGTGGCAGATATTAAAATGTAATGTCTACATTTCATATTGTCATAACATAACTCATAACTGTGACTAAAATATGATGCAGTTCGCTTGTTGGTAATTTTGAAACACAGGCAAAATTGGACCAAAAAACAATATCATTGTAGTGTTATTTTACGTTCTTATACAGGCGCGTACCCAGAAATTCGCAATGGGGGGACTGTTTTGGGGGTCTGGGGGCTGAGCCCCCAGCGTTCGAAAATTTTGCATTTTTTTGCAAAAATAACTTAATTTTAGAGCTATTTTAACAAAAAAATAGTGCTTTTAAAACGTGGGATAAGAAATTGGCAGCGCAACATGATTCAACTGGTTGCATTAATGAGCTATGTGGGAAGTGGCTAATGACAACATTGCAGTTCACTTGTTTATATGCTGGTAAATCATAAACTCCTATTAATCAATAAAACTCTCACGGAGTAATTTATTTCGTCTATATTTTATAAAGAAAAATAATTGGGGGGGGGGGCTAATGGAAAGATATTTCAGAGAAGTGATTGGTAATTAACTAACACTGAATAGCCCCCCCCCCCCCCCTAATCCTGAGTTTAAAATATATTTGTTGATAAAACCTATGTTTGGCGTTTTTACACAAGCGATCAAGTTTGAGTGTTTATTTTTTGGCCTTAAAAGTTTTCATTGATTTGTGACTTTAATTTTTGACAAATTACCCCCCCCCGGAATGTATGTTCAAAAGATGATTTAAATCACTGTTTAGTCAATTCCAATGCAAAAAAACAGTCTCAGAAGAGCTAAAAACGTGGTATTTTTCTTATTCTGCGTTTTGGTTGACAGGCCAATGGGGAGGCTATAGCCCCCCCCCCCGCCCTGGCTACGCTACTGTTCTTATATCTGATCTTCAAGCTTTCGCACGCGCGTACGTTCATATACGCACTACGCAGGCCGTGCATGCTCGGTAGACAGACTTTGTTGTTTTATCTAACGCTAGCTAAACTTGGAAGTCATTTCAACGCATGCAAAATTATTCTTCATTTTTAATAGGTCATATACTGTAATTCAGTACCATAATTTAAGAAATTGTTTTGAATAAATAAATTCGCACGTGATCAATAACCAACTCCTCGCATTCGTAATTACTTTCAAGTTTAAGTTTATACTAAGCTTTACCAGGGCCTACGAGAGGGAGGTTCAAGGGGTACCTCGTGCCGGGGCCTGGGTTTAGGGGGCCCGGGCTCAAGGGGCCCCGGAAGATCCTATTAGTTCACGCACTATGTGCTCTGTAAAGCATCTCAATTAGTAATTCTAAATTAATCCCGGTGGAGACCTTTTTTGGTATTAACCTTATTTCAGGCCAAAAACTATTCCAATTCCCGACGAAGACCTTTTCTTTTCTTTTTTCTTATTTTGGTCTTCACCTAAATTGCGGCGGAGCGCAATCGTGATTATCAGTCTTCTTATCCTTGATAAAATTTTGCTCTGAGGCCCTTGACTTTACTATGAGTTGCGTGCGAGAATATGACAGTAACTTTAGCTGTGAAAACCAAACAGGCTTAATCCCATTAGTTGACAATTATCTTGAAGTATGAATTATAGAGAGTTTGTTTTTTTTTAACTTTTTTTGTTCGAAAGGTTTAATGATCAAAGAATTTAAACAGCTTATTCTTGTTTAAGCAGACAATGCTTGCGTTTTTGAGTTTTACGCCCCTCTTTGCTGATATACGCTTTATTGATCACCAACTGTAAACAGGAGCTTAACCCCAACCTAAAACTTGACTCCCTTGTTTGCTTTTTAATATTTGAACAGGTTTTTTGCTCCCTTCTTCGAACGAAAGTGTGAAATAAGTTGTCACGGTTCATTTAACGTTAAAGCTACTTAAACAAGAATTAAGATAAAAAATTGTATTTCTACGCAAATTTTACTTTATTGTTTATGTATAAACAAAATTTTAGTGACTGTCAAGGCAAACGTTATTACAAAATATCCTCATTTGGCTAAAAGGACGCTTGTACTGAGTGCATAGAGCAACACTGTATTATACGCCACGGTGTACCGCTGTGAAGCTATATTGACGGGTTTCCTGACAAATGGGTCCCAGACAAATGGGTCCCGGACAAATGGGTCACCGACAAATGGGTCCCCGACAAATGGGTCCCGGGACAAATGGCTTGCAGGTCTTCCTCAATCAACGGAATAGCACGAATCTCCGGACAGATTTGCATTGCATTATCGCTTTTGCATTTGTTCCGGTCAATGACATCAAAACTACCTTTGATGATCTAGTTGACAAAATCGAATCAAAGCTGTTGTGGCTCACATCCACGAATACCATGTTCAAGGAAAAGATGTAGGTAGGAAGCACCTCGACCCAACGTTTCCCTCGGAAGTGTGGAATTGTCACGAGAGAGTTTTAAACGAACTACCCCGGACCACGAGCTTGCTGGAAGGCTTTCACGAGAAATTGAATCGGTTACGTGAAGCAAGCCATTTAAATATGGTTTCCTTCATTTCTAAATTACATGACGTAAAATTGATGCCACTTTCGACCGAATCCTTGTCTTATCTGGATTGCCTACCAAAACCAAAAGTACAAAGCAGAAGAAGTTGGACCAAAGCATCAACAATAAAGTTGGTTTGTACTTTAACTTCAAAGCGCGTTCCTTGGATATATGTTTATGGGAACTGGGAAGTACTTTTTCTTCAACCAGCCACCAGCAAATTACGACGGCACAACAAGGCGAAGAATTGAGCAGTAGCGTAAATCAAAGCAAAAGCTACAGAGATGAAGAGGACTCAAATCTACTTTCAACCTCACAATCTATTCTAACAAGAAAGGCTACTGGCACCGATAACAAAGACCCCGTTGTACTGTTGTCGCAGAAAGCTAAGGTGATAAAATGGGTATTTGACGTGTTATAAAAAAATAAAAAAAACTTCTGAGTGCTGGAAGCTCCGCCCCCAAACCCCCGAAACAGCCCCTCACCCCATTGCAGATTTCTGGTTACGCGCCTGATACTAGACGTGTGCTGCTCATCCTGTACTTCCAAGTTGTAGAATCTTACAATGAGAAGTTATTGAGCTTGTCAAATAACAACCGCTATCTGACAGTAATAAAGTAGAGCCGCTGTCTTTAAAATATAATCGTTTGCAGCCCATTATACATTATGAAGGGTGACACCACGAAATTCCGCCCCGGGTGTCACCATCCTTAGCGACCCCACTGAAGGTGATAACATGGGTACTTGATTCTCCAACCAAGTCATGGCACGAAGAAACGTGTTCAAGCAACCACTGGCAGGAAGAAACGTGTTCAAGCAACTACATGGAATTTGTTTCTTCTTAAGCTTTTTTTAGTCGAGCAAATACCATCAATCAGTTCACCGTTCCTTCTAAACAATATATAGTGAATGTTATTGGAGACGGTAATTGCTTGTTTCGTTGCCTAAGCATAGTGTGCTTAGGATCAGAAAAGAGTCACTGCCAAGTAAGGAAGAATACTTGCGAACACGTGCGCCAGACTAACTATAACGCAAGCTGCAAGTCTCCCTCCGAATATTTGCAACCAGTAAGATGGAGGAGGATGGTGTATGGGAAGCTACTGACGAACTCTTGGTTGCTTGATCTTGGCTGAAAACGTCTATTTTTGTGTGGTACGATTAGGTAAAGTATTTTGCTAGCATTGTCACGATGTCCTTAACATTTAGGGCGTGGAACCAGTTACGCAATTTATTTGTATAACTCCAATGGTAACCATTTTCAAGTCGTTACAGGAATATAACTGATATTAGTATAAGTAATTGCTTAACTGTTTGGTGTGTACAACTGCGTGTGCATTAAGCATCGTTTATAAAGTACTATATATCCCATTTTTCCGGAACTTATTTGTCCGGGACCCATTTGTCAGGGACCCATTTGTCCCGGGACCTATTTGTCCCAGGGACCCATTTGTCCCAGGGACCCATTTGTCCGGGACCCATTTGTCTTGAGACCCATTTGTCCGGGACCCATTTGTCTGGGACCCATTTTTCCGGGACCCATTTGAACTAAAATTTATTGAAGAACGATAACTTTCAGCCTTTTTTGAAGAGGAGTGGGGCAAAAGAGTCCCCGATACCAATACTTCTAAACTTAAGCCAAACAATATTTTATTTTTTTGTAATGTATTATATTGAAATTTTTCTTTTTACTGGCCGCTAAATTGGTCGGGCCCAACGCCAATTTCGTTTAGAATTAATAACAGTTTGGTTACTCGTTACTTCAATAATTTTCCTCAGCGGGATACGTCGTGATACATAATTAATCTCAAACGCATTGTTCTTTGTTTATTCTCTCACAAACTATACTCTAAGCTGATGGAGAATTAACTGTTTTTTTTACCAAAATTGCTTTTTTTTCTTCTTTTTTTGTACCATGCTACAATATTACTGTATATTGTCATAATACGAGAATAGAAGAGGCCTAGGAAAAACTTCAATTTTTCAAAAGTGCCGTAAAATTTAGTGCAAAGATCTAAAATCAAATAGAGGATGGCTGAATTAGCTGTATTCGTTTGTTTTAGTACCATGTTGTTCTAAAATCGCTGAAACGAAGACTGAAGGCAAAATCAATGCAGCTTTTAAACTAGATTGGCGTGGACTTCATCTTTTTTGATCCAGGCGTTCCAGAGATATTCTACTTCAACCACGACATAGGGGCCTCCCTATTTATGATTTTTTATTGGCAACCCTGACGTTTCAATGCAGGAGCCTAGCCCAGAGACGTATATTAACTTGATATAGGCTATACGTTAAAAGGCCTCTGTGGCTTAGCCTAAATGCAGCGTTGCACCAGAATAGAACCCAGGAGGCGTCGCCGATGTTATCAACGTCAAAGTTACCAATAATAATTATGATTAGAGATGCCCCTACGTCGTGTTTGCAGTAGAATATCTCTGGAACGGCTGGGTCAAGAAGGATGGAGTTAACGCCAATTCAACACGATTGCCTTGACTTTAGATACCCCATTGATTTTGCCTTTAGTCCACTTAGCAGCAAGCCAGTTTCATGTACAGAACGAAGATAAACGATTTTTCCCATTACACTTTAACAGTTTTCTATCCGTACGGTAATTGAATGCTATTACACTGAATTTCAAGAAAGTGTAGTTTCTAAATTTTGTTTTTACCTCGTTTCACCTTTAGTTCAGCATTTTGACACGTGTATAAACAAAAGTCCTTTAATCTCTCGTTTGTGGTTAGCTCTCCCGCTTAACAATCTCTTTAGGACAGTTAATGGTCTAAACATGACTGTATATTTGAATAAGACATTTGTCAGCTAACTTAATATCGAAATTTTATAACTTTGCTCTGATTTGACCTGAGTATTTCTTGACAGTTTGATGATAAATAATATTTTTCCAATATAAGATTGGTCTACACTGTTAATTTTTTATCAAGCCATTAGCAGTTTGCAACATTTTAACTGTTGTTTAAGCGCCTTGTCTGTTATGTGCGCATCTTCAGTCCCATTCTCTTAATCGTTTTGTTTATCGGTTTACGTCATCGAGTAAATAACAGTCATGCAAAATTTTAAGTCCTGCTCCACATACATCAAATTTCACCGGAAATTTTTATCTGTTTTTTTATTAATTGTGACCCAAATCTTACTCTAATTTTGGAAACTCAAATTCTTACTCTAAAACTAACCCCATACCTTAACCTAACTCAAACCTCAACCTTAAACCTTAAAAAAGTAAATAAAAAATGGGCGAATAAACATTCCTTGTTTTTGTTTCATTTTCTCTAACTTAAAAATTTGCGGTGAAATAGTCACCATTTACATCAAACGTTGATCAATCTATGCCAATATGCATCATTTTTTTTGGGGGGGAGAGGGTTTCTGCGGCCGACTTTTTGGATCTACGTTGAGTTACAATGTACAAAGTCAATCATTCCAAACTATTCGCAAAAAGTAAAAAAGCAGTACCATTAGAGAAAAATTGATTATTTCCTGTAAAACTTCTGCCGCTGCTGTACCAACCATTGGGGTATGCCCAGTTTTGCCGAAAGGTGGCTGGGCAATACCCTTGGGTTTAGATGTGCTGAGAGGGTTGCTGATGAGAGCTAAAAAGCGTTGTCCAGCTGTCTGTATATTCACAAAAAATTGACATCATATTTTTTTACGTCAGCGGTGGCCCAGTAAGAGCTGGAACGGAAAGGCTGGCAGATAAAAATTAATTTTGGCATTGCTCATCGTCTACTTCAATACAGCACATTGTTTATTGGTATGTAAAAAAACAATATTGCCATATTTAGCTCTTATCATAATACTGATAAGTTCAAAAGTGATTAAACTTATGACGTAACGTTTTCTCGTTATTTTTATTTGGTTCTAAAGAAGCGTGACATTGTTTTCCGTGTTTTACATGTTTGAAACTTAACGAAAACACGTTTTTTTATTAGATTGAAAGAAGGATTGAAGATGGATGTGCAAGTGAACGATTGGATGGATATCTTATGTCCACAACCTGTAAAAACCAGTGAAAACCTGTCCAATCCGGTTCAAGCTGATTATTACTTAGAACTGTTCAACGTCACGGCAGAGCATTACAAGCATTGCGCTACTACAGGTAGGAAATAAGCGTTGGAAGAATATTGACGATGCGATCACAAATGCTTGAACTGAAAAAGTTTATTTCATTCTAATCAAACCTTAAAAATGAAGTGATAATTGATTGCTTAGACACTGATTAAAACTTTTTTAAATATGGACTGTATTAGCTGGCCAGTTGGTCGAGTGGAAATACGTTCATCTCAATAGCGGGAGGTCTAAGATTCAAATCTTAGGCCGGTCAAATCGGACACAGTGTTGCCAACGGTTTGCCACTGCTGCGACAAACTTCGAAAGGAACTGCGTTGCCCGGGGGCAATGATGCGGACATGCGCCCTGCCGACTCGTTACACGCTTCGGTGTAAAAAAAAATTGATTTGACTTTATCGAGGTTAAGGTCTGGAATCAGAAGCCAGAACCATGGCGTAGCTCGGCGTATTCAAATAATTATTTTACGTGCTGATTGATAGCCTGGTGATGCATTCATGACGCCTTTATATTTTTTCTGGGTGTGGTTAAGTGCGAAGCTAATTTATTTTTATCACTTCGCTAAAGTAAACATAAGAATTTCTGAACAGAATATTTCCTTTTTTTCTGTTTTCTTTTTTTTTTTAAAGACAATTTTTAATATTTTATATTGTTTTGGTGGAAAGCAATTGACTCAGCACATGCTTCCTGTGGATAAAAGCTTCTAACAAAATGGTACTGGAATTAGTGCAAAATTTTCGTTTTGCGGACATATTAAACGATGCCATGCAGACGTGGTTTACGAAAGTTTCGTCAAAAAAGCTATCGTTACTAATTTTGTAGGTCAAAGAAGACTTTTGCATTGTAAAGACCCCCGAAAAGAAACAAAACTCACTACCAAGTTTCAAACCCGTAGTCCTTCGCCCATTGGCTTTGTGTTCCGTCCCGGGGAAACTTACTATTATTTATGTAAGATACTAGTCTTTATTATTTTTTTGATTGATACCACTTTAAACTTATTTAAAGCAAAGTTTGGAAATTAAACAGGGTATATTCCACAAGAAGTATACAGCTTTTACGTAAACCAGATATAGCTTACTTGTTAACCTACTTTTTTCCTCTGACACAATATAAGCATTTGCAGTATGCTGAACGTTGTTAATCACTTCGCGTAAAAATTTGTAAATCAAGCTTAAATGGTCTATTTTTATGTAAACAGAAAACAATAATTAACGTATGATAAAAGTTATAAAACCACCGAAAATGTGCAATTCCTACAAAAACACGTAAACGCTTAATTCATGGTACCCAAACGACACAAGAAAAGCTTGAAGATCGCAAGCTTTAAAAATGCTCTTAAAAGCTTTCAATTGATAACTAAAAATGCCGTAAAAGCATTATGCTCTAATTTTTTAGCTTCATCAAGTTCACCCAAAATCCTCGAGATGAAAACGTGAGACAAACACGCGTGCAGCGTTAAGGGGACCGACACAAAATGACACACAGCCGAAGCAAATGGTTTAACGCACTAATTTATATGTGATTATCTTGTAATTGGTCACGGTTCTTTTCCATCTAAATATAAACAATAATTGCAGATGTTGCCTGTAAGAATTTTCTATTTGCACATGACCTCATAAGCCACGTCATTCTCATATTTACGTAGGTCCTCTTGTGGTGCGCCAAACTGTCTCGATCATTTGTAAGCTTGCCCAACGCTAATGCGACAAAACGTAAATAATTATACACCGAAATGGCTTTATGTTAATATGCATGAAAAATTAATCATTGGGGGAAAATGATGGATGCCCGCACATACAACAACTTACAATACGTAACTCATTCTTATCTGCTCTGCGTCAAGCGGTTTGTGTCATGGCATAGGCTATGCAGAGCTTGAATTAGCTGTAATGGCTTGACTTGACATAAGTTTTCAATTCCTTTATTATGATTGGCTAATAGACATATGAGTTTAGCCTAATTCTCTTTAACTATTACTATCAAATTTAGTTTCTTCACAATTGGAAAGTAGCCGTCATTAGCTTAACATACAATAATTGGCGACGTAAATATGATCTGTTTATTTAGGGTTACTAATTGAAAAGTACCTTATAGGAAAAAGTTAAGTTCGAGCCAAACTCGGCTTACTCCTGGGTTGAGAAATTGCGGAAAACACCCAAGCTGGCTGCAAAAGACATAAAATTGGACCATGGAGGTCGTTTGTGGAAGCAACAGCTCCTTTTTACGTTGCTCTCGTCAGAGTTTTTTAAAGGCAGCATGAAGAAACTTTTTTTTTTGTTTGTTACAGCAAACTTTATGCCCGGTTACAATTAAATCATTTTAAACGCAGTTTGCAGACTAAATTTCGTGATTCTTTACTCAAATAATTACACTGAAAGTTTGAACAACAGTTTGAATTATCACTAAAACTTCAATCACTTTGGGCTTTTTGTCAAGATTTTTTGTATTCAGACACCATTTAAAACTTGATTAATTTTTGCAATTTTGAATGAGTCAGACCCCATTTTTGTTTCAGTTTTTTCAACTCAAAAGTGAGCAAGGGTAAACCCTACTTACAAGCCGTAATCTGATTAGCCTTACTTAACATGGCTTCTTAACAAAGGAAATAGCGAGTGAAATTTAGGCTTTCGCTTTTTTGATTTTTTAATTTTTTAAAAAGCGACATACGATACGCTTGAATTAAATTTCATTTGTGACGAGAGACGCTGGATTGTCTCATCACTGACCTCATTTGATTGATGGGTGAAAACATTGAAGTGTTGATAAAAAATGCAAATTACACAAAAACTTTGAAGGTCCTGCCTGATAAGTCAATTCGCTTTTAGGCTCTTGTACAAAGACTGTGAAGAGTAGCAACAACAAACCAAAGGATCAGTCTTCAGCAGCAGCCAGTACTTGTTAAATTGGCTTGGGTCAAGAGCAAAAAATTAGACTCTAAGTCCCAAAATCGAGAGTTCGATTTTCATTAACATTATAAATTTTCGGTAATATATGACGTATGTAGAAGTGGTACGAATCAACTTGTATTCTATTTGATGAAGATAGTACGTATTTTGAATAAAATTTATTAGCTCAACTGGTGGGACAGAAAACTTTACTGCTAACGTTTTGATGAGCTATGCTCATGGCATGTACTAACTATCCTCGTCAGGGCTAGAATGCGAAGTTAAAAATAAGCGCATGATAGATGAGAAAATCACGTGACAAAATGAATCATAAACAAAATTGGAAACGAAAAAGCGACATTGTGGCCGAGTGTGAAAAACAATAACATAACATCATGGGGTTTGAAGCAGAGTAGCCGAATAAATGATAGGGAATTTATCATTTTGCTTACCATGACAAAAAAGTTTTCTGCCCCACCAGTTGAGCTGATAAACTTGATTTAATATGTATTCCTGGTGACGACAATTGAGATACAGTGCATATTTGTTTTTTTGATTTGTAAAATTTCAATTCTGAATCAATCTGCAGCAATCATTGTAATCATATTTCATCTTGATTCACCAAATTGTCTCGGCCAGGAAGCAGTCAAAGGACTAATCGGTCTTCGAGTCAAGTTTCCACCTGTCCACCTGTTTGCAGGGCATGGTATGGTATGGAAGATGATTTTTCCATATTCCACACCGGCAATCTTCTTCCATTCCATACCACAAATCTTCCATTCCATACTTCCATATACCAAAGAACTCTTAGACTGGAAGCAACGCAATATATATTTTGCACCTTTGCAATGTTTTAAGCAAGCAATTGTGAAGGTGTGCGCAACAATACAAAGATGGAACGACAGGTATCTGGTATGCACATTGCACTTGCGCGTGGTTTAATTAATAGGCGTAGCCGAGATTTTGGATTGGGAGGAGGAGGCCTAACAGCAAAGCACATGCAATGAAGTCATCAGAAGTTTTCGAAAAACTGGACTTTTTATGGGACAAAGAAATGAAAGATCAGAATGTAGAAGTCTGGTTTGGCGCGTTACCAGGATTTTCCTAGAGGGGAAGGACTAGCACGGCATGTTAAAAAGTTTTACAAATATATCAAAATTGGATGACGTAGTGAGAACAGACGGAGCCTGGGGTCGAAGCCCCCAGCCGCTGGGTGATTGTTTGTAATTTTTTGGAAAAAATAGCTACAGTATTTTGATGCCATTTGGATCACATTTCACACGTTTTCAAAGAACAAAATTTTGAGATTTGAAAGCCAATTGAAAAATCCCTCCATTTACTTCTGGTCAAGTCCAACACACGTTTAAAATCTTGCATTTTGGGGTTAAATTTTGTGACTTGGCCCACGTCGGGGGAAGCAAGGTACATTTCACTCGAAGATTTGCTAGGGAGATTTTTGTTTTATCATGAAAATAACCAGTTTTAGGAATATATGTACGACCCAACAAACTTATGGCCCACCCTGTATATAAGCTTAAAAGCTAAAAATATAAATAAAAATTAAGCTGAAACCGGGATGAAATAGCAAATACGAATTTTCGTGACGATGGAAGAAAAAAAATTAGGATTTGGATAATTGTCAATCTCAAAATAAAAAAACAAGTCAAACCTTTGAAAGTCGTCAACTACCATCGATGCTGAAAATTGCAATGTACTTACTGTGATGCAATGCGTACACTGTATGCGCAATATACACAACCAAAGTACTGCGTTTTGTCGGCAAATAATACGCGTAGATATTGAAGTTGAATACTTCTGCGACAGTATTATTTATCACTACCCGACATCCGTATATATATTTTTCAGTAAATACAATGCACGAAATCTAGCGTGGAATTGGTACGGAAGATTGCATTTCATTCCATTTTGGCACCTTCCTTATTCCATTCCATTTTCCATTCTATACCATGCCCTGCCTGTTTGCCACACGCGGTATAGGCTTCAAAGTGTTTCTTGTAAAGCTAACGTCAAACAAGGAAGCCGTGAATTCGATATTACAATCATGAATGTTACAATACAATAAGTCAGTGATGCACAGAAAGAAATACACGAGGTACTTAAATACCCCTGCGATAGAAATGATTTTCACATTACAAATAACATTAGAAATTAATCGATGTTGGAAACAAAATTTTTGTTTACTTTAATCGCATTATTTCAATCTTTTCCGTATTGCATTGATTAAGATTTCACTACAACAAAAAAGTTGACTTAAATACACCTTGACACATGAATAAACAAATTTTGACACTTTAAACACGTATGTTAACTAATTCCCATCGGAAAAAACAAATTTTCGCATAAAGCTTGACCAGTTTAAGCCTAAAGTTTATCTTAGGCATGAACTTGTTAGCGCATCTAATCCAACTTAATTGCGACCTGACAAACTTTGCCTCTGACTACACCATGTTAGACACTTTTTAGTCTCTCCGTGACAAAATGTTTTCGCAGGAAAAGATACTAGGTATAGCATGGACAAGATTTTGCTTTTATTACTGCCCTTACGTTGTCCTTTTGTTTACTTGAAAACAAAGTTTATGCAGAGAAGACTTTATAAAACTTTTCTTAGATTTATGATACAAAATAAAATGGATTCTAGTTCAGAATTTCAACAGTAATGCCACGCTTAGACACAGCTTCTATCGCAAAATTGAAATCGGCATTCACACTCGAAAAGCGTTTTAATACAGCAAGACCTACTAGAAAAGCAATTTCCAATATTTTTCTTGAAGAATGCATTCAATAGCCTGAACAAAACAAAGAATTGCACAACTCCTTACCGTAGGCTGTAATCAGTCATTGATAATCTTTTACACATATACTCTGAACAACGATATTGTAACTTCTGCTGTACAGTGTTTCATAAGTTATTTGGTTGAGATTCCGGAGTTAATGATACTAGCAGCAGAGCAGCTGCAGCTAATCGAATTGCTGCGTGCAGATCAGCGATAAGATGGGAGAGATCATTGTGAGTCACTTTCCATCCGAGTATTATCGTTGTTTTGATAATTAAACCTTGAATCAAACAACAGTACTGTAAAGGTTTAAGCATCAAACCAGTACAAAGTACATAACAATATATCGCATTTGAAGTACAGTACCAACATTTGAAAATCCAATATCTGGTATGAAACTGCAATGTACTGTATTACATCACACTGGTAACTTTCTGCGCTTTGGTTTCAATAGCTATTCTAAATCACACCGTAGAATAAACCCACAGTCAAATACTCCACGTACGCAAGTAACATGTAGGCAAACAACGTATATAGTTGTTATGAATCTTTTCTCTAAATTTTTCCACTTCTGAAACCCACCTCTGGCCAACACGCTAATTAGAAATTCAAATGCGCATTGTAGTGCTGGATGATTGCTGAGGTACCGTATTACATATTGTGTTCTCCAAAATGTAATAGTAGTTGGAAGGCAAACCTCCGTGCCATAACTACTGCATTATGTCCGATTTTTACTGGCTGGTTTTACTCCACTTCTTCTTTTAACAAATAAGAATGAATTAAGCTCATAATTGTTTCACGTTTTTTTTATAAGAACCAGGAAATATTGAGGATGGCAGTTCTTGAATTTTCACGAATTTTCAGCCTCATTTGTACTTCACTTTGTACGAGTATAAAATGACCCAAATTTACTCTAGCTTGCCTTGATCGAAAGCTGTTTTTTGACTTATATACCAAGTTACCAACATTGGCAGTATTGACAAGCCCAAGAAAGCTCTGCTGACAACGTACAAATGCGATGCACTAGCCCGCGTTCTTCAGTACTTTTTTATGCTGAGGCTGGCATTGTTCTTAGTTTGTTCTTAAATTTGAGCAAAATTGAACCTCCTGTTCTTATAAAACTGTTCTTATAAAAAAAAGTGTGTAATCATTATTTTGTCAATATAATTATAATGTTTGAATGTGTTGTAATAACAGGCAGATTTGCAATATAACATACTGTCCAAGGGTTTTTTACAGAAAAAATATTAACTTATTAATTAGTTTTTGGGTGATATTGTTTCGGGATTTCAATGGTTTACACATTTCACATAAGGTCTACTACGAATAAGTTTGAGGTGGCCAATCTCGTACGCGTGCTATTCATTTAACACACACACGCCTGTACCACTGCACTTACGTTGATTGCATTAAATACAAGCGATTGCAAAAATTTATTACTTTTGCCAGTCCTTAAAAAAAAACAGAAAAACTTTGGCTTCACCTTTTCTAGTTGCGGCGCTGAAGTGACAAGCATGTTAAAATCAATAAACTACGAGTCAGTGTAAATATCGAGGTAACCTGAACAAAATTTTTAACTATTTTTACCCATATAACTTGGGAGAGAGGTTGTCTTCACTAACCAAAAACAAATTTTTATCCATGTCAAGCTTTAAATAGAGATTTGCTGTAGGCCACAAATTTGGATGGCATCGCATAGTTGTAGCACCAGTCAAGACAGTTTTAGCAAGAGGGTCAAAAATGATTTACGATTTCGGAGATTGACGTGGTAAAATTGATTTTTGTCTGCCTGATTGGTATGTGCAGTCAAGCGTGGCGAGACAGCTAATGGCAGCGACAGTTCGACCAAGATTTTATCGCTACGTGCAGGTAATCAACTAAATATACATCTCTTTTTCACCTCTGCAACCTGAAAGAAACATTAGTGAAACCAGACGTTAAAAAGTGAAATTAAAAGGGAACCCAAAAAATGAGCAGCGTGTTTTTTCGTTTGTTTATATTTTCATACAAATTAAGCAAGTCCAATTTCGCACGAGTAACTCGTAGGTATGAAATTTTGCAGGGTTACGCGCAAAGAAAAGAAATATCTAAAGCATAACCTTAACCAAATTTTAGCTTTCTACGACTACAGATTCGGAAACAAATAATTTGCCGCGCAGTGTTGCCGGTTAAAACTTAAGTTTTTTGAAATTATTTGTATTAGGTAATTTCCTCAAGTATTTTGAATGCATATGGCGGCACAAAATTAGCAATGCATCAATTGCACCATAGAAATACTTTGGGAAATTCAATGAGAGGCCAGTTTGTTTAAAATGTAATTTAAACCGGCAACAATGCACAGATGATGTTTTTAATTTTGAAGTGAAATATCTAGGAATAAGTCGTAAAAAGCTGAAATTAGCATATGCTAAAGGTGTTTCTATATTTTTGTCTTAATTCCATAGGTGGGCACAAGTCCGTTAATCCGTTAATAACGAAGCTAACTTTTTCATTAACTCGTTAATCCGTTAAAAACTTTTTTCATGTTAACGGACTAAATTAACTTCCGTTAAGGTTTTTATCGTTAATATCTTGCAGCTTCGTTGCGCATTTGAACTTGTTTTTATCTTGAAATTAGATTCGACTGTAAAATGTAACTTTCAAAACACAAAAAGACCACCATAGCAATAAATATTTCCTTACAATCAGCTCAACAGCGTCAATACGTGTTCTAGAAGCGAGTGAATAAAAAGAAATGTAAATTACACGCAAAATGTTAACGGATTAACGGACTTTATTAACTTCCGTTAATTAAAGCTGAAAATAACGGATTAACGTTAACGGAGGTGTGAAGTTTGTTAACGGACTAGTGGTTAACGAAGCTAACGTTTTGCATTAACTTGCCCACCTATGCTTAATTCTATATTGATGCTTTACCCCTTTAAGTTCAGTCTACACAGACAAAAATGCATGTAAATAAACGTTAGTTTTTCGGGACGTTCCAAAAAATTTTCAATCGCCTCGAGCAAGAAACTCGTATGTGCCATCACAGCTCACTGCAAAAGGACGGCAGATAAAATGTAAACAAAAATATCGCTCCAGGTGGGATCCGAAGGAGGAAATCTTTTCAGAGCACCCATTCGAATTCCACCTTGATGGCAACTAGCCACACGGAAGTTCTCAATCTTGGGTCCTTTGTACAACAAAACGACACCAAAAATATTTGGTCTCTTCCAATCAGCAACAAACTTTGATAAATGATACCACAGGCAAAACTTTGCAACCTGACAGTCAAAAGCGTTCTTTTTTCTCTCTTTATTTTCAAGTAAAAATATTTAACGGTTTGCCAATCAAAATGAAAGCTAATCGATATACGAACTACCACCAACGAAGATGAAATATAACTCTTCAAGTTATGTCTTATCAATAAACACCTGCCCTTTAATTTGCAAATAGATAAGGGGCATATTGGTCAAGCAAATTTCAACCCAGCTGATTCAATAAGAGCAATGTCCTTGCTTCAAAATACGTGACTACTGACTGCAATGTATGCACGAATAAACTTAAAAATTTTCATAACAGCTCAACAAATAAATCATTTTGTTGTTATCTGAATCACATTTTTTTATTTAAAAGGGTTCCCTTGTGGTTGGTGATGAATATTGATAATGAACATAGAAATAGCTAGTGTATACATCAGCTTACAGTACATTAATACTTCTTTTTTCTCGAATTCAGTTTTCTAAACTCTATTGCTGAATAGGCATTTATAACCAAGATTTTGCTCGAAAATCGACATCAAAATCTTATTAATAAGTTTTTGAATTCATCCGATCCCGAAGCAATACAACTACGTAAAAGAAAACAATATCAATGCATGATTGCCGAATTTAAGTTGCTTTTTTTTTCATTAAAAATTAAAAAGATACACTGAACTCGAGTGTTTGCAGCATTTCTTCGATATTACAGTATACATTTCTTGACTTTCCTAAAAATGGTTTAACTAGTTACAGTTTTTGTTGTGAAGTTGTTTTTTTTTCTCCAAGAAAAAAATAGAATCTAAATACACTCTAAATTTTGAAATCATCTTCCCACGTTAAGTAGCAACGTTCATGCTCCATCGTTCGCGTTTGAAGCTGGTTGTAGTAATTCAAAATGATGCAGCAATTCGCATTCAAATTGCGATGTGAAATGCTCTGAAAGCAACGAAAGGCAAACTAAACGTGTGATTTCACAGCGTGCAATAGAAACAAAAAAAAGCTTATAACAGGGTTGAATGGGCGATAAAAGCATTTGAAACATGGAAGCGCAATCAATACAGCTTCATCTTGTTTTTTAACTCCATGCAATCACAATTTACACTTTTGAGTTTTAGAGGAGTACATTATATGAAGGCGTTAGGATTCACGGTGAATGACGAAAACTAGGCGAAGGCACTTCAATGTGACTTTGAAAAATAAAAAATGCACAAATTGCAGTCAAATTCGCATTAATGTGAGAAAATCATTAATATTTTCGTATAATCATAAAAATCAATTGACAGGGTTTTTATGAATTCAGAATAATATGTTTTAAGACTGAGCTGTTTTGTGTTTGTCATAAGATGTGTTGTGACAATACAAATCAAGCGTGGCGCATTGAAAGAAGATGTGTTTGTAGGTAGCTTTGACCCAGACCTGACCTGTTTAAGAAACACAAGCTGTCATGGGAAAATTATTGCCGGGTACCTGCCATTCCCCGCTTCGGAACTCGCATTTCCTGCTCCTAAATTTTATTCTGTTTGAGTATTTTTGCAAAAAAACATAAGTATATTTAATGTTTTTCTTTCACGATTTCTTATTTGCAGCAAAACCACTTCACAAAAGCAATCGAGGGTGCAATGGCGACACCTTGCGAATGGAAATTACAGTGAAAGAAAAAATCGGTGAGCAATGCAGCAAAAACCGTTGGTAACGTCAAACGATTTTTTTCTCGATTTAAAACAGAAGTAAAATATCTATAGGCAAAAAGTTTACGTTAGTTTTATAGTATTTCTAACACCATAATTTCTAATTATACAGCAAAAGCGATGGAGAATAATGCAAAACATACCGTTTAAGGTTCAACGGCTCAATATTGTCACACGATAATTTTCTACTTAGTAGCAGCAGAATTAGATTGCTGAAGCAAAAGGGATCGGTTTTTGAATTGAAAAAGACAAATTTATCCTTTGACTCTGTATGCAGTATAGGCTTATTAATTAAATTTATTATGTTTTGATAAATAATATCAATTTTATGTTGCGTTATATTTGTACTTTATGCTTTTTCAGATTTCGATCGAAAAATATTTCATCAATCAGCGAAGTCTCAAGGTAAATTCATTGAGATAATTTGGTGACTAAGCAGTAATTACCCTTACATCTACATCAGCTTTAAAAATGTTATCTTGCTTGCTGGTTACCGTATAAGAATTGAAACCACTTCACAAATTTTGCAAATTTTTGCAAAAAACAAGTTGTTAGATGTTTGCAAAAAAGAGTCTGTGAGAAGATTGGCCGAAGTTGCAAACAATATGCTGGAGGGAAATAAAATGCCAAAAAGTTGGAGAGTGATCTGATTCCAATTTTTTAAGGAAAAGGAGATGTAAGATCGTGTGGAAATTACACAAGCATTAAACTGTTAGAACATCGTACGAAAGTGATTGAAAGAGTTTTTGAAAGAAGGCTACGGAAAGTTGCAAAACTGGATGAAATTCAGATGGGTTTCAGGCCAGGTAGAGGTACGACGGACGCTATCTTCGTAATGAGATCGTTGTTGGAAAAATATGAGATGGCCAGAAGAGTTCTATATATGGTATTTGTGGATCTTGAGAAAGCCTTTGATCGTGTTCCAAGAGAGGTGATTTGGTGGTGGCTGAGGAAAAAAGGGGTACTAGAAAGAGAAATAAAAGCGATAATGGAAATGCATACAAATATTGAAACATCCGTCAAGGTGGAATACACGAGATCGGAGTCATTTGATGTAAAAGTTGGAGTCCATCAAGGATCGATACCAAGTCCTCTTCTGTTTGCGTTGGTGATGGATGAAGTGACTAAAGACATCAGAGAAGGAGCTGTAAAGTAAATGCTGTATGCGGATGATATTGTATTAGTCGGTGATAACTGGGAAGAGGTAGAATCTCGATGCACTCGATGGAAGAAAGCATTACAAGAGAAAAGAATAAAAATAAATGTAAACAAGACAAAGGCTTTTTATACAAGAAGAAATTTTGTACGAATGCAAATGCGAAAGTATCCTTACTCTGTATGTGGCAAAGGAGTGAGAAGAAACTCTGTGCAATGTACAAAATGTCAACACTGGGTGCACAAGAGGTGTTCTGGAGTTCATGGAAGTTTAACTCAAAAGAAGGATTTTACGTGCAAAAAATGCATCCCTCGTGTGTCATTTGAAGATGAAGATAAAATGATAACTTTGGATGGAGACAACATAGAAGTGGTGGACAGGTTTTCTTACCTTGGTGATGTAATCAGTACGGAAGGAGGAGCTCAGGAGGCAGTAACATCAAGAATTAGATCGGCATGAAAAAAATTTAAAGAGGTTTCGAATGTTATATGCGGAAGAAGCATATCATTGAAGGTTAGAGGCAGCTTATACAAAAGCTATGTGAGAAATGCTCTAACTTATGGTGCTGAATGTTGGGCATTGAAAATGGAAGATGAAAGGAGGCTGAAGACCACAGAAATGAGAATGTTGAGAAAGATATGAGGGAAAACCTTGAAAGATAAAATGAACAATGAGAAGATTCGTCAAATGACGGGTGTAGTGAGATTGGAAGAGTTTCTGAGAGAGAAAAGGTTGCGATGGTTGGGACATGTGGAGAGAATGGATGAAGAAAGGGGTCCAGTAAAGGCACTACTCTTAGAAGTTGACGGGACAAAAAAAGGAAGACCGAAAAAGCGGTGGAAAGAAGTACTAGAATGTGACATGACTGCCAGAGGTTTGCGAAGGTTGGATGCACAAGATCGCGACAAGGCTGCAAAAACCAGCTCACTCCTGCATGCGGACAACCTCCGCTGGGCTCCAGAAATAGAAGGAAGCACATTCCTGGAGCAAAATGATGATGATGTACCGTATAAGAATTGAGATTTATTTTAATTCCAAGCGAATCTCAAAAAAAAAGTTGAGCCAATGCAATCAAAAAGGATTTGAGAGGACTGAATGTTACAAAATATATCTTGCACCTTTCATCGTTAGGGCAGAATACAGAGTGCAAAATTAATCAGACATTTGATTAAAAACAGATAAGCCTGATTTAAAACAATAAAACTTTTAAACGTTTCAGTCTCAACTCTCAAGTACGTCCATCATCAGTAAAACATAAAATCTTATTCAAAATTTTTTTCCTATTTCTACGTAACTAAGATATTGTTTTGTGCTGATGATGGACGTACAAGAGTACGAAATGTTTAAAAGTTCTACTGTTTTTTAAATAAGGCGTTACTGTCTTTGATCACATTCAGTAAAACTGCAATGCAATCAGTATGGAAGATAATTAGACATCAGATGATGATCGGCATTCATTCAATTTCTCGTTTTGACGATATCATGTGACAGAGTTGGTTAGATTCAATTATTATGACACTGATCCAGTTCAGTCGTACTGTGCTCTTCTGATGGCGCAAGCACCAAAATATTCCTTTACAATAATTGCCTGCAACAATTACACAAATTATGCATTTCAGTTGTGTGCTACATTTAATGATTTAACGTGGGTTGATTCTCGTTTTAAGCAGAGCATCATTACCATTTGGTCGCACTGCGAAAAGCTTTTATTATGGTATTATAATTCTTTTTAATATTTAGATGGTTCGCACTTCCATTACCATCATCACCAACAACAAAAAGCTTTGAAATCGAAACCGTCCTTATCAAAAGCACAAACATTAGATCGAGTAGCACCGTCTAACGAAAAGAAAAATCCAGAAAACGCAGGAATATCAACGCTGTCTTGTCGCAATTCAAGTCTTTTTATCGTATTTGTAAACGTTTTGTTTAGTTTTGTGGTATCAAATTCGTACATCTTATAGCCTTTAGACTGCTTTGTATAATACATGCTAGAAGAGGCCGTATGTGAAGATGCAAGAAGAGAGATCTTGATTGGAGGAAAATCAGGCCATATGCAGAACCAAAAGAGGGACTTTGGTTTGGCAAATATTGCGTGACTGTGAATTTGATGGTTCAGTGCTGCCGTAGAACCATAAACAACGAAAGGTAATGTCATTCACAACGCAACAAAGATATGTGATTTCAAGCTTCTTCAGGGCGATGGAAATACTCCTATTTTTCCAAACGTTAAGTATGTCATGAACAGCAGAGTGCCAAAATGGTTTTACCCGGAAGTAGAAATTCGTTCAGAAACTGTGTATTCAAAAACTTTCTAATTAATTGTTCGTTTACTGTCTTTCAATTTGATCTTTAGCAACTTTTTTTCGTCTTTGTTTTGCTTTTATGCGCTCCTGATGTACCGCACATTAACATTTAGGGGAAAGTTGTGCAATTAAATACAAGCTAAAGGACAAATTCTTAATAAAATTTTACATTTTAGTAGATGCATTGTCGCACTTTATCTACTAGAGTGATTGGTTTGGCAGTCACAACTGCATTTTATGGTAATACACTTTTTATTTTTTTAACTAAGCGAGCCAAATTACATATGAGTCGTGTAATTTGGACCAATTTATGTGGTAGTTGGAAAAACAAAAACAATGCTCTTGGTTTATCACAAAAGTGTTGAATACACTAACAAACAATAATTTGAATAATACAAACCGAATACTAGTCAAGCAATCATACAGTTTAACATCATAAAACACACAAAAATTCTAAAAATGAAAAAAGTCAAAGCTTCTAGCAGGAGAACTTAATTGTCTCCATGAATAGAACATATGTCACAATTGTAAAATCAAGGATCTGTAATGTTTGCACATTCTTCATGCACCCACTCTTTTTATGTACCACATTGTATCCAGTCTTCATCATTCGAGTCCCCACAAACCAAGTAATTGTAAATAGTAGAGTCTGGAGCAAATGTGGAAGGTTTGGTAAAAAGTACTTTTCTTTTTCTGCTTTTTTGTGTAGGCTTTGCTTTAGCATGTGGTTTTTTTGAAGTGGCAGTAGCCTTCGTTTTACATCTCTGAAACAATTTTTTGTGGGGTGATCTGGTCAAAAGAGTGGGTTTAGCTGTTTTTCTTTTCTTTTTCCCAGCGAGAAAGTCTTTTCTTGGAAAAGGGCTGATTTCATTAACAGAAACATATGGTATCTCATAATTTATACTTGAGTTGTTGTGCAATGCAACATTTGATCAAGACACTGTGCACATGGAATCATTTGAGGAAGCAGATGCAGGGGCCAATGAAACCCAACATGAGGTAGTTGATTGAGCAGGCAATGCAGACTGTGGTAAAACAGGGGGAACAGTAGGGTGTAGAATAGCATTAGATGTTGAAATCAATAGAGTAGGATTGGAAGAAGCCTGAGATGAAGGGTGTTGTGTGGCAGAGAATGCAAAGTTTGGAGGAGACAATGGAGTTGATGATACAGCAGTCAATGGAGCAAGGGATGCAGCGTTGATGCAACCTCATTTTTGGAAAAATCAAGTGTTTCTCCACCTTCCCTAATTGGTCTATAAGATACTTCTGCAAGCACAAAGTCCACTTCTTCAAAAACATTTCTATTGAGGGGATAAATTCCAGCTTTTTGAAAGTCGTTGGAAGCATTGTTGCAGCTGGAAGCTTTTCCATATGCAAGTCCAAAGAGTTGACTAATTTGGTATTGTGTTGCAGCTTGACCAGGATGATTCCGCAGCCACTTTGAGAACTTTTGATTGTAGTATGTCTTCAATGGTTTAAAAAAGCAGAGGTCTAATGGCTGGAGTCGATGACTAGTATGAGGTGGTAACGATATCATAACCACACCACATTCACTTGCACGTTGCAATGCTTCAATTGTTTGAGTATGGAACTTATGCCCATCTAAAAGAAGCAGTATTTTTTCTCAAGGGTTGGTTTGGTAAACTTGATTAAGTGGTTTAGCCATTCTAAGAACACATCACCATTCATCAAACCAGTTTCCTGCAAGTGGAATAAATTACTCTAAAAACTGATAATTTTTGTTAATTACTCTGGTTAGATTCCAGATAATATACTTTGTAAATTACAAACATAACCAATATCCTTACTAGACTAACTCTTATTTTGGAAAATAAATAGATATATAAATCTTGCAGTAGAAATATTACACAAAAGAATTGACTACACTAGGCTACTTAAAATGTACTGATAACTACAAAAAATCTTGTTGAGTTTTGGAAATCAAAACTAAAATATAAAATTTCAATCTGACAGTTATGTTAAGAAATTGCACAATGTAAATACTTAGTCTTCCACATGCACAAAAGCACATTTATACTCCAAAACAATACAATTTTACTTCATACCTGACAGAAAAATATTGTTCCACAAGGTACACCATCGATCAGTTCTGCTTTCATTCTTTCTCGGGTAAATATCATTCCAGGAGGGATAAAGTATCCAGCAGCACTCATACAACATATTATTGTAATTGTTAGGCCTCTTTCCTGGCTTGTAATTGCTCCAATATGATGTTTGCCTTTCTTTCCTAATACTTTGGAAACTTTTTGAACCACATTGAGGCCAGACTCAACCATTTTAAATATGCAATCAGGAGAAATATTATTATTTCGGGAAATAACTTCTTCCAGCAAGTCATAAAATGCATCCACCTGAGTTTTATTAAATCCACTTGCCCTGGCTAGTGAGGTTGCTTGAGGAGCTCTTTGCAAAATTTCTGGATGCCTTTTGAAAAAATTGTTTAACCATTCAGTTCCTGCATATTCTTTCTGTTGATTGAAACGTGTTTTCAAGTTATGTAATTGCCAATATGTTTTTTACCACTTTTAGCAACCTTGTTTTATGAATTGACATTCTTTCTAAATGTAGTTTTGGGCACCTGGAACTCTTTTGCTGCTTTATAAAACCCCATCTTTTTTTCTCGAACAGCTTTAATACCAAGTTTCATATTGTTTTCTTCCCAACTTCCATATATTTCTTTTGATTTTCTTGCTGCTCTACTTGACGTACTAATATCAAAGTTATCAAAATAGTAAACACAATCTAAATAATTTAATATATCTATGCTCTAAATGCATGTTTACTTAATATATAGTGCATCAGTAAAATATGGCATAATACCAATATGGCCAGCCATAAATCGGTAAACTGATAGTAAAATGTAGAACAATTACAATTAAAATGAGGTTTAAATTATTAGATGGTCCATACTAAACCAATAAAAAACTGTCTTGCTTTCCATAGAAATCGTTTACAATGAGCCATTTGGTTTTTGTATGCACACGAGAAAGTAGTACAAAACCGCTGCTATAAATTGAACTGAACTTTAGCTGTTATAAATTGAAATGTTAGATACGCCCAGCTTAAAAGACAAAGTTAACTTCAATGAATTACAACACTTTTGAAAACTCGGTCACTTATGGTGATATTACCTACAACATTCTTTTGACTCACAATAACATCTAACAAGTATTAACCCTTCTAACTGCAACACTTCCTTAACCAACCACACTGAAAGCTCCAACTTTTTCGTTTAGGTTTTTCTTATCAAAACATAATTCTAGCTGTTTTAACTTTTTTAATTTTTTTCATTTTTGTAGGAAACTGAGCAATGGTCCAAATTACACAATAGTCCAAATTACACAATTTTCTCCTATATTCAAATTTTTATTGAAACTCCACCAAAAAATCGAAATTTCAAATTTGATTCAGAGTTATTAATCCTCTCATATGTACCGCATTTTAGATTCATGAAACATCTAACGAAAACCAGAGCATAACCAATATCCGCTTGATGACATGGTTCATATTGCAATGTTCCACCGCTGGTAATTTGAATTTAGTTTACTTAAGTGCATATCCCTGCACGTCTGGACCAGTGTACTAATGTACCGTCAGACCCGTGGCTAAATCTGTATTTAGCAAGGATATAAATTTTGAAATTACAAACCTTGGACAAAGCTCCAACTGCAAGAGTGAATTAGCCACGGAAGATAAATCCTTCATCGACCTTACTGTTTCTTTTGTTTTTTTTTAACAAAAGATTGCAGTGTTATCATGCGATTTTGACAAAAATGTTTTCAGTATATTTTAAGCTAACTTCAGTTGTTTTGGGATTGAGAAAGGGGAAGAAAAAACATTAAAAAGTTTCCGATATTGTGTTGTGGTGGAAATGTGAAATAGTTCATTTTCATCCCTTTTTGTACAATTTTGTTTTATTCAAAACATTACTGAAGCCCATATTCCTAAAATTTACACTGGAGAGAGACAGAGCAAAATCGATTTTGAAAAATATTACTTTCAGTTTGGCGCCAAGCTTGATGGTCTTGCCCGTTAAGTGCTTTTTACAACATTTTTTCGTTTTGATCATAAAGGTAGCTAATGCTTATTACTTTTTTCATTGTTGTGAATTGCTTTTGTTTGCATTAAACACTTCAAATCATCCATAAATTATAAAATCGTGTTTCGCTTATCAGCAAAAAAAGAAACTCAAGTCATTTTATGAGGTTGACGTACAACAATATGATATCAAATCTTTCATTATACTCGCTGTACATGCCGAAGCGTGTAGCGAGTTTGCAAGGCCTATCTCCGCGTCATTGCGCCCGGGCAGCACAGTTTCTTTCGAAGAAAATGTCGCAGCGGCGGTGAGCCGTTGGCAAACACTCTGTTTGATTTAACCAGCCCAAGATATGAACCTCGGACCTCCCACTCCAGAGACGAACACGTTACCGCTCGACCAACTGGCGGTCAGTACAACTAGTACTTAAATTGTAGGGGGGATGCGTCCCCCATCGAGGTTAAGACGTCCACCCATCGAGATTTGAGCAATGGATAATGAAGCGATCAAGAGCCAGCCAGCACGAATAAGTCTTACAAATTTCGGCCGAATATAGTCCCAAATTGCGGTGAAGACTTTTTTTTTGCTCTTCACTTGATTTCAGGGAAAAAACACTTCAATTTCCGGCGAAGATCTTTTTTTTGGTCTTCACCTGGTTTCGGGAAAAAAAAACACTTCCATTTGCAGGGACGGAATTACATAATTTCCACTGAAGTTTGGTCAAGGCTGCAACAGCTTCCCCCCATGCAAAATTTCACAGTTTAAGTAGTACTGAGTACAACAGACTACAATTAAGGGCAGTAGCCGAGATGAAAAAGGGGCCAGGCGTGGCTGACACCCACTTGGAAAAATTTTACTGCTTAGTGACCATGTTGTTAATGCTAAAGATGTTAGCTAAAAATAAAGTTATATCTAGAGCCATGATAAGTTCTAGCTCAGCCGAGAACTTTTTTCTTTTGCTTTTCTTTAACTCGGACGAAATATGTTGATTGTTGAGTTCCCTTAAACACCGCATATGGTAACGGCCAACACCTTGCAAACACCTTTTGATTTTTGAGTCTATAGTTTTGCATGTTTTTTGTCAGGCTGGGCCACCACGATATGAGTGGGCTGCTTGGCCCTAGTCCCAAGGATATAACAGCGCGTTGCTAGCTCGGGAATCGAACCAGCAGTAGCGGACAACTTTTTCATTCACTAATTCGATGCTCTGCCAACTGAGCAACGTCACGCCATTACTGATTAGAGAGCGGTATGCTTTAGTTTATTACACTTTTTTAAGAACCAGTAAATTTTGGTTTGAAGTTGGCTGTTCTAAAATTTTCACAAAATTTCAACTTCATTTGTTCTTAACTTTATCGAAGAATAAAGGGACACGAATTTGTTCTTGCTTGCGGTTATAAGGTGCCTTATGTTATAGGTCATGAAATCATAACTACTGTTAAGCAAATCAACAATAGTAATATAGACAAGACCCAAATAACTCTGCTGATTACGTATAAATGCGTTGTACTATAGCCACAAGCTAGTGTTCTTAATTATTTTTTCATGCTGAGGCTGGTATTGATCTTAATTTGTTTTTAAATTTTGATTAAAAATGATGCTTGTGTTCTTAAAAATTTGTTCTTATGTAAACAAATAAGTGTATCTCTGGGACTAGAACGTCTTGTACGGTATGAAATCCATTGCGCTGAAAATAGCTTGGGTGAAAGATGCGCAGCACTTTGAACTATTTTGATCAAAGGCGCCGACTGAACATGAACCAGTGTTTTCTTTACAAAAGTGTCAAGAACGGAAAATTTTTAAGCTCTTAGCCGGTTTACATTAGCAGATTTTAATTAGATTTCTAAGATAACGTGAAGGCTGGCATTAAACTAAGATTTCTTAATCAAAGCGTCTTTTTCTTTGATGAGGCTAATATGTCACACCAGTAAAACTCGATAAAATCCATTCGTTTGCAAAGAAGTAGCATTTACTGTGTATTTATTTTGAAAAATGTAACTGAACTATTTTTAAACTCTTTGAATGAGCTTTTGGGAGTGACTACCTCACCGAAAATTTGCAAGTTGCGGAGAATAAAAAAAAAAGAGAAATATTCATCCGCGTATTTTTCATGTTTTTTTTAAGGGTTTAAGATTAGGGTTTTATGGGTTTAAGATTAGGGTTTTGGGGTTAGTTTTGAAGTAAGGATTTGATTTTGGGTTAGCGTTGAGTCAGAATTAATAAAAAGCAAAGCAGATAAAAATTTTCTGTGAAATTTTGGTCTCTTTCCAAGCTTTTTTCGCGCAAAAAATCGATGAACCCAAACAGGATCAAAACATAATATGCCAAGTATCAAATATTGACAGGCTTACCATGTATCTACAACAACAAAAAACGGGACAGTGCGAATCAAAACGACGTAGGTTCGACTGCAGCCTTAGTAATTTCTGAATTTCTTATCATATGTAAATCTTATTAAAATATCTTGTAAATATTTTTTTAACACACAAAAATCAAGTCTGTATTATTTATTGAGGCGAAAAGTATTTGTCAGAATATAAAACCTTTTCAAAAATTCCAACAATTAAAAAATTTTTAACTCTTATGGAAAACTTGCTCTTTTTTAGCATTTCTATAACTTTACTACTCTACCGTGCTTAATACAGTTTGCTTTTAAATTAACATACAGAAGGTGGCTGCTGACTTTGAAGACCGAGAGGTCAACTCACAGTCCCCCTTGCCAAATTAATTCTTTATTTTGTTTGTTTGTTTGTTTGCTTACATTACGTGAATTTTGAGGCAAAAATAAACGAACTTGAATTTGAATACAGTAATTATTATGACATAACATAAAAAATTTCTTCAAACATTACTATAGTGAAGCGAAACGCAATTAAACAAAAATTTAACACATTAAAAAGTTATTATTTTTAATTATCCTGAATAACCGGGACATTAATCGGTCGGGCGGGACAACTCGTCAAAAGAACGACTGTCCCGGCTAAAACGGGACGTATGGTAAGCCTAATTATCGTTATAATTGTCTTTACCAACCCGTTATTAGTTCTTCGTTCACGCAAACCGCGTAAACGTGGTTTCTTATCGCATCTTAACCGATAAATCTGCGTTGATTTAGTATTAGTTTTTGCGAACAAAAGTTTGAATTTCCCATTTTCACAACGAATATTATTAGGTATTCACAAAGAATAATCGGAAAATGAGAGTTAATGAAAAGGCTGTGTGCAGTG
Organism: Trididemnum nubilum; assembly: GCA_963965965.1. Lineage (NCBI taxonomy): Eukaryota > Metazoa > Chordata > Ascidiacea > Aplousobranchia > Didemnidae > Trididemnum > Trididemnum nubilum. Next base: position 20,078,530 of record OZ014470.1, on the reverse strand, counting down.
CTGCCGCCCTAAAAAATTAAGTTGATAGGCTTTATACCCAGCACAGTATAAACAAATTCAGAGTAACTTCTACCGCAACAGCAAAATCCACCCTTCAGAGATGTTGTCTGCGTCAATTTTGATAGTACGACCCACGTGAGAACATTTTTAGGAGACATAAACTGGCTTGGGGCGCAGCAGGTAGACCGTAAAGGGGGATTTACACAGTATACGTTTTTCGTTCGCTTACGTACCTTTTTTCTTCTCCATAAAAAAGTGTATGTTATTTTTCGTCCGCATTTTTATATGTTGCTTCTTCTCCTACTAGAGCCAAAAATGTTTTTTTCCATTGAATTGGCAACAATTATAGTGTTACTTCTGACTTGATTATTGGTCATTTGATTAAAATTTTATGTTGGCGCAAATAAAACAAAAAAATAAAACAAGGGAAAAAAAGGCCATATCCGCCAAACTGTTACAGTCATAAGCGTAGCCAAGGGGGTCAGGGGCCCGGAGCCCCCTAACTGAAATGCTACTAATGATAAAAAATGTCACAAAAAAGACTACTGTTTCTTCAGTTTCAGTTTCTTTTAGCATCTTCGCGTACAACAGTACACGCGTACAGCGGTAATTAACAATAATATTGATCCAGGGGCCCGAGCCCCCTCAAATTAATTTTTACCAACCAATTTAAATAAACCACCTACAATAATATTTAAATGACCTCCAATTTAAATGAGCCCCCCAAAATAATATTGATCCAGGGGGCCCGAACCCCCTCAAATTAATTTTTACCAACCAATTTAAATGAATCACCAACAATAATATTTAAATGGCCCTCAATTTAAATGGGCCCCCCAAAATAATATTGATCTAGGGGGCCCGAATCCCCTCAATTTGATTTTTGCCAACCAATTTAAAAATGCTCTCTGCAATAATATTTAATGACCCCCACTTTAAATGGGCCCCCAACAATAATATTGATTCAAGGGGCCCGGGCCCCTTCAATTTAATGCTTGCCAACCAATTTAAACGTATAACCCGAGTAAAATTAAGGGTTTTTATCCTAAAAGTTGCTAACTGCGGCCCTCATCTTAACTTTTTATGAACGTAATGCAATAACCAGGGACAGATTTACGTTATGGCAGAGTGCCATGGGCCACGCACTTAGATAAGACTTTTTTTGGTCTTCACCTGTATTTGGTAGGAAAATATTGCGGAAATCTCACAGTGCCAGGGGCCAAACTCAATGTAAATCCTGCCTGGCAATAACATAGTTTGTAGCGTAACCATCAATTGTACATTTTTCAATAACAATTCACCTTCCCCTCGTCAGTTTTTATGCAATAAAATACTTTTGAAAAAAATAAGCTACAGTAAGGGGAATGCTCATTGAACAAATTTTTGAATTGAGAGGGCCTGGGCCCCTGGCCGCATGTGTACTCCTGTAGCTGATTGTTTTCATGACAAAACAATAATCTCTAAGGTAAATATTCGACTGGATTGTTATTTACAGCTAAAATATTGCAGGAAGCAATGTACTTTACTTTCCCCTACCTGGGCCAAATCACTTACAAAATTTACCCCGAAATGCAAGATTTTAAACGTGTTTTGGACTTAAATTGCAAGCAAAAGAAGGACTAAACAACTTAATTTTTTCAGGTGGCCTTCAAATGTTAAAAATCTAGTACTTTCAAATGGCTCTGAATACGTGCGAAATGTGATCCAACGACATTAAAATAGTTTTTTTCCAAAAAATTACGAAAAATCGTTCAGCGTCTGAGGGCTACGTCTGCGATACGTCTTGATTACAGTACACTTCTTTACTCAAACACGTCTCCCAATCTAGACATTTTCGCATTTTAACTTTGGTTTAAGCTCTCTCCTTGAACGAGTTTCTAGTTACGTGCCAACACCAGGCCACGGCTTTTGATCTTCCATTCTACGATATTTTTGCCCCCACAAAAAATTCCTCTTTCGACGTTTTGGATGGCATCATTGCAGTGGGGTAGGAGGTGGGGGGGCCGGGGGGCACTGCCCCCCCCCACTTGGTTTTAAGGTGTCGATCAAACGTCAAAATTTCCGGCATATTCATATTTTTTGGGTAATTTTGCGTCAAAATTTTGGGCAATTTTATATTTTTTGGGCCCTAAAATGTTCAGCATGCCCAGCCAAACCCCCCTTTCCCTTCCCTTTTTTTGGAAAGCAACAGAAAAGTACGAAATAAATAGAACAATAGAAATAAATAGATGACCTTTTTTTATTTGTTTTGGAGATCACCTGAATTTGGAAAGAAAAACTAATTGATTTTTTGGGCAAAATTCAATGCATCAAATCACTTTTCGGGCAAAAGCTTGGTGCCCCCATAAATCATTTTGAGCTCCTACGCCCATGCATCATTGCATGTGATTTGTGGTTTGGGCCCCTCCCAATCAAAAATCCTGGCTACGCTTATGGTCACAGTGTCACATACTGGACAAAAGTTTTTCCAAACAAATTTTTTTGAAGGGGTACAGCCCTATAATTTGACATATCAATCTTATCGTTCATACGCAAAATTTTTATCAGTATGTAACAGTAGGGGTACCATATTTTCCTCACCAAAAAGGAGGTCACCTTTTTAGCAAAATTTATTTACAGCTAGTTGTTCTGCATCGCCTATAAGGCAAAATACAAGTGAAAGCAACAATTACTTTAGCTATAGGTCTAAGTGTTATTACATTAATTTTTTGAGTTAGCCCACGAGTATTTGGCCGTTGCCTTAACTTTCATAAGTAGTGTAGAATCAGCTTTAACAATGTCGTAAAACTGGTTGCACGTAACATCATTGAAATTATACACCAACATCAAGATGCTTGCAACTGAATCAAAAAAATTGCTTTCTTTCTATTGATCATTGTGGCTACATCAGGGAAAAAATACGTTCAACAATAGCGTTGTGAGCTATATATAATGCTGAAGTAAAACTGTGCGATTTTTAACAGCTCGCTAAACAATTCAATAGTGTTGCAAGTGTTAAAATAGGCCAGTTAACACTGGATGTCTTAGCAAAGCTTAACTTACAGTATAGAGTGGCTGCGACAATTGCATCATAATTCATTATCGAATGAAACATTTATTACGTCATAAACACCCCCGACTGTCCGAGAGAGTAACCTGATAAGACGTAAGCTATAGCGCGTACGCGATATATAGGCTTACTTTTAATGATCCAACTCGTCACTAAAAGGCTGCGTTAGTGGACATGTTTTGTCTGTTCAAAATGCAGAAAATGAGGACATTTGGGCATTTTTTAACGTCCTCGGAGGACAAATTATTTTTCATTAAAAAGGAGGACATGTCCTCCAAAAAGAGGACGTATGGTAACCCTAAGTAAAAGTCTACTTAGTGCAGATATAGACGTACAAAAATGCGAACAAAAAAGCGCATACTGTCTAAAGAAGAAAAAACGTAAAAAACGGATACTGTGTTAATTCACCTTTAAGATTCTACCGCGATAAGAAGATATTTGGTTCCACTCCCACCAGCATCTTTTTCTTGGATTAGTAAATGCTTAGCTTTACTACCGTACGTTTGTTCCCAGCGAGCAGTAAATATAGCAGAAACAAATCTAAACTCAACCAAAAAATTGAAATGTACTATACAGTCGCTCATTCCGAACAATCTGTAAGATCGCATGCGTCGGTTTCTTGTGATAGGGAAACTGAAACAGAAGAAATTGAACCAAAGCAAACCTATATTTTAAAGTACAATGTAACTGATGAAAAAAATAACGAAATATAAAGACGATGAAATGTAAAATGATAATGATGAAAATACGCATAAGCCGCACGTGGACATAGCCAAGGTTCTGAGCAAATGCGATAGCGGCATACCTGCAGCTGCATTGTTGTTACTTTGATAAAATAGGTGGATACTCTATTCAAGATTTATGGACTTAAAGACGGCTCTAACCTCTGTTAGGGTTATACGTTTTTACGTTGAAGCAAGACAGAAAATATTGAACCTACCGCAGCAAACAAGCAGGCAAGTTCGTGCCCACCTTCGACGGCGCCCTGGTTGTGTTGACCACATATTTTCACAATCCTACTTTAAATGGCAGGCTAATAACACGAGTTCGTGTAATCTTAATCTGAATCAACAGAAAAAATTCACCCGTACCATTGGCTTGACGTCTCCTAGTGGTAACAATTGACTGCCTGAAAAGTGCAAAATCCTTGGACAGAAAGAAAATCTGCTGGATTTTATCTGAAAAAACGAACAAAAATACAACCAAACCACATAATTTAAAACATTTTGAAACAATTTATTGAATAAAAATAAAAAAGAAACTTTGGCTGGGCTTGCGACACAAAATAATACCAACACATATGCGTCCTTTAATCAGCAATAAACGAAACCAAAGCGATGAATTAAAATAAAACTTTGATCGCTATTTTCGCTTGTACTACATAACATACTTTCCACTTCGTTATTTTTTAACAGTTCAAAATTAGGTATTTAACAGTTCAATCAAGATACAAAAAACTCCATTTTCTATAAATTTAAAAAAACGTTTGAAAGTTTACTTTTTGTCAAATAAAAGTTGTAAATCATCAATAATTGAGCAATTTTTGTCGATTATATTAAACATTTTCCTAACGACATACTTATAGCAATAACGTGCATAAGAAAATGCACAAATTTGGATGTTAGCCATAAATGGTCATATTTTTGACCTTGTCATTAGTAAAAAAAACATGTACCTAAACAAACAAATTTTCGAGCCGCAATTTCCGTTTTTGCTGCGGCAGTAGAAGGTTATGCGAATAATAATAACATTCTAAAGTGATTTGTTTTTCCTTTATTTTGTACGAGAATAAATCGGAATTTTTTCTGGACGACTTTTTTTGCCATTTTCATCAAGAATATAACCACGCAAGTTCAAGAGTAAAAGAAAGCCATAATTATACTCTACTCAATATCAAGTTTTTTTTTTGTTCTTCGCTGTTTGTTACCAATAATGATCCTTTGATAGAACTTTAATAAGTACTGTAATGTGTACACTTATGTGCTATGGCCACTTTTGACTTTGAGGCAGTGTGTAAGACGGCGGTCATTCGCTGCCCATTTTTTGTGCTTTAAAAACAGAGGTCATTTTTAAAAATGGTACTCAAGGGGTTTATGCAGAGTTCCCATTTTACATGACAGACTAGCAAATATTCGCAAACCAAGTTTCGCGCATAGTAGCTAATCTGTTGGAGTCTCGCAAAAATAAGTTTCTTGCAAGAAATCTTGCAAAGATTATTCAGTAGATATTGAAAACACCAAACGCGATATCGAATGTAATCAAAGGAAAAAATAAATGTGAGAACAAAAATTCGAAGGATGCCCGAGCTTCGAAAAAGTATATGAGTGCCTTAAATCCAGTCAATTTAAGTCGAGTTACTGTCGCTTTCTTATTAGAACAGGTTTCGCTATAACACAAAAATACCTTAAAAACTTAAACGAAGAAATAGAAACAAACATAAAACCTACGGATTGAAAACACTAAAATAGCAGCAGCACAGTGAATTAAAACAAGAACAAGAAAGTACGCAAGCAGAAATAAAAACAAAGTTCAACTCAATAGTAAAGTTGTTGGCTTACACTTACAGGCTGAAAGTACTAGTCGGGTAATGAAAAGTCTTGAACAGATTTAAAGGCAATAAAACAGCCATGAATGCTTGCATTTTAACAGCTAGTTCAAGTGAAGGGCACCTTGCAAATAAATCCTTTGCTGGAGTTTAATAAACTAAACTTGCTTTAAATTATTCATGCAAAGCGTCACGGCACATCAGGCTATGATAAATATACGGCGAAAAAAACCGTTCAAAAGTTTTCACAACACAATATTTAGCTCTAGTGAGATAGCTGGTGATTTTGGTTCATGAAATGCGAAATTATTGATTTTATTTCAACGTTGACTAAGTTAATTGACGAAAATTATTTGATGTTGGTGAAAAAATGTAGCGTGGTACTAAAACGCTTGCAAGTCTGGCAGTTTAACTAAAATATCTTTCATTTTCAATCTTTAGCCATATATTGCAGAGATCCCTTTTCACACTAGGACAAAAAAACCATTATATCCGTTCCGTGATTTAGATTGGGGCTTGGGGAGACCCATTTGTCGAAAAGTCTGATATTGCAACGGTGGAGTGGATGCTTTACTCATTTCGAAGAAATCCGTCTTGTTTTAAGCTCCAGATCTTGATGTAAGATCCAGTACAAAAAGCGGATCATCGCAGAAAAATCCACGTCAACGCGAGCGACAATAGTAAGACGGAGTAGGATTGCTTTAGTCCAATAGATCCTCCGCCACCGTCCCCAATCTGTTCTTGGGCATTTCCGCCAACTTGAGCCTCTGCAAATAAACATATCAGCGTTATGGGAGGTTATTCTAAATGAGTTCATGCTACGCAAAAGCAAGTATATCAAACTGCTGATGGCATACTACGGAAACTAAGTCCAAAATCATATTATACAAAGCACATTAATACCTAATCTTCCAAAACGCTTGGTAATTATTGCTTTGTCAACCCCAGTCAATAAATGTACGTTTAACCGTATTTTTAACCTTTTATGGCAAAATTAATGAAATTCTTATTTTGTCCGACGTGAAATCGGTTTTTAACCGGTAAACGGTATACTTTATCGGTACTATACAGTAGTTTACTGTTTGAATGTGCACACCCGGAACCGAAGTTTAAATACAGCGTTGTAAACCGTTACTTTTCTTAATTCTCTTTTTTTAGTAAATTTTATTTCAAAAATTGCCATGTTTGAATAAATGGGCATGGCACATTATCAGGAACTCCGTTCCAAAAATAAACAATCCCTTGCTTAAAAAATGTAATGCAGTTGACTAGTTGTACACCAGGCATTTCAAATAAAAATTTTCTAAAGTTCTTCTAATGTTCTAGCCTAGGTTTGAGAAATCACTCAGGTGCTACTCAAAAGACTAACTTTATTGCTGACGTTTCGCTAGTTCGAAACAACTAGCTTCAGCAGAGCATTCGCCATCAACTTCTGATAGCTAAAAAAAACAGAAAAACGATTCCACACATCGCTGTAGTAGAATAACTAGCGAAAAAAATTCAAAGTAAGGCTCCGATAAAATTTATTGTTACGATAGGCTACGTCATACAGGTAATGTAAATGTGCGTACAAAAATGAAAGAAAGCGGTTCTTATGAAAATAATTTCTCCGAATGGCAGCAAAACACGTAGATAGAACTTAACACTAAAAAGGTTAAAGCAGAAGAAATTTAGCACTGGAAATTAAGCAACTTTCTGTAAACAGCAGGGAATGATAACCCATCGTTTCTATTGAGCACTTGGGGTTTTTCATTGATTACTCAAAGCGTCTTTTTACTGAAAGTTGGTACATAAATCAAAAACCCCAAGTGCTCAATAGAAACGATGGGTTATCATTCCCTGCTGTTTACAGAAAGTTGCTTAATTTCCAGTGCTAAATTTCTTCTGCTTTAACCTTTTTAGTGTTAAGTTCTATCTACGTGTTTTGCTGCCATTCGGAGAAATTATTTTCATAAGAACCGCTTTCTTTCATTTTTGTACGCACATTTACATTACCTGTATGACGTAGCCTATCGTAACAATAAATTTTATCGGAGCCTTACTTTGAATTTTTTTCGCTAGTTATTCTACTACAGCGATGTGTGGAATCGTTTTTCTGTTTTTTTAGCTATCAGAAGTTGATGGCGATTTGCCATCACTACTGATAGCAATGCTCTGCTGAAGCTAGTTGTTTCGAAACTAGCGAAACGTCAGCAATAAAGTTAGTCTTTTGAGTAGCACCTGAGTGATTTCTCAAACCTAGGCTAGAACACCACAAGAACTTCAGAAATCCTTACTTGTCAAACTTGTCGGTTAAATCCCTTACTTGTTGCTGTTGTTAATGTTGTCTTCTTTTTTGTTGATGTTGACGTAAAGACAATTTTCTTGCTTGTGGTTGGTCTCTTTAGAGTGGTTGTGGTCAATTTCATGGTGGTTGTGCTGGTGGTTGACGTTGGTGTAGTGGTTGAGGTGGTGTGAACGAATTTCTGTTTTACTTGAATGGCCATCCGCATAGCACGGCTGCAAGGATCGGCTGAATTTTCGACTTCATCTTCTACCAAAGCTGAAAAATAACATGTGCAAGTGTTAACATGTGCAACAAGAATGACAGTTGACCTTTTTCTAATGAATTTTAGAGGTACTTGTTACCAGCTCTTAAACTGCAAAATATTGCAAGAGGGACGCTTTCGCAGCCGTGACCAGACGCATTCGGAATGCGGCAGCAATTTGGTGAAAATTTTGCTCTAAATGCGCAAAGTCTTCTTCTTTTGGTACGGATTTTGTCCCCGAATTCGGGTGAAGACCAAAAAAGTCTTCACAACAATTTGGTATATCTTGGGCCGGAATTGGGGATTTTTTGCAATTATCAGCCGCTTTTTTGTTTAAATGTCCAGGACATTTTCTTTTAGTGAGGGTACGCTAAATCTCGATAGGGGGATGCTAACTCTGGATGGGGGGACGCGTCCCCGCACCCCCAACATTTTAGGTAGTGTTTGTTACTGTCGTTTAGATTAGCTGGAAATACTGTAGCTTTGACACAAAAAATGGAGCCACACACCAATTATAATACTTCGATACGTTTTCCAACAGCAAAGTATGGTGCGAAACACGATACGAAACCTACAGGTTAATTTTTCGGTAATTAAACGATAATTGACCTAGATTTTTAATGAAGAGCCAAATAAAGTACTATTCAGCCAAACTGACCAAAAATATTTAAAACATTTTGGATATTTTTTTGCATACAAGCCCTAAAACTTTGCAGGCAATTAAAGCATAAAACTGACCTAAAAATGTTTGAAACGAACAAAAAAATATCCAAAATCGGGCATTTTATTAAAAAATCAAGTCAAAAAATAAGCCAGTGTGAAACTAACAAGAGTTTGATAATAATCACACTTCATTCTCTATTATGTTGCCCTGTAATGGCTGCTTATTAGCAAGAAGTTCAACAGTGGACGAGCAACATACTGTTTGCGTTTTAATACGCATATTAATAGACGGATTAAAGTGGTAACAAAAAGGTTTCTTTGTTTACTGTCAAATCATAAAGTCTTTTTTGTTGACAGCTAGCTTTACTCCATTTACAATTACAATGACAGAGCAAAATTTAGTTCCTAAATTCAAATACAAAAAAAAATTGCGAGTTTATTGCTGTTGATAGCGACTCTGTCTAGCAAAGTGGAGAACCAATCGTGCAACAGGTTTTCAATTTTGACCCAATTAAATCACGTAATCCTTAAGAATCTGTGAGCCAGCACAAAAAAATCAATCATTCTTATCGACAGAGGCAAAAAACCCTCCATCACTCACAAAGAGCAAAACATAGGTAGACGTCCCTTATTTGCTTAAAAGTTCTCGACTACAACGAATAATGTACTTTTGACAATAGACTGAAACTAGCTACATATTGTGAAACTGCTACCAGTACCTAAATAATAGTAGGTGTGTCCGGGTCTAAACACAAAACCGAGCGGATTTGGACTCCGTTTTTGGAACTTCGTTGTCAATACCCTCGGTATGCTAGGTTGATTGCAGTTGAATATTCTCTTATCATCTGAAATTAAATACATCCTGTCCAATAATCCAGTTGGATACTGAGAAAGATAGAGCCCAGGAGGGGCGTAATTATTACAGCACAATCAATACAGTGTTATGTAACTGGCTTCTTTGCAGTTGCAGTGCAGTTGCTTTATTCCTTCAAAAAATAGCTTTATATGCGTTTCCAACCGGGGGTTCGATGTTGCTAGCAGCAGAATGTGTCAATGGACTTCTTTCCAAGCACTGCAGCACTTAAACTACTCCATATGCTCTTCCTGACAATGTAATAAGAATGCTCTCAGCAGTAATCGAACCAGAGTTTTACAATCACAAACTAATCTCATTTTGTCATTTTTCTCCGTATTATTCTTTGTCGTAACTCACAGCAACCAACGCCGTAGCCAAAGGGGGGCCAGATGGGACTCAGCCCCCCTTCCAGAAACTTTTCACTCAGCTTCACTATAGCTATAAAATGGCACTTATGGATATGTTGAGCCCGAATGAATTTTGCTAAGCTCAACCTGCCTGGCTGCGGCTTTGATAATAACCCGACCGAACTTAGCAGCAAAGGAAAAATCAAGATCACCTGCAGCGGCAGCACAATGGTCAAACGATTGCTTGCTGACATTGTAGATTATGAACTTAAGAGTTGTTGGAGCATCGGCATCGTACTGAGGGCAGAAGATGTCCATGTACTCATCGATATGAACTTGAAGGTGATGGACTCTTCCAAAACCAAGCCTAAAACAAACATAAAAAACAAATATTTTACATCGAGAAACAAGCTGATTCTTGGTATGATAGGAGTTATATGGACATCATTCATTCGCTAGTATTTGATTTCAAGAAAAAATTTCTAAGGCTGAGATCTGGCATCCGGACCATAGAGACACTGAGAAATTGAAGTTGCTTTACCAACAAAGATAATTTCAAGCATACGAAAATAACTGTGTTTGTTTGCATTTAAGCAAATTCGGAGCACATTTTACTGCACTATCGCCAAAAAACGCAAAACACGTGAAATACAAAAGCGAAAGGAAGACAAATACAATACAATGAGCAAAAGAAATTTCGTAGCCTATTGGTACCGCGCTATAAAGTACGTCCAGTGGCAGTAATATACTCAACAATACAACCCTTTATTTACTGCAAATGGCCACTTCGATCTTAGAATATCAAAAAATAACAAACTGGTAAAAACTTTCAGCCACAGGGCATCATGATGTATGAAAACCGCAATAAAAATTTTAATGACTACGACGCAATTACCTATTAAGACTCTGCTTTACTGTATTTTATGAGAATTCGAAAAATGACTAAAAATCCTAAGAATAATATTTCGCAGTAACATGACGTTATATTTTCATCGTTACTGCATGTCGTATGTTATGAAGTTTGATAATGACGAAAATGTTCAAATCAACAATCTAATTAATAGTGAGTTAAAATGTTAACATTGCAACACCTAATGCACAAACGACGAAACATTACGAAACATTATGAAAGTTTGAAACACCAACGTCATTTAAAACACTCATACTAAACAACAACGAATGAGGTCAGAAAAACATCGTTGATCTGGCCTGCTAAGCACTAACACTAGCCAAAATGTCCCAGTTTACACAGAACATTAAATAACTTCCAAGGCAACAAATAAACAACTCTTTAATGTCAAATAGTTGCCATTTTTCAGCAGGAATTTAAAACTATTTTGCGTGAAATTTATAGCGTTGACGATTAGCACAGTAAAAGCGTTAATAGTATGCAGTATAATGCTTTGCCTGCACAGTTATTGGAAAGGAGAATATAAATGGGCACTATACTTCAAGTTCAAAATTTATCAAAACTATATAAAGCTTAACGTTTCGGTGCCTATTCAGACTATTAAAGCTTTCCGCCATTGTGTATTTCACAGAAATTTGACTAACTGCAGACCAAGAAAGATTAAATTAATAGTAAGAATAATATTGACACTGGCTACTTTACAATACATTGTCTTCTACAGTTCCTCGTCTGAAAATTTGCAATATGGTTTTGTTTGTTGTTTTTACGGATGTGCGTTTAGTCTTATTGAATTGGGTCACAAATCCACAAAGACTTAATTGCGAGCTTTTTTGTGTCAACGGCATCTGCCTGTTAACATGGCTGTCCAAAAATAATTTCTGTCTAAATTTTAAAAAAATTTATGATATTTAACCCATCCTAAAAAGGAAGGCTTTATTTCACCGGAAATTTTGATCTACTTTTTTTTATCAATTCTGACTCAAATCTAATCCAAACTCAAATGCTTACTCTAAAACTATCACCAAATCGAATCCTAACCCAAACCCTAACTTAAACTTTAATCTTAACCCCTAAAACAGCAAATAAAAAAAGCGCAGATGAATATTTCTCATCTTCGTTTTATTCTCTTTAACTTGAAAATTTTCGTTGAAATAGTTACTACTACCTCCTAAAACATACATTAATCAGGAAAAAACTTTTAAGATTTAAATCCACGTTAAACAAGAAATTGAACAAGTTGAAAGCCTTACCTAGTTAGAAATAAAATTTGATTATAAATTATCATGGAAACACCACATAAAACAATTAAGTAAAAAATTATTTCGAGCATGCGGTGTGATTACATAAATTGAACCAATGGGTAAATTCACTCTTTTTAAAAAAATTGTACTACTGCATGGTGCACACTCATCCAAAGTATGAAATTTTAAGTTGGGGTAATGCTGGAAAAATGTTAATTAACAACTAGAACAAAATACACTCCAAAGTATTAGACATTATGAGAAAAAAAAAAGAAAGTATTGCGAAACAACAAAAAAGATAAATAGCCAAATTATTTCTACTGTTTAAGACATATTCAAATTGGAGGTTGAACTATTCATGAAAAAATACCGCAATAATAAACTTCCTAATATTTTTTCCAACTATTTTAAAGCAGTTCAAAATTATTATTCATACGAGACTGGGTTAAGCAAAGCACAAAATTATTTTTTTCAAAGAACAATAAAAAAACTTGGACAAAAACAAATGACAATGTAGTAACCAAAATGTGGCAAACCATTCCTCCAACACTAAAAGATACTCCATATCAAAAGTTTCCAAAAAAAATTTAAACAATTTTTAATTGATTAATGATAAGTAAAAGAGAAAACAGAAAAGAAAAACAAAATTGACTGCACTTTGCAGTCTAATTTATTGTAGTTCAAACTACCCATACCAAGCAAACCATAAACCGTATATAATGTGTTTCAAACCATTATTTAAATACCTGAAGGACTAAGTATGCTCATACTTTACTGTGTTGAAAATTTTACGTATTGTGTACCTACACTGAGCGCATGAGAAACTGTCAAATGTCAATTTTGTCAAAATATTTTCAGCAACCTACATTTACGAAATTCAGTTTATAGTACTTTGGAATTTTACAATAAATTGCAATAATGAGACTAACTACCGGCAGTAATTTTTGTGATTAGTATTTTCATATTATCAGAAATTCAAGGAAAGTCATAATTAAATGAAGGTGTGGCTTGACTAAGGTGATCTCTGATCTTTCGCTGCATCAACTGATATCAAGAATGTTAAAAACTAAAGGCAAAATTTGTACATACTGTAAATAATTTCCTTTGCTTGTTGTATATACGTAAATTTGCCAATATGAACAAATGCCTCTTAACACGAAAAAAATGAAAATGACAACTGTTGGGACCTGCATTGGACCATCACGTGCGACGCAGTATGAAACAATTTTAAATCGTTTAACTGGATAAATCGACCAATCAAACAACGCGAACTTATTATATTAGCCCAATAATATGATTTTTTTAAAAAGTTATTTCCAGAATTTTAAGATTTTACCAGTCTTGTTCTATAAAGCAGCCGCTGTAGATGAGCGTACGAAATTGTGGACAAAAAAAAACTTAACAGTGTCTGGAAAGAACATTCATTGTAATCCATCAACGATGAAGTGCAAATTGTTGGGCACTTTTTTGACAATAGAAAATCACTCACAATGTTATTGTAATGAAACAATCTGCTATTGTACGCCCCCTTTAATAATGACAAAGATCTGGATTTCAAATACACGTTCAGTTGCCCCAACAAAGCTACAAACCTTAGTGAAAATTGATCTATTTGCCCTTTCAAAGAGCAACAATAGGATTTTTTGTAGCGGAGCCAAGTTTTTGTTGTCTCTATGATCCATGAAGTTAACACATGTAACGCAGCCTCAGTGGCGGCATCTTAAAAGCAAAAGTGGACTAAACTTTACAGTACATGTACATGGCCGATAGATTGCCATAATGCTGAAAATAAACAATATAGTGTTACCAAGCGTAAAACCAAATAAATCAAACAAATTTTATTGGATTAGTAACACCTTCACTGCACAGCAGCAAATAGAGCATCTTCAATGCAGCAGTACATGTTCGTTTACTAATGGAGTAAAGAAAAGTTATTGAACTACAAAAAAATGCAACTTTTTTGCAGAGGATACGGTTTTCGCATTCCTTTCTTTACGTTGTTGCCAATGTGATAGAACAGAATTTATAGCTTGGTTTTCCAAATTTGTTTCGCGAAAGCATCACGCTTCATCAATTATTTCCTTTTCAAACCAAACCAAAGTATTCTACTGTTTACTGCAAGCTTTTTCTCTAATCACTTAACTTCAAAAATCAAAATACACAACATGACAAATGCGATGAGCCATTGTTTGCGGATAAAAAATCTGATTAGAGTGATTTTGAAACATGTAGATTTTCTTTAAGCCATTAAACTGGCAGCTTCAAAAACCGCAAATCTCAGTTTCAGGAGCAATTCATTTTTGTGTTTAGTGACTGCAAGGCGCGCTGCTGGCTTTATGAGCTTTTATTACCGCTGGGCAGTTAAAAACATTCAAATCATGGGATTTGCAGAGCAAACACAGTATGTGACAACGCCAGTGACGCAAACAAGGGGGCTAAGGGGGCTTCACTACTGCTTGGCCAAGTCATTTAGAAACCCTAAAAAACGAGCGTTTAAGCGTGTTTTGGATTTGACCTGTAAGTAAGGGGGCTGAAGGGGCTGGGCAATTTAATTCTTACAAATAACCCGAATTTTAGCAATTTAGGTCTTTTTAAATGTTTCTCGAATAAAAATATTTATACTTTTGGTCCAAGCCTACCTTAGCAAAATCCTGGTTACGCGTTTGAACAACGGCAATGTCATGGTACTAACTGAAAGCCGTATGCTTGGCACCGAAATAAAACCTGCGTGTATTTGAATAAAACAGTTTTGACGAACTGTTTACTACAGTTGTACACTGAAAAGCCAAGGTCAGTCTTTCCTCAAATCTTGTACCGTAGATGTACGTTGCATACCCAAAAATTGTTCATCAGCACTAAAACTGAGAAGCAAAAAAAAAAAAAATTTCTTGAATAAAGTTGGTGAATAATCTACAAACTGGTACATCAGTATCAGGCTACACTTCCTTTAAAAACAGAAAAGTTTAATTCCCGATTCGAAACCCTATATTGCTAATTCGTGATCTACATTACGCATTGTACTTTCACTTTTTGCTTGTTCGCTCAGAGCAAAGAGCTTATTAAAAATAGATGCTTTTGAAGAAATTGAAAGTACAGCATCTGGTTAGAGCGAAAAACTTTTAGGGATACTGTCTGTTATGTGTTATTAGATAAAATAAAACAATGTTCACATAAAAACGAATAAGCAAAATTAATAATCTATTCATCAAAAGCTAAAAGCTCAGTTTTCAAGTCCGCTGAACTGCGACAAATTGAAACAGATTGAAAAGGTATTAAATCATCAACTTTACTTTGCGTATATACCTTACACAATCAAGTAATTATAAGTTTTCACAATCAATAGTAAACCCTTGTCGCATAAGCACCCAATTAACACAAGCAATGGAGCGAGGCAATGAAAGAGCACTCGAGGGGCGTTACCGAGAGTTTTATTTTTCGAGTCAAGAGCGGGCAAATAGATCTTGGAAGTTCATTATATTGTCTTTTCCAATTGCTTAAATAGTCAGAGCACTGATCGTAAACTGAAGGACTCTTTTAACAAAGCAAGACGAAATTTTGAGACCAACTAATGATTCTGAAAGTGATCTTAAGAGATAAGTGAAGTGAATGATTAAGTGATACCAGTAAAAAAAAAAAAAAACTCTTGGACAACTTTCACAAAAGCATAAACAACTATCAGACAAAAAGTGTAATGGCGTTTAGACTAATCTTCGCATTAACATGAACAAATAAGTACAACGTACATATAAATAAGTAATCTCATTGTGTTCAGCCGCATAAACGTGGATTCGTGACAACTGACCGCCAACTAATCTTAACCCTAATATTGACGGTCAGGTGACTTGCTCGTATAAACATTCCCAGCACATAAAAGCCTTGGCTCCTAAACGGCCGCGCATAAACGTCTCGGGCCCCAAAATCAAGAGGTTACACTTTTTCGCATGAAAAAAACCTTAACGTCATCGACTGTTTGCTGTGTCAAAACCAATCTTGCTAAACTTCTCATTGGACAAACATGTACAAAATGTCACAAAAAACACTCGGAACTTTCCAACGGGACTCCTTGCGTGGTCCAACTCTTGCAGATCCACTTTGATTCACGGAAACAGACTTTTCGTAAGTAACCACACCCTATGATTACGCGATTAAAAACGAACGTTTCATGCCTATCATTATACTGTTTGGAAATTTTTACAATGACCTTCCTGTATCCAAAATCTAGTAACGTATATGGCATAAATTAAAGGTTTTGTTGTGTATTTAAGTTGATATCCCTTTTAATCTACTACTGTATTGTACTACTTTGTAGTTGCAATTTAATATTCGAAGATCATGCATCGATATAAACACGATAAGATTTGGGAATAGGTTGAAATAATGCGTTTGGTATTTTACTAGGTAAAAAAAGCAAACGTTAAGAGACACAAGGTACCACTACACAAAAAGCTTGCACTACCAGTAACATTAACACCAACTGTCCACAATTTTTTTTTGATCCATTTTTGTTCTATCATCCATTGCTATTGGGCTGTTTTTATCATACATAGCAAGGAAGGTAGACGAATGGGCCTTGGGCTATCACAAATAACATAGTCTCGAACATGCTGCTACAACATCGTTTTCGATATTGTTTATACTAGACATGATCTTAACACTTAAAACTGCGCAATTAAAATATGAAGCACGTTAAGCATTAAGCTTTGACGTGTTTTACAATACAATCGCATTAGCACTACGCGATACCCAATTAATCAAAATCAGAAAACGTAAATTTTACAGTCTAGCTTATTTAATTTAATTTTTTTTTCTGAAAACCCAAGTAATTGGAAATTGGTTTGGTTCGAGCCTCTGAATCACGTGACCGGCCGTGATGTGGCAAATAAGGCCAGAATGTATCAAATGTAAGTCTACAAATTTCCTTTTGTGAACAATGCTAAGTGCATTCTGCATTCATTTTATCCTAAACTCTCAATTCAAACAATTCCCAACCATGGATGAGTTTTAAACATGACAACCAAGGGCCCTCATCACCTTACAAAAACATGGCTCTTATTGATTGGGAGCAGCAGCTGATAACAAACTACTTCTGCGGAAATTGTTAAATGTTGACAGGGTAAGGCCTAAGTCATTTTGGTCGGAACGTTTCCCAAACAATTACATGCTGAATAAAAAAAAACAAATTGAGACAAAACTGCCATTAAGTTAATATTTTCTCCATATGAGTGGATTTTCAAAATAGATTCGAAGAGTCTTTGCTTTGTTTTACGTTAACGTTAATGACTGCATTAAAATAAGCCATGGTTTGTTTTGAATATGCAACAATACTGGCATCTTAATCTGGTTTTACAACCGAGATATATCGAATTCTAAACAAAAATCACCAAATTGCGTGGAGGATTACCAAATTTTTTGCAGGATTTTGCAAACAAATATAAGCTCCTTTACATTGCACTGCAGTCTATTTGCTAAAAGTTTGCAAGCATCGCTTGTTGCTACCTAGCATTTGTTTAAGTAAATATCACAAGCTTTTGCTGAATAAACGAGCTTCAATAATAACCCCAGATCATTCGATAAAGTATTAATTGGTAAAATCGGTTTCCGCCTTTTTCCTTTGGTTTATTAAGTTCAATAAACACTTCAGTAACAGGAACAAAGCTTGTTTCATATGCAACTCGGAAAATAATACCGTAACGGTTTCTGTGACACCCACTTCTGTCGTGCAAGTTTTTATCCTGGGAGTGATTATTTCAGCGTACAATTTTAATTTGAAACATTCATCTGCGCATTTTTCATTTACTTTTTTAAGGATTAGGATTAGATTTTGAGTTAGTTTTAGAGTAAGAGTTTGAGTTAGATTTGAATCGAAATTAATAAAAAAGGAGATAAAACTTTTCGCTGAAATCAAGCTTACAATTATTTTTGGGGTAGTGAAACCAGGAAACTACGCAAAAATTGAAGTAACCATGAGTACGCAATAGCTAACCAACAAGTTAAAGCTTTATTAACTCGCGGAAAATGATACTAGGCTTAAGATGATGGGCAAGAGAAAGGTTCCTAACCTTATTAAAAAAGTTACGTTTTACTTTAAATAAATTAATCCGACACGAGAACACAAACTAACCAAGTTCAAAGTCGCGGGCATTATCATCAAAAATCTGCATTAGAAGTTAAAAAACATGTTTATTTGCGATTTGATCTAAATTTGTGCTCTAACATCATGCAATTGAAGCCTTTTCAATTGGTATTTCAAAAATAATTCATTTCAGTGAGTCACGAAGAAGAACCATAGAGCTATTAAATTAGCCTCAAATTGGCTAATGAAAAATGGACCAATTTTGAGTCATAATTTGATTTTCTTTGCTGAGATTCTGCAGGATTTGTGCCCTTTCATCTTTTACCGTTAGTTGAAAGCGCAGCGTATTACGTTTAGGCAAAAAAAAGAGATTAGTCAAAACTACTTTTTGGTTTACCCTTAAATATCTGCATCCTTATGATAAATGAATTCACCCTTGGATGAAAGCAAATTACCAAATATGGTGATGGGATGACATTGACATGGTAAGATTATTAACCAAAAAGCTCGTATTTTAAAACAAGTAATCTCCTTCTCTGTTTATTATCCAAGACACTGTTATCACACTGGGACGAGTTAAAAGAAAAACATTTCACAAATTTGCTACATTTCTAGCCGGACACCTTAAACTTTTAAACTAAGAATTCACAATAGTCTAAATTTTAAAAGATATGATAACGTACAGGATTTACGATTCTGGTTGAAGGTCAAGCTGAGCGTTTTTCTATTTGGTCTAAGCAAGATTCCGACAAAAAGTCATAAAAGCCTTCCTGAATCTGATTAATGGTTAACTTAGCAAAAAATACAGCTTATTGTTCGATTTGAGCGAAATCAAACATGAGCCTACACAATCGCACACCACAGATTAAGCTTTAAAACAAACAGAAACTTAGCAACGTATACTTTACAATCTGAGCGATTGTGGACTACCAAAACTAGCCGGTTTGCACTGGCGGAAAATCATAAACCTATCGGGAGTATTTGTTTTAACAAACCACCGCGTACGCTTGGCACGGTACCTCACTTGCGTTCTAATATGCCATTGAATCACACGAAAAATCTGCTGGCAACGTTAGACAGCATAAAAGAGTCAGGTATGGGCTAAGTCGGAGTCTAGCAGTTTCTTCGGATTCGGAGTCAATTTTTTTGATAAAAACTTTGGAGTCGGAGTGGCTTTGACAGTTTGGCACTACAGTGCGCTACTGCAGTTCACAGTTTACACTGCACAGTAGGCTGCCACATCAAAAAAAAAACTTTGGTGTGTCAGTCTCCAACGCAGTGAGCCGTGTTTTATATCCCCTTGTGAATTCATATCTAGCGTTCAGTTTTCGATCATTTTTTGGAATCGAAGTCTCAATAGCTCGGAAACGAAGAAGTCGGAGTAAAAAAAAGTGACTCCGTTCATTACTTGAAAGTGTAGTGGATTCAAGCTAGGTACCAGGGATTAGGTCGCGATTTCGTTGGGACCTTGAGCTGCCTCTGCAGAGGCCTCGCCGCTGGTAACATAGGTTTAACTTGGGGAGAGCTAAAAGTTTTACGCATTTCTAAACCTCGGAGATTATTCAGGGGGTCGATGCGAGCTGAACTGTCGAAAGTAAGATTGAGGCTTCCACCGGTCAGTATTTTTTTGTCTTTATCTTTATTTTTTTATCTTTATTTGTTGAAAACGCAATATTGTTGGAAAGCTGAAGTAATTGCAGAGCTGTAAAAACCAAAGCTTTGTTTTGTGATACCCGAACTCAAAAACTACTGTGTAGCCGATTGGACACATAATTCTAAAACATGATCTCGATCATTTTGTATCGATGTGTGTGTGTTTGTGAGTTATAATAAGATTCAGCTCATTCCCTGGGTGCTGTTAGTGGTATGATTAAACAAGGTTTGAAATCATTAGGGTTCACGAGTCCGATTTTATATCAGAATCTGTCAATAATCTTTGGTTTAGTAGCAGCACAAAGAACTTTGTCGTCATCTGTCCATAAATCGGGCAAACAATAAAGCTTTGAGGTTAGCATTGTTTACTAGGCTATTGGATAGTCCGCGCATGTTAGTTTTACCGGGGCCATGTCCAGACCTGCGACTTATCTAAATTACTATCTGCGTTAAATCGTCGCTCTTTAGGGGGTAAAGTGACCGGTTTTGCGACGATCAGACATGCGGCCAACTAAAATGGGCGCCGAAAACTATATTTTGATTGGTAATTGGCAGCATTTGACTTATTTGTCGTAGAACTACAACCAAATTTGTCACGCCACAAATTTGTTTCGTCACGCCTCACAGTCAACTTGCAAGTCGACAGAAATACTATGAAAACCTCTACAAATAAGAAGCATCCCTTTTTCAGGCATGAAGGTTGTGGCATCACGTAGCAACATGTAAACTGAGGCAGCCCGGCACCAGGATAGCGTGACTGGGGGGGCAGAAATAAATTTTGGGGGGGCACGAAAAGTTTATTTATGTGAATTCGAGAGGGGCACGAGAAATTTATCCCAATCTGGATCAACTGAACAAGGTGAAAATTCAGAGGGATTTTCCAGCTGAAATCAGAAATTCAAACGTTTTTTCCGGTTGAAAATAGGTGATCTCCAAAAAAAAAAAAGAAAGGTCTTCGTCTCAAAAATGTCATGAAATCCGGTGTCAGTCCACAAAAATTACGAAAATACCGGAGGCAAACACCAACTTGGACCTCGATTTGCACTCCAGTAGCCCCGAGCCTGTTAATTGCTTCGGGGCACAGTCCTCGCTTGGGGGGGCACAAGCAGTCATTTGGAGAGACACAGCCCCGAAATGCCCCCCCGTGGCACCGGGCCTGAACCGAGGACAGGAGTTCGTGAATTACGAGGCGACGCTCGTTGATTTGAATAAAAGAAGTAATGAGTAATTTGGAAAGAAGTGACTTGGCGCAGGCGGTTAAATAAACAAAGATTCCGGTGACGTGACTCGTATTCGGAAATTTTTATTTTGATTATTACAGTTATAGGTTTGGGTTAAGGTAAGGGCTAGGATTAAGGTTAGGTTTTTTAGGCTTTATTACAAAATGTCTGCGCGCACGGAACGTTCGCCAAGCCTTTTCAAATTTGGAAAGGTAGCTAGGTCTACTTTTCAATATTAAAACTTCCTTCTTAATCTTACGGTTTATTTTTCTTTAAGTTTTTTGGTTCTCTGTTATTCTTTAAAAGCAAGTTAGAGCAATGAAAGTGAGAGTTATAACAGAAGAATATACTGTAGTAGGTGATGTTTTGACGTCGCTTTAACAACAACAGTGTATAAACAAACAATAACAACAACTCTATACAACATCATTTTGTTCTTTTCAAACTGATGTAAAATAATAAAAAAATCACACAAAACAAAGTTATTTTCAAAAAAATTAATAAAATTCTAGACGAACAAAAAACTACAGGAAAAAACAAAGACAAGTGACGTAGTTTATTTATGTACTTTGAAAAAAGCTATTGCTAGAACTTTTGTTTAACAAATACTTTCAGCCTAACCTTTTGTCATTTAACAATGAATTTTTTAACAAGTCATAAATAATTAATCATTAACGTATTTATTAAGCAGCCGAAATAGCTATTCAAACCAACACTCTACATTGTTATTATTTAACCTATAGCGCAAATAAGTAAAGAATTGATTACAAAATGACTACTGCTGTGTATGCCAAAAGACTAAAAATATTCATATTCTGTATTACATCCATCATTGTTATTTTCATTACTGATAGTATAACATTAAATTTAAAAAATCCACCGTTAATTATTTCATAAACTACAATGTTGGTCTTCTCTAAAATTTTTTTTGCAGAATCTATGTCAATTTAACGCAGCGTTCGCTCATATTGTCTTAGCAAGAGTATGTATAAGATAACTTCATTTAAGTAAAGGGGGACTCTTATTTGCACGACTTCCTGGATAAAGCTATGCATGAATGTGCCATCAAAACATTTTTAAAGAGTCAAGTTGCTGTCAGAATTAATTGCTTGGAAGTCAGATTTGAAACAGCAACACTCGTCTAATACAGATTCTTATTTCTAACCAAAAAATGATAAATTTTTAAAATTTGAAAAAGGAGCTTGAAAGCTAAATTTGGTTGTTCTACTCATACTACCAATCAGATAAAAATAAAATCATTTCAATTGCTTATGGAAGCTTCTCGCACAAAACTTTTGCAATTCGGCCACGCTAGATTGATTACTTCAACTATCCTCAATCGGATTCAAGTGCTTGGAAATGGATGACACAAGAGAGGAGAAAAATTGCACTAATTCAATCAAGCGAACAAACAACACTCTACCAAGAATTTTGCAGCGCAAAATTTCCCACATTTTGGCTTGAATTAACTCCCTACAGGCCAACTCTTCGCTAGAAGCTTTTATAAAACATTCATGAACGTAGCAACTAACGAGATTAAATTCGACAAAATTCACGCTGTGACAATCACTGCATGTTTAAAGCAAGGAAAAAGCTATGCCAGCAAGCCGTATGTCAAAAAACTGTCCCTGATAAAACAAAAATCTTGAAGAAAAGGAAACACCCTGAAAAATTGCGGCTGGAAAGAAACTTTAATGACAATAGTCAATACAGATAAGACAATACGGCTGAACAGCTGTTAAATTACACTATTAGGCTATTATTTACCAACTATAGCGAAATTAAGCGAAGTAGGACCGTAGACGACTGTGGTAGAACAACAAATTTGTAGTATTTTTTTTTTAACACGTCATTTCAAAAAAAGTTCTGCCACGTTTAGTGAGAGTAGACAATATGGGATAGCAATGAAACTACATTAGGGCATTAAGCGATTACTCACTCTTCTGTAAAGCGGGGATCCCAAGATATTTCGTGAGTCACTTTTAAGCCGCGATCCTTCTTTGCTCGTATTCCAGCTGAGAGCGAAAGTAGTAGCCAAAATGTTAAAAACTTCATTTTTCGGAGGGACAACATTAGCTATTTCCAGCTCTATTCTACCCAATAAAAATCAAAATTCTCAAAAAAACATAAACATACAATAAGTTTCGATCTGCACAATCAAAAATACTTGTACTCATTACGCAATTATGCACTGATTTTCACGTTTATTGAAAACCAGTGGCTATTTTGCCTCTAAGAGTCTAGAGTCAAAATAACTTCATGCTATTTTGCCAATGGAGGCAAAATAGCCTAAATGCTATTTCGCCTGCGTGCCAAAATAGCCTTAACCCAAACCCACACGTTAACAAAGGGAATATACTATTCTGCCTCTAGAGGCAAAATAAACGCTTTCTGATCGAAAGCATTCCTAAGAATTTTTTTGGTATTTGCAAATGGCGCAGGGGTAAAAAGAATCAGACTTGAACTCGCAAGGCCAAAGGTTCGTGTATTGAAAACAGTCCAACGTATGGAGTAAAAGGAAATACTATAGTCCTAGTTTAAAAATTCAAGTACTGACCATTCATTAGGTCCTGCATAGGCTGACGTTTCTTTTACCACAAACGACGTTATAATCTTATCCTAATCTCTGCTTCTAGCTAGTCTGCCCTGTGAATCGTCAACTCAAAGCTTATCCTTGTCAAATAAACGGTACTGGGCTAATTAATAATCATTTTGGAAATGCTTTTTTAACATATAACCAACGGCAAGGGTATTTAAATTGCTCTTTTTTTAATCCGAAACAACAGTCAACAATACAGGTCGAGTTAGTTGTAACTCATACGTAGTGTAGACGAACCAACATATTCGGATTGTTTCTTTCACCATAGTCTTTCTAATCTTGATTTTAGCTTTTCTTAATATAAGACGCCTACTTAATGTAATACGTCTTTCTTAATAATGGCAGTTTGCTAACAGTACATCAAAGAATCGAGATAAAGCAATCTCAATCTTTTAACTTGCTTACAAATACAGTACTGTAACTCCTGGAGAAGCAACAGCGACCTGGCAACATTAACAAGCTCTCGCAAACGTTATGGCTGCACTCTGTTTCTCACAAACCAATGAATGGCTGAATTTTTTAATTTTCTCTAGTTTCAAACTTCGATCAAACGCTTTCGGTTGAAAGAAGCACCGACTACTTTACGCGATGCGCGGAACCTTTTTCTGCTGTCGCGATGGCTCAAACGTGAAAAGTAAAAAAAGTTGCGAAGCATATAAAATCATTTCGGTGCTTGAACAGCAAGAAAAATGTCAACTAAGCAAAACCACTGCTGCTGTGGATCCAGTAGACCTCAATTTGTCTAGCTTACAACTTTTACGTTCTAGCATTTTATAGTAATTTTACTTTTACTTGTTACTTTGTATAACAGAAACTTTATTTCGGGAACAAACAACACAAGGAAAAAAAAGTAAACAAAACATGTGCTATTGCTGTGCATAGGCCAGAAGACTTACATGATTTTCCCATTTCTAACACTAATCGCTGCTAATTTGCGAAACTGTCGTGCGGTATGTCCAGAATCATGATTTTGAGAAAAACGCATTTTAAGTTTCGTTTTTTTCCCATCTTGTGCAATTCTTCACAAAAATACTAACTTCTGTTGTTGATTTGGGATTGACCACTGAGATAGAGAAGTCTCTATTAAAGTTTTGGACAAATCCGACCAATTTTAAAGGTAAACTTTACTAAAATTTATGATGGAAGCATGGAGTTACGACAGTTCTTCTTTTTCTATTTGAGTGGTTTTTGACTTGCGACACTTTACGCATAACTTGATATTGGTAAAATAGTGTAACGGACGAACACTTTTATACGCATAGGGACTAGGATTGAAGCCCAAAATTGCTCATAAGCTATACCGAAATTAAGACAAAGAAGTACAAAATATTTATGCATTAATAAGGTACAAAACCATCAAAGATTAGATTTAAACGACATTTTTAGCCATTGACTCATTACAGCAAGTGATCATTACGAGCACCGAGTATTCCATGCGCACTCTATTTTAACATTGCTTTGTGTATGTTTATGCCTTCAATCGATTTGCATTTAATGATTGACATTAAAGTAAAGTAGAGGTAGCCAGCAGTTTACTCCAGAGTGGGAGCTGGGGTTTGGGAGCGAATTTTGTTACGACAAAACGATTGTGCTAAGTATCTGTAGGTGAGCCAGCTCTGGGTCTAAGAGTTCCGCCTTCAAGCGTAGGAGTCTGAAAACTCTGCTTCCAGCAAACCGAAACAACAAAAAACGAATATCTAGCAATGAAACCGAAGACCCCACAGCCTGGAAATGTTTGCAATTTTTTTGAAAAACAAACTTAATTTTTAGTTTAATTTTGGCTTGATTATTCTGCTCGGTTTAACGTCTACACTTGGCGTAAAATCGTGAGTGTACGAACTAATCCTTACTTTATTTTAAACAGAAATTTAATACGCCCGACGTACTGCCTCACCAGCGTAACGCTGCCAGTTCGTTAAAATAAACTGAGGTTACGCACGTACACTCACGATTTTGCGCACAGTGGTAGACCGAGCCGTAATCTTATAATACAGCATACTGAAAACAAGAGATTGTTGGTCTGGCTAAGAAAAAGCTGGCTGCGAAAAATGGTGCAGAGTAAGTGGTACTGTAACTGGTAATTAGGAAAATTGGTCCTTTAATCCACAGCTTTCAGCTTAAAATAGAATATTTCACAGTATTTTACACAAAGTTGAAAAATACTCTTTTAAGAAACACGTGTTTTTGTTAAAATCACAGCGAAAAAAGCGGTTTACTTTTAGATAATCTTTGTTATTAGCTTATTTATTTTAACCTGAACAGTCGTATTTCCTCTAAAACTTTATTTGTATTTCGCGAAACTGTCGTAAGTGGAACATACGACAGTTTTGAAAAACTCAAGTTGTACTATGACTGTTTAACGAAATTCATATCTTGAGAAGTAAATGATACAGAGATACGAAACCCAGCTCATTTTGTAAAGATTCTTTGCAGTAGTATAAAATTGAAAAAAAAAAGTATTTTCGTAAAAGTTAGACTTACGACAGTTTCGCGCGTTAGCGACGACTTGTTTTCACTGTAGACATCTAAAAAGCATAAATATTCTTATCTGCAAAAATTTCCTTTCGCGTTAAAAGTTTCAATCAGCGATGCAAACCAATATGTTTTGGACTGCTTGTGATTATACCCGAGGGGCTCATCAACCAAATAGCAGAGACATTTAATTTTTTTGCGGCCAACCAACAATAGAAAAAGCCAGGGGCGGCTCGTAATGAAAGCTAAAAAAGCTGCAGCATACCCTGCATCATCTGTTTGTTTTTATTATTTTTATTATTAATATTTTTATTTTGGATAGTTTTAATATTGCTGTGGTGACTAGCAATTAACTAGTCACCTTTACCCCCCTCCCCCACTTTGACCGCAAAAATTAAAAAATTATTGCATTTTTATAAGTAGTTTATTAAACAAAGAAATTGGAAACTCTTGAGAAAAGCTGTTCACTCTGCAGCTTTTATAACGCATTGAAATTGTACGCGGTGACGTCACAGCTAGTCTTTCTTCACTCACTGTTGTGATAAATGGACAAAAATATGCTGCGGCTCGCGCAGCTTTTTTGGCTTGTTGAGAAATGTAAAAATGTGGTTACTGGATAGCAAGTATTGAATTATTGAACATATCACATCCTATTCTGTTGTAGGATACTGCGGCGAGTGTAGACTATAGAGTCGTGAAAGGATATAAGCTAAACCAGAACGTAACATCGCAAGTGATATTCGGGGACTTCGGGGCAATATCCAAATTTGACTGAACTTTATTGCGCTTTTAAATAGTGACCAAATTGCGTTAAATGAATTTGTAAATATCAAATCAAATCTTTCGTTGTACTCGCTGTATTACGCTGAGGCGTGTCATGAGTTGACGGGGCCCATCTTCACGTCATTGCGCCTGGGCAATACAGCTTCTTTCATTGTTCACAGCCGTTGGCGACACTGCGTCCAATTTCACCGGTCCGAGATTTGAATGTCTGACCTTCCGCTCCAGAGGCAGAGTGCGTAACTGCTCGATCAGCTGGCCGGTTTTTGTAAATATGTGGTCGTTAATAGTCAATCAAAATTTAAACGCTCCTCGTTCAAATTTTTTTCACTAACTTTTTACAGCTTCCGATTATATGCTTTCAATATTTAAATGTCTCGAAAAGTTGAAAATAATAATAAAGTAACGTCAATTAAATAATTGTATAGCCAAAGCCATTTGCACCATCCTTGGTCTAGTTAATATTGCAGATCAGTAATTCTTCGTGGTGAAAATACTTATCGTAAAAGATTAGACTACAAAAGTGTAGTTATTATGTTTCGGCAATTTTTGTTTAATTAGATCAGATCAAAGTTTTTACATCAGCATTTTTGGTTTTTCAAAGAATTCCATTATCAAAGTATGGACTAAATCTACCACTTGCCAGGCTGTTACGAGCGATGTTATGTTAAACGCATATTTAAATAAAGAATTAATGTTTAAGGGGAAATAATGTCTGTCCATAAGGTGTTGAAACATGTGTCTTCGGTTGCGCGCCGGTAACGGCGGCCAAATCTTGAATCGAACTTTCGACGTCAGTGATACCAATCTAAACCAGTTTTTCTTGTCCGTTCCCGGGCCTCGGCCTGCCGCTTTTGCATTTGAGACATTGCAATAGATGAGGCATAAATTTTGAATAATTATAAAGAGGACTGCAAAGTAGACTCCCTGCTGTTGACCTAAAAAGCTCATTTTGGTAATACGTACAGTTGCACTTTTTCATCGTAGTTGAATTTGCCTACGAAGTTGACTTTTTAGAGCCGAAATGTTTTTATACAATTTGCAGCTTACCCTTTCAAAATGGTCACGAGCCGCCACTGGAAAAAGCCATGACTTGAACACATTTCATTCACTATCTCTTTTGTCAATAAATGAATCGTGTATTAATTTGAACAGGAAACAGTTTCTTTGTCCAAAATATTGTTTTTCCGAATCTTACGAAAAGTTTCCTTTCCCTTTAGAGTTGTAACAATGGTTTGAGAGCAATTTTCTCTGACGGTTATGTGTTTTTGTCAATATTCTAAACAGGTGATATTTATATGAACCAATACTAACACCTGTTTCTGTTTGCGAACAACAGTTTTTCACTACACGGAGCGCAATGGTAGACTACAATTTTCAGAAAACATTGCACTTGCAGAACTGCAGATAAAACAGCAGACCAGAGTTGTAAACGGGCCGACTAGTTTAGGTCCGAACCCAGTGGCATGCATAGTATGCAAAATACCCCTGTTTTTAATACTTTTCAGACCGATTTTTGTACTAAACGCGATAAAAGAATCCTACCCCATTGGCACTGGCTATGAAAATGTGTCTACTTTAACTTTGAACTTGAAGAAAATATGGTCGCAAAAATCGATTCCAACTCGGGCGAAGACTTTTTTTGTTTTGGTCTTCACCTAAATTCGGGCACAAAACTGTTCCAACTCCAAGTGTAAACCGTTTCAGTTTGGTTTTACACCTCCGAATCACCCTCCATTGCAAATTTCTGGCTCTCGCCAGCCCGAACCCGGCCCGAACCCAAAAATATAAGTCCGAACCCGAAAACTAATTTGAAGCCCAAATCATGCCCGAAAAAAAAACGAAAGTTAAGTTAGTTCTAAAAAATTTGGCAATGCTGTCAAGTTATTTTGATTTACTTTTTGTGCACCTAAGACGAAAAGCACGTCTCAGGCCCGAATTAAGCCCGATATTTTGTCAACTTTAGGCCCGAACCCGGACCGAGCCCGAACTCGACCCGAAAAGCCCGGCCGACTTACAACTCTGCTGCGGACTCAAACTCGCAGTGGCGACGGTTCGGTTTTCCACCGTTGCCAACTCCGCAAGTGCGTGTAAATACTAGAGGTGTGCAAAAATAACACTACGTTAAAAAGTAACACATAATTTTCTAAACGAATAGTAGCAGTTAAGCCAATTGAAAAGTAACAGTTGAGAAGTAACTGTTATTAACAGCGCAGCTTAGTCTTCACGCAAAAAAATGGCATATTTTCGCAAAAAATAAAGCAAATTTTCGCGAAAATTCAGGCGTTCTCCAACGACGTCCGCAAGGACTTCTCTTCTGCTGTTTTCACTTAACGAATAAAAAGTAACAGTAAAAAATAACAGATAAAATTTTTAAAGTAGCAGTTAGTAACAGTTATTCAAAGTAACAGTTAAGCACATCTCTAGTAAATACCTATATTGAAACTATTGCTAAAGCACTGCCAAGTACTAATAGTGTTGTGCGTATGCAGGACAATTTTATTTATCCGATTATTTATCCATCCATATAAATTTCACAGTAAAATTTTTGAGCATAATGATAATAACAATCATAACAACACCGCATTTCACTGTAAAACTTTTGCATACAATAATAATGGCATTTTCACAACGCCTTATCCACTTGCAGTTTGGCAAGACTCACCGAAATGTACTCGATTAGTTAATAGTTAATTAATTTATCCAAGGCTAAATTGCAAAAGTAGAGACGAAACAGTAATATGACTCTTAAGCCACCACAAAGTGTTAAGTTTCCAAATTCATGTTCATCCCGATCAAGTTTTGCTGAAAGTTCCTTCATTTCCTTTTTTTTGCGCAATACAGCAAGCCCGACGAAAAATGTTGCGGAAGCCGATTTTTTTTTTTCTTAAGCTACCCTTTTACGATGAATCGAACATCGCTACGGCCCCTTTGCAAGGAGAAACATCGAGTGCGTCCTCGTTAGCATCAGTAATGCAAGAAATACAGAAGTCGCGTGCGGAATCGTTATTTTGTAGCCTCAAGTAAAATCTGCAACAGTTAGCATTCTATAGAAGTCCAATTTAGTGCAGATAAGAAAATAAAACTCCTAATATAGTAGCAATTGCGATCATATAATCGCTCAGCTTTACGTAGTAGACGAGTTCAACTCTATGATTATCAGATAAAGTTTTCTGAGTGTTTTTGATACGAAAATATAAACACAGCTTACCAGTAAAGCAAACCATTTCGATAAATATGAAAAAAGGTTTCAATGTTGCGTTGGTCGCTTGTTATAAGGTCTATCAAGCTTCCATCCTTAATTTTTTTGCTTTGTTTTAGTAAAGAAACAGTTCTTGCAAGTTTCCTGCGCATGCACTTTTAGAACTAGTAACAGGAATCATGAAAGAAAGCGATTTTTAACTTAATACGTTCTGTATGTAAACATACTACAGAGCAAGCGACGCCAAAAAATAGAAAAAAAAAACATGAAAAGTAAAAAGAAATATTGGTTAAATTTTTGCTTTCCTCATCCTATCGCTTTGAAGATATTTGATTAGGTCTGGAATTTTGTATTTTATATCAGTGTCAATCAGTGTTGCCATTGAAAAATAAACTTTTGAAAAATGTAGGCTGATAAAATTCCGGACTGCCAAAAGTAGTTTTGCAATAACACTGAGCGATTATCATAACAGAATAAAGTATGGTGTGTAGTTAATAAAACAGCAAGCTTTTTCTTATTTTCTCGGTCATTGATCTACGAATTAACTCTATATACGTTACAGACGGTGAAAAGTAAAAAGCCGTAAGTTATAAAGATGCTTAACTCGTAGATTGCAAAATTTTGTAATTTTAGATTTTGCAGTCTGTTTTCTTTAATCCAATAAAATCTTCGAGTCAACCCAACCCTGCCATTTTTTTGACTTTTTGAACTCGAATTATTATTACATTGCAGAAGTTTTTGGTTGGAATAGATTACGAGCGCGATCTAGTGTCAATTATAGTGCAAACTTTTTTATTGGGCAAACTTTTTGGCAACATATTGTATTTTATCCTAATAAGCAGTGAGCAGATCTGCAACTAAAAAGCTACTGCAGCTACTATTCATTTCTTATCTGCCGTAGTTAGGATCATTGGCATCGCTTTTCAAGTTACGGATATCAAAAATCTGCAAACTAGAGAAAACTAATTTTAACAAACAGCAACTAAAACTTAAAATCAGCTGTATGATGTTAAATCCTTATGTCAATGGCTAAGCTTCGCTGCACTAACTAGGGAAAATTAAACTTAGCTCTTAGGTCTAATCTTAGTGATTACGGTATCTTTGACTCACAAAAATATCTAAATTCAACCAGGAGATTTAAGTAATATCTATAATGCTGCTTAGTAGCAGTCGTTAGTGCTGATCCCTTTACCTTGACTAACCTTGAAACGATTTTCAACAGTTTTCCACTTTTCTCAAGTTCTTTTTTTGCCAAAAAAGACTAGATTGTCCAGAAAACGGAGTTTGACACCTTTGAAAGACATGCTTCTTGTTTTTAAAATGAGGAAAAAATCCTACCGGTGTTTGGAAATAAAGCCGTTTCACAATACAGTGATCCCTCGCTATATCGCGCTTCACCTATCGCGGCTTCGCTGTTTCGCGGAATTTTT
Source organism: Trididemnum nubilum (assembly GCA_963965965.1). NCBI lineage: Eukaryota > Metazoa > Chordata > Ascidiacea > Aplousobranchia > Didemnidae > Trididemnum > Trididemnum nubilum. Next base: position 20,046,962 of record OZ014470.1, on the reverse strand, counting down.
TGAAGTGCTTTTTTTTTACAGTGAATTCTCATTGGCTTAGGGGCGTTACTGTCGTCCAGAAGTTCATTACAATAAAAAAATACAGTATTGTTTTACAACACCATTCTTTAAACTATTATAGGTATTTGTAAGAAAACGTTAATATTTCTATTTCTTAAACACATTTTGGGCTTGAAAAGAGGTTTTATTTTTTGTTTCATTCTGCAGTACAGTATTGCATTGTAAAATAACAGTAAAAAATAAAGCTGACTACTTCGCGGATTTCACCTATAGCGGGATATTTTTGGAACGTATCTCCCGCGATAAACGTGGGTTCACTGTACACATTGCTAGGCGCAAACTGGCTATCCAAAGGTTATAAGTAACTCTCAGGTAAAGGTAGCAGTGCCGACGCTACGGGGGGCGTGCCCCCCTAAAGATTGCTTGTGCCCCCCATTTCGGTTTACTCAGAATAAGTTTTTGGAACATCACGTGACAAAAAGACAACATACAATAATAGAAAAAGGAATAATAACTTTCAAACATGATTCTCGTTTGAAGTTTTCTCAATTCTTTACGAAATTACTGGCAACCAACTGCTGTGTATAAATGTGACGCAGTAATCCGTCTTATTAACTCGCCTTTATGGATGCATCGCGAAGATGGATGTAAGCCTACAGAATCGTTACCGGTACTTCGTTAGTGATTATGACCTGAAACAATACGTGAAAACATTTTTTAAAGACCAACTGTTTTTGTTTTTTTGTAGTACACTCAAGATTTAAAATTAAATTCAGGCGTTTAAACGTGTTTTGGACTTGACCTGAAGTATAAGGGGGGCAGAAGCATTTAAGCAATTTAGTTCATTCAATGGCTTCTGAATTTTAGCAATTTACTGTAGTTATTAATATGGCTTCAAAAACGTGCAAAATGTGATTGAAATTGCGTTAAAATTGCTATTTTTGCCATAAAATCACAAAAATCTCCCATCGACTGGAGGCTCTGCCTCTGCTCCCCAGGCCCCCTCTGTGATGCGCTTGAGTTGCATCAGTTTGCCCAGCAAGGGCCTAAATTAGACAACTTTTGTGCAAAAAAAATTTCCGTTTGCTTCAAGACCCCTCCCTCTTAGTAAAATCCTGGTTGCGCTTCTGGTCGCATTCACTGCTGCAGACCGATTTTTCAAGCAATTATATGGGCCGGATACGAAACGAGCTAATAAACGCTGCCGGCCTTATACGTCTTTTTTCAGACATGAATGTAAAGTTGTTAAAATAGCACATAATTTGTAGCCATTAAATATCAGTTTTTATGTGCAAAAGTTTAGTTTAGTGCTCCTCCACTTTCGGCGAGTGCCCCTCACTTCGGTTGCTATGGCGACGACACTGATAGGTAGGTATATAGGTGTGGACTGTAGAATGAAAAAAATGCCCCCAAGAACCAAATAGCTCCTTTGCTTGTTTTTTATTGTCTTGCTAAAATTTGCTTCAAAATTTTTTTCATCCTTTTCATATAAGCCGACTGGTCTTAGTTCTGGGCGTAAATTACGGCAGTTATCGTTTAAAGCAAGAGTTAAAATTGACTATTTACGGGAAAAGTAGCAGCACAAGCGATTCAACAACAATTTTTCCGAAAAGATAATGCTTGCTAGTAAAGTGCACTACAAAGTTGCTCTGCTGTAGGTCTCAGACTAGCTGTCTTTTCATTACCCTTAAGAGCACATATCATTGCTTGATAGCTTCAAAATTAGTAGGCTAGAAGAATTACTGGATTTCAATTATTTTTAGTCGCATTTCTGTAGCATACTTCTTTTTGCAAATGAACATTAATTTTTCATATCTCGCTTTCGAAATTGTACACTTTTTTATAAGAACCAGTAAATTTTAGATTGATGCAGGCTGTTCTTAAATTTTCACAGATTTTCAGCCTCTTTGTTCTTAACTTCAATGAAGAACAAAGTGATACAAGTTCTTTTTTGTGTGGTTAAAAGTTGCTTTTGATCATAGATCATGATGACTGCTAGATAAATCAACAATGGCAATTTTGAAAAACCTAAAAAACTTTAGTGATTATACTTACAAATGCGTTGTAGTTGTGCGTGTTGTAATTAATTTTTTCATGCTGAGGCTGACATTGTTTTCAATTTGTTCTTAAATTTTTAAACGAAAATGAGCCTCATGTTCTTATTAAATTGTTCTTACATAAAAACTGTAGTCGGACATTTCCGATTTTCTTGACAAAGAAGAGGCAAGTGGGAACAACTCTGATGTATTAACAACAATTCAAACCAAAATGTTGCTTTTCACTTTTACGATTTTTATTATGGAGGTTTTAGTTTCATGGCATAACAAACACACAAACACGACAAACCAGCCGGAATTTTCCATGTAACAACAAAACAAACAAAATCATAAAAAACGTAAACAAAAATTAACAAAACTGTCACAGTGACAAAAAATAAATAAAACTAACGTGCAGTCAATGAGTCATATCTCCAGCGATCAACTACGCAACCACACTCTGACACGTAGATCACGTGATATTCACAATCGTACCTACGATTTTCACGTTTTAACAAACTCCCGATACATGTGAAGGTCAATGACGGAGCAATCTGTTTATTTAATGTTTACCGAAATTAAACTCATGATTGAGTCTGCGATAGGCAATTGATTTTGATCGATTTTGTGGCGAATATGCTTTGTTTTTGCATAAAGTAGACCTCGGAGCTATTCTTCAGCCCAGCAACAAGTCATTAGAACTCATCGAATCTGCCTTCTTTGTGCAAGCTCTAAATAAGGGATTTATTCCCCCAAAACAGGCCACAGATCACGTGATAGGTGACGTTGAGAAGCGCACCAGCGCTAGCGCTAGTAATGACGTCATAGTTTGAAAAAATGGCTTGCATCGATAAGAGCGACATCCACTGCCGGATTCATCCCCGGTCTGTTGTGCACTGACTCCGTCTAAATGTTCGTCGGCCGTTTGGTTCCTTCCGGGTGGCCTTAGCCTGACAAGGTTAGGGTGGCGAATAATTTCCATTTCTGATTCAGTATCAAAAGAATTTTCAACTTCTTGGAGTTTGGTGATAGTAGTAGTTGTTGTGGTGGTTGGTCGTATGGTGGTAGTAGTAGTAGTAGGTTTATCTGCAAAAAGGTATGCAGCATTTGCTATAAACTTCCATTTGAATACTATGAAACAGTTCAAATCTCATCTTTACCACTACAGACATATGCTGTAGAACAGTAGCTAAATTAATCTTAAAACGCGTTACTTTTTAAATCCGTAAAGTTTTTAAAATTTAAGTAAAAGAAATATAACTGTAGTAGTGATCTTATTCTACACAGATAAATGTCGATCTGAAATTGCCAATAAACTTCCTAATTTGCGTGATCTTAAAAATTAGGCAGGCCCACGCATCAGCTGTATATAATGTGCGAGCAGCTTATGGACTGCGTGATTAAGTGTGATACCGTCGGGAATTAACTAATGACATTTTATTCAAAGACTAAAAAAGCTTAATCAAAAGTTCACATCCTTTTTAAATGAATGCCCACATAACGATTCCTTAACTTCAGTGGCGTTGCTAGGGGGGGAGGAGGGGCGGCCGATCCCGGGTGTCACCATTTTGGGGTGACACTATATTATGATGTGAAACCATAATTCCACCGATTTGTGGTGAATACCTTACTTTTTTCACTTTGTTTGGTCGTCCCCATCCTCACTTGAACTAAAAACCCACTGATTTTTTGGCGAAGAGCTTTTTTTTTGGTCTTCACATACTTTTGGACCAAAAACTCATTTATTTTGCAGCGGAGACCTTTTTTTTTTTTTTTTTTTTTGGTTTTCACCTATTTTTGGTACGAAAAAGGGTGCCACCACGAAATCCTGCCCCGGGTGCCACCATTCTTGGCAACGCCTCTGCCTAACTTTGCCATTCACAGACTGGCTCATTACTTTTCCAATCAAAATATTCTTATGAGGGCCAAAAAAGATATCAGACTTGATCCACATATTTCCAGAACATTTCGGCCTACCACATCAAACTAAACACAACAGTGTAAACGGCAAAACCAGACCCTTGTGCACAGGAAAGGATTTATTTTACATTGCGCGGGGTCCCTGGCACTTTTTGTACTTGTACTGCATTTTCATGTCAAATGAGGAGAAACCAAAAAAAAACAGGTTTTACCACCCACGCGCAGGGCCCATGACACTGTGCAATATAGTAAATCCGGCTCTGCTTGTACAATAATGTCTGATTTTTTGCATCAAGAAATTTGAGTCTGGACTCTGGAACTCAAGCAGGCAAAGCGAATATGACGTGGACAATTTCTCAAGTGAATACGAAAATGTTTAACGATGCAATAAACATTGTATTGTCACGAATTTTTATTAAAATTTACCGATATCAACACTTACATTTGCAGGCAACTTTGATGTGCAATCGAGTCGAGTTGTCTCCATGGCAACCATCTACTTCTGCTTCTTTGCTGTGCCGAGGTAAAGCTGAAACAAAGCAACGACATTAGAATAAAAGATTAATGATAGGATGATACTCTTGAACACCAAACTTAAGCACGCAACCAGAATTTCGATAAGGGTGGGCACCAAGAGATAAAATATTCTGCTTAAAAAATTTCTCTACAGGGCAGCGTGCTGCGCAAACTGGTACAACTAACGCGCATCACAGAGGGGGTCTGTGCCACCGGATACCATGGGGTCTAGGGGCAAAGCCACCAGTCACTAGGGAATTTTTGTAATTTTTCGAGAAAAAGTAGTCATTTTAACGCCATTCGTATCAAATTTCGTACCGTTTTAAAACCATTTGAAAGAAATAAAACGGCAAAATTTTGAAAATCAGTTAAAAAATTAAATTGCCCCGACACTTGAATCTCTCCTCTCCCCCCCCTCTACTCACAGGTCAAGTACAAAACACGTTTAAACGTTTTTATTTTTGGGGTTAATTTTTCTAAGTGACTTGGTTAAGGGGGCTGAAGATCCCTACAGCCACCTGGTTGCGCCACTGGCCACTCTCACACCATTTAACATTGTGTTGGAACGAAATTACAATACCACATGAAAACAAACCAAAAACAACATTACTGCAAAATGCGTTTTGACCAAGCGTGGAGTGTTGAAATGAAACCAAATATGCACAAAAAGGCTTATGGTTATAAACACCGTATTTAACATCATATAAGCGTCTGCGATGCGATCAATAATATAAGGTCTCTATCCTCTGTAACATTTGGTAAGCTGATGCTATGAGCCAGTATAATTAAATACCTGGTAAATATCGACTATAAACTATAATCACAAATTGCTGTAATGATGCGTTATTAAGCCCAAGTGCATCGGAAATTATTATGAAGCGTATTTTAATAACAGTTTGTTGAATTGTACCGTTGATTAGACAGAAAAGTCATGATTTGTGAAAATGTTATTTACCCAAATGGTTGTAGCTTATCATTTTAATTAAGACTATGCATTTCTTAGCCTACATGGTTTTCTTAATATTTTGATCTAAAACTGCATTTTTCTTACCAATGAAGTAATAATCTTCGCAATATTGAAACCGAAAGCCCAAGGGAGAGGGGCTGATCGTTTGGAATTTTATAGTAAGTTTGTTTTCTCTTTCAGGTCGGTCACAGGCAAATATGAAGTTGCTTTTTCCTAAAAAAATAATCAATAATAAGATTTCAAGCAAAAGCCTGTTTTATCGGCATCCAAATGGAATTTTGCCAAAATTTGTTGGAAATTGTTTGCTGGCTTACAGGGTGCACAGACGAATTGACCAATATTTTCCTCTTTTTCTCAAAACATAAAAAATGGAAAAAAGGAACAATTTACCAACATTCCAAGTCTAGCATTAATGCCACAAATCCGGAAATACATTGCTAAAAAACTTCTTACCGAAAGAAAGCATTTACGGACTAATCTGTATTGTTTCAAAAAAGTTTTTGTTTTCGTGAAAATACAGTTTTTTTTTGTTTTTTGTTTTTGTAAATAAGTGGCTACTGCTGTTTTTGAATTTACCCCCTAATCAAAACGTACCGTACGTGACCAGCAGTTAATATTACAAAAGACTAGGAAATTGATATGAGCAGTAAAAACCTTTGCCGGAACTAGGTTGCAAAATTAAATCGATCTTATTCAATACCTCAATTTATTCCTTTTGAAAGATTTTATGTAGGTGTTCCTATTTCATAATATTGGTATTTGGCGCGTGTCGATTCAAAACCGATGGAAAATTGATCTGTAATCTAAGGCTGTAACAAGGCGTTTAATTGATTTTTGCGCACTTAAACTAGGTTTAAACAACGTAGGTTAAATGAGAGCTCAAAAGTACCTCGCGGCGATTTAAACATTATTATGTGTGTTGTTTGTCTAATCATTTAGCTTTATGTTAGCCTACTAAGTCAATGAAAATCAGTTAATTGATGTTCTTTGTTCGTTATTTTGAGTGATCAAAAACCGAAATTGATTCCCAATCCCACACACACTTTTGAAACAAAAATCAACCAACCTAAGACAAAAAGGAACCTTAATGGGTTACAACAAAAGAACTAACCCCATGACAAGAAAAACGATATATATGCTAAAACTTAAACACAAGTGTGAATTGATGTACAATGCGCCAGTGCAGCATTGGAACAGTTACACCATAGACTCTTTAAACAAAGAGTTTAGTAAGCGTTTTTCGGCGAACCAGTTAAAGAGCTCGATGATGCTTAGTCAGAGTAATTGAATGCAATTTGAATAAGATTTACTGTCATCTCCTGAACAGCCTAACGGCAAAACAACCTGTTGGTGGCATTATTTTATAGATGTTTTTACTGATCTTAAATAAAGAGTTTAAATGGTTCCACGCTCACCAACCAAGGTGCAATACCCGTTAAATTCATGCTATTTTATACTTTTATACTTGATAACTCAAATCAAATCTTTCATTATACTCGCTGTAATACGCCGAAGCGTGTAATGAGTTGGCGGGGCCCATCTCCGCGTCATTGCGCCCGGGCAACACAGCTCTTTTCGAAGAAATGTCGCAGCGGTGGCGAGCCGTTGGCAACACTGTGTCCGATTTGACTGGCCCAAGATTTGAACCTCAGACCTCCCACTCCAGAGACGAACGCGTTACCGCTCGACCAACTGGCCGGTTACTTGATAACTCGATTATCAAAACTTGATAATTCGATTATCAAAATTCAAAAAGCTGTTATGTTTCAAAAATAAGACAACTAAAAGTAAGTTAGCCACAGTGTAATCACGAAGTTTTTGTAAATTGATTCATTTGGTTTCAGAAAGTTTGAAATTACCTTAAAACCGCTATTTGAGCGCCATCTCTATAGAACGCCACTATATGAGAAGAGTTGAAAAACAGAACGACACCCTCTAATAGAACACTACCTTTAATAGAACACCACTTTGACATTCATCATGCTAATTAGTAATCAAAGGTTTTCTACATCACAAAATAATAATTGTTCGATTATAATTTTCCGGTATATCAACCCCAGCTCACAAAGGATGGATAAATTTGCAATACAAGACCATTGCTTTATTTACTTGTAATCATCCTGTGATCTTGTATTTTGCTAATTAAGTGTTAAATGTTTTTCCTTTTTCGATTATTTAGATGTTTTTTTCTTCTTCTTTAGATGGTAGCTGTGTTGGATGCTTTTTTCTTTTTATTAATAAAATTTATCTTTCCAAAATTTTGAGCAGCCAGTCAAAAAACATAGCCCCACCCTTTAATTGAACTCCACCTCTAATAGAGCGCCATTATAGTAGAAGGGTTGAAAAATAGAGCGCCGTGGCGGTAAAATAGAGGTTTTACAGTAGAAACTTACTGCTTCAATGACAAAAAAATACGAGAACTTTAGGGATGCAGCTCTTTTTTTCATAACTACTTTAGTGCTCTTTGCACAGTCGGTATAATTTTTGAGAAGGTTGTTTATTTTGAATCTTTTACAGAGCCCTTTCCACCGCCGCTTCCTCGTGAGTGAAGGATAAATATGGATTGCATAATGGAAGCATACAGTTTGAATTACAAGTTAATCCTTCCGACATTACTCAAAAGTCATCGAAAAGCGAACAAGCCAAAAACGTTAAGTTGCTGAAAGAAGAGCATCAATCGCGCAAAACGATAGGCCTACAGTAAAAATAGCACGTGACAGTGAATCAGAGAACTTGTCTTTTAAATTAATGTTTAAGCAGGTGCTTAATTTAGTTGACAAACTTTGCAAAATTATGTTAGAAATACGATATCCTTTCATAAACAGAGTCAAGAGGAAAAGTGGTTTACGTTTTACCATCCCTATATTGGTTAAACGTGACAAAATGAAGGTTAAAATTCGATAATTTATGTACGTTCATATCGAAAGATATAGCGCTTGAAAAACAATAACTAGCGCTGCACTAGATAAAAACAAAATCTACAAATTCAGAGTTTAAAATTTGCAAATGGGGAGTTTAAAGCCAGGGCCGAGCAAGACGCGTTGTTTAGGCGGGGCTCGATTAGTGCTGCTGTGGAGAGTAGGCTCGGCCTATGTACTTATTTTGGCAGGGTAGGCTCTCGCCTACTCAACCATGCGATTACCTTTACTTGTCACCGATTATCGCTGGCCCAGCACCAACATTCGGCCGGAAATCGGAACTTAATCTCGGTGAAGACCTTTTTTTTGGTCTTTACCTGAAAATCCGCCGAAAATTGGAACAAAGTCCAGCTTAATAACTAACCCATTTGTTTAGGACGGCAGCACTGTGCCCGACATATCCGTAGTTATCGTTTACAGCAACGCTAAAGCAATTCCAAGCAGGATTTAGGCCCATCCTTGCCCCTTCTAGCTACGCACTGTTTAAACCAATTTAATATCCATCGAAAAATTAAAAAAAAAATTGTTTCATGAAAATTTCCAAAAGTTTGAAAACTTACGAAGTAACGTGAAATTACCAGGTGTAGAAAAAAATCGACTAAATTTACGAGCGATAGTCTAAATTTACGAAAAAAACCACAGTACGAGAACATCTATAGTTTATAGCATATTTTGTTTTAACTCTTGACCAAACATTGATTTTGCCCCTTAATTCAAACCATAACCCAAATCTGCAGCTATACGAAAAAAGAGCAGAAGAATAATTTTCTTTTTTTCTCCTCAACTAAAAAATTTTGATCAGTCGAAGTTACTACACGTCGATACAAGACGCGACATGAAGAGCACATAGTTGCAGTATCTCTCCATTGATTTGCTTAGATGTTGTCAACACCTGGCCCTGCTTGACTTCAGATAAGCAAAAGTTTCATACATGGCCGTTAGTGATGCGATAAAGCGTATATGAGATTACTTTTACTCATGCATAAGCGTCACTGCTACATAAACATATCGCTGAGTGATGTGACCCGATTTCAAAGGTCAACAATTTGGGGTATATATGAGTGTTAATCAATTTTTCATTCCCTTCATTTTTAGCATTTTTAAACTTTTGCAATATTCTGCAAACGACCAAAAAAGTTGAAGGAAAAAAAGAAAACATAGCATGATTTGGCAAATAATCTATCATAATTTGCCATTCAAACCTTATAGGATTGTATTATGGAAGCGACAATTTCACCGAAAATTTTTAACTTCAAGAAAATACAACGAAACTGAAGAATATTTATCCGTGTATTTATCATTTACTTTTTTAAGGTTTAAGATTAGGGTTTGAGCTTGGCTTAGTTTTAGAGTAAAGATTTGAGTTATATCTTCTACGGCACAAAAAGAACGTTATTATCGCAGCAGATGTTGACAGCAGCTGCGTAGCTCAGAGTCGAGCAAGTGATTGAAAGGTTACGAGCTCCCGGTTACATTCACGAGCTGGTCATGCATTGTTGTGCTCTTGGGAAGAAGACACTTGGCGCTTATTTTTCATATGGCCAAGTCATTTGCCTGTTGCAGTGGCCCAGCGTGATGAGGAAAGACTTGAAAGCAGAGCCCAAAAAGTTAGATCTGCCTTTGGGCTCTGCGTTGATGTGGTAAAAACGGACTCAGACATTATGCGCATAAATAAATGATTGGTTTGCTAAAGATCTCGCACGCCAAATATGGGAAATAGAATAGTTCAAAAATAGCCGAAGCTGCCGTCAAACATTTTATTTGAGAAAAGACACTTAGACTTACCACTTAAGTCATTATTTTCAATCTTATTCAAATAGATAAAATTGTTTCAGTTTTTGAATCAAAAATGTTTCGGTTTATTCTTAAGCCATTATCAAACTTATTCAAATATTCTGTTTCAATTTTATTCTTATTCTTAGTGAAATTTTGTTTTTAGTAAAAGCTACTTTACTTTTGGGTGGACGTTTAAATTATGATACAAAATCAACAAGTGATTGAAATAGAAAAGTATTCAGTAATTAGTAGTAAGAATAGTTGCATTTACCTTTCTGGGTGCATGTCTCAAAACCAGCTTTCGTTACATTGAGCAAATCAAAAGTTTCAGGCTCCTCCGGTCCGTTCGTGATTGACATTAGACTAGTTTGTGGACAGAGAATGTCCAAGAATTCGTTCATTCTGACGTTCAATACAAAATCGCTTCCCCCACGAAGACTAAAAACATAAAATGAGAATAATATCTACAGCAGGGATCGGCAACCTTTTTTACACTGCGGATCAGTTAAAAACTGAAATTTTTTTGCGGACCGGCTATTAAAAATAAACACAACTGTTTAGCAAAGTACTACTTTCTGTAAACTGAAATTATTCATCACAAGATGTTAAAACTCGTGTAATCAAATCTTTTTTTCATAAAATGTCCAAACGCAATTGCAGTTAACGTCACAATATAATCCAAACTATTTAACGTGGAAAAGTATACGGCCCGGTAATGAACTCTCCACTGACCGGCACCAGTCCGCAGACTGATGGTGGTCGACCACTGATACGCAGCATAGTATTGTAGTACTGCGGGAGCAAAGCACACGACGTGTCTTGCCTATTGCAAATGATTTTTTTTTTTCAAGCAAAACAAACAACGTATATCAAAAAATGAAATTACTAGATTTTGCAAGCCAAAGTTGGCTAAAGAATAGGAAAAAAGGATTACAGTAATTCATAAAATTGTGCCCAATCAAAAATAAGCAAGTGTCTAAAACATCCAATTCTGTTCTTGTTAGTCTTTGCAAATGCAATACAGTGATTTTTTCGATTTTTTGCTAGGAAACTTTTTAAAATATAAGCATGAATTTGCACAGTAAAAAAGAATCGAATCCACCAACTTCTAAATCGGAGATTATGGCAGTCACCTAACAATCGCTTTGAGTTTTATTAGGCTACCTTCAGGCCCGGTCTCAAGCGGGGACATTCCGGGGCCATGCCCCCAAATTAATGCTTGTGCCCCCAAACGAGATTTGCGCCCCCCCCCAAAGCGAGGATTGTGCCCCAAAGAAAGTAACAGGCTCGGTGCTACTGAAGAGCAGTTCGAGGCCTGAGACTCCCAAAACACTGGTTATCACTCCAGAATTCGTGAGCAAGAACTGGTTTTTGCGGAAATTTTGCAGTAAAGACCCTTTTGTTGTCGCCTTTACCCCAGAATTCGTGAAAATTCGCGCATTTTTTAGGCTGAAGACCCCTTTTTTCGGTCTTCACACAGGAATTCGTGGAATTTCGGGTTGAAACCTTTGTTTTTTGGTCCATACTCTCGAATTCGAAGTTTTAAAGTTTTTGTGCCCCCTCAAAATATGTTTATGCCGCCCCTCCCAGTTACGCTACCCAGGCGTCGGGCCTGGCTACCTTTAATACTCTGCTATCAATATGTTAGCTTTAGGTGACAGTGTTTTGTTAATTCGGGATTTTTGCGCGTTAAGTTCAAGCAACCCGCTTAAAATCAAGCTTGACATTGAGTGTTGACTCAATATTGAAATTTAAGGTTAAGAGTTGATTTTATCAGCAAGGTTAGACGCACGAAAGATAAAAAATCGAAATGTTTGCTTTAAAACTATTTACACCACATAGGAGCTGTCAAAACATAGGCAAAGACCTTACAAACTGATATTTTTAAACAAAAAAGCACATCCTAGCTAATAAAGAACGAAAAAAAGTAAATTTTTCCAAGAAACTATGAAATGATAACCCACTGTGACTGCTCTAAAAAAAGCTCTAAAAAACTGGTCTGCAACTTAAATCAACGGCAAAGATTTTCACAATGTTTAGAAGTGCGATCCCAGCAATCAAGCACACTATCACAAATTGTCGGCAGGGATGCACTCAGAGGGGGGCAAAATGGGATCAATCTCTGGAGCCCCGCGTGAATGTTTGTATTCAGCTTCACTGTAGCTGTAAACGGCATTTATGGACAAGTTAGGCCCCACCTGTACAACGCGTTTGGCAACGACCCTGCTTATCGGCAGGTTTCGTGATTTCCAGTAAATTGCTTAAACAAACAGAAGAATTTCCGTTACACGCGAAATCTCATTGTAGTTCATTTCATACTTCTAAGAGGCCAAATAACGTGGCAATAGATTTGCAATTTGGCCATTCAGGTTTAATTTTCAAAAACGTATTTCCGTTTGTTTCAACACAATGCAATAAAAGAAATTAATTTTGCTGAAGTTGATTTTCTGTATTTTTCAAGTTCTAGTTCGATCCAAAGGTATAGAGCCTAACAATTTCACTACGCTAATATAGCAACCCATTCTAACACAGTACCTTCAAGATATCTTCCAGAAGGAAGACCACGTTTGGGCTTCAACTTTTTCAAGTATCCGCAATCAAATAGGATCTTTTTAGCAGCAAAACTTAACTCTGCCTCAGGGCTGGCGTCTTTAAACCAGGTTATTTACCTACCACTGGCACTGACAGCGAGCATATACGACACCTGACCAACCAACCCATACCGTAGTGCTAGATATCACTTGTTTCGCTGTGATCATATACCACTGTTTGTTACGACTTCACACCGGCCAGTTGGTCGAGCGGTAACACGTCGTCTCTGGAGCGGAACGTCTTAGATTCAAATTTCGGACCGGTCAAATCGGATACAGTGTTGCCAACGGTTCGCAACCGCTGCAATACTTTGTTGCCCGGGCGCAATGACACAGAGGTGGGACCCGCTAACTCGTTACACACTTCGGCGTATTACAGCGAGTACACGCAGTATAATGAAAGACTTGATTCTATAATCATTTCCTTTTGCTTTTCTTGAAAAAGTGAACTTTCCAATTATAATGTTATACAAGTAAGTTAAAAAGAGAACAGTTAACTCAAATCCATTGCCGCAACAACGATTTGCAAGAACATCAAGCTAAAAAAGTCGTAAATCTCGTAAAGCTGATATTTGCGCCTAAGCGTCTCGACAACAATAAATCGTAAAAGTGACAACACAGTTCAAACTACAACAAAAGGATAAATACTACAACGCAAAGAAAAAACACTGTAAAACAAAAATGACCTCAGGAGTGAGCACAATGTATAAACAAAAAGCATTAAAAGGTGTTCGTCCTAAGCTTTATGTTTGGAATGGGAAGCCAAAAGAAATTTTTGCGGAAACCGATTTGCGACAAAATTCGATGTCGAAAATACTCTACTATTTTACTTCCCAAATAAATACATTTTCTTGACTTTATCAGCGCAATTTATTTGAAATGAAATATTCACAAGATAGAGAAAACGATTCGAAAAAATAATCGAAGTCACAACCTCCAAACAAACAGGCCTAATAAATGATCTGAAAAAATTATATTTCCACTTTATGTGCCGAACTACACCGAAGCGTATAATGAGTTTGAAGGAGTCTTGTCTCCAGCACGTCATTACGCAGTTAATTCACAGAGCCCTTTCTGAAGAAATATTGTAACGGTGGTAAGCCGTTGGCAACACTGCGCCCGCTTTGTCTGATTTTTTTACCAACTTGTGGTTCGAGATTCGCTATAAGAGCAACTTTATCAGAATTTTACAATTTTAAGTAGTTTTATTTGGGGTCTTTGAACTTGAACAACTATGACATGAGAATTCGCTTGAAGTCATTTATGTATTTGTATAGGTTATTCAAATTTCTTGCTCCTGTTATTGAAATTTATTTTAGCAGCGCAAATGGTTTAGAAAGTGGAAGCTTGGTCGGGGAGACTAACAAAGCAATTGTAACAGGGTGGCCGCTCAAGTGAGACAAAACTGCGATTTTCGTAGTTAAACTCAGCAACGTTTTCTTTCAAGTTCGGAACAATGGATAAACACTGGACAACCTAATACACCGTGAAATGAAGATTACACACTCAAATCAAACCAACCTATAAACATTAAACCGTCAACACAAACGAAGCTTAGTTCCAGTAGAGTAGTTACGTTGTTTCACAGAAATATAAAACAAAAATGGAGCGCTTTTGCTTTTTGATCCTCTGGCACACTGGTTTCAAAAACGATTTACACTGAAAACTACACCCAACTCCGGTTTTTCTACGGCCGAAAATTACTTTAAATTTGGTGCAACACTGATTGTGCGGCCAGCTCAAGCTCAAACGAGTGCAACGTGACTCGCTCCTCAAAACGTTTAGGCACCCCTGGTCTACTAGATAGAGCACCTTCTACTAAAACGGAACCTTGGGTAAACAACAATCGTACAGTCAAATGGTAAGTACAGTACACAATAAGTGGTCCGGTGAGACCACTTTTGATTATTGGTTCAATCAAACAGCTTGGCAAGAATTGAACGATGGGCGTAAAATTACATAAATCTTAAAAACTCTATTTAAGTAGAACTGATTTATATTTAAGTGCATTGTAGTTTAGCTATTGGGCGTAATGGTCGTTTTATGAGCCATAAAGTTCGATGCATCATTAATGCAGTAAATCTCGTGCAGTTGATGTAGCAAGTTGCAACAGCAAATGTGCATCATGCATATACATTGTCCAAATAATATTATCAAATTTCAACTTTGACAAAATTGCGTTAGGTTGGTATGGGACATCGCGAAAACTAGTGGCCCTAAAAAAGGGGAACCTGTGCAAATTATATGAAGGTCTCTATCCATCGCATAAGCCCATCGCATAAGCTTACAGGCGTGCAGCCAGAATTTTGCTAATGGGGAGCTTGAACCAAAATCTAAAATTTTTGTTTGAAAAATGTACCCAGTATGCAGGGTGTTGAGCTAACTGATGCGTCTCAAGCGTAACAAAAGCGGGAATCTAGGGCAAAGTCTATTTGAATAAAATTTCACATGTATTTTAGAGCTGTTTAAAAGAACTAAACTAAATTTGGAAGCCAATCGCAAGAATTACAGTACATTAGACAGCCCCTTCAACACCCTTTACTTACTAGCCAAGTCTGAAACACGTTTAAAAGCATGCATTTTTGGGTTAAATTTTCTAAATAATTAGGCTAATCAACTACCATATTTATCAAAATGTTGTATTGCTATTATAGTCGGCAGATGTAGTATCGCTTTACTGATTATTACAAGAGTATAAAAACAATCAAACAACAATTTACCAGCAATTTGACACAGCAGCAAAACGATGTAGGTTATTACATTGAAGAAACAAAAGAATGTATATTGTATACACAAAACAACAGAAAAAGGGTATGGTTGCTGCACCTTTACCAATGCAACTTGGGGTCGCTTTTACCTCAACAAAAAAATCTAAGTTCACGCATAATCGCTACAATGAAAAATGGTAGATGCCTTTATATCCGAGACTCTATCTAGTAGCTTTTATTTTCGAGTAGGTAGTAGGCTACAAAAAAGTTAAGTCAAACAGTAATAATTCCACCGGCAACTAGTTAGTTTAATAGAATTGAATGAAAAAGCATTATGGTGGTTTTATTCTTGCGACAAACAAAGAAAAAGTCGGCTATCGAGCAAATCTTTCCAAGGGCAATTCAATTTTTTTAATTCAGAGCGAATGCAGATTTCAAACATCGCACATGCACCTAGCAATTTAAACATTATTGTTATTTACGACCTCAGAGTCACAAACCAATAAAGTGATTAAGCAATGATGCACAATTCCGCACCACAATCTGTCTCTAGTTGCCTTGCAGCACTAATTAAAAATGGCGGAAAACGATTTGCCGTTCTTTTTTGATGCAAAATTTGAACAGGAAATTTCAAAGCCAACCGGCAATTGACTGATGACCACAATCTATTGTAGAATTGCTACCAATGGGAATAATTTGTAGAAAAAACGGATGTTTGACCTGACTCGATGGCTGTGTTTTTGTAAGCCGTGGGTCAACGTGCTTATAAAATCTAATCAGGATTGAATTAGGGAGCGACTATTTTACGGAAAGTTTTTACGTTAAAGAGAAAAAAAATATTTGTCCGCGCATTTTTTATTTCTTTTTAAAGGGTTAAGATTAGGGTTTGGGTTCGGGTTAGTTTAGAATTAGTTCTAGAGTAAGTATTTGAGTTTTGATTACATTTGGAACAAAATTTACAAAACAGTAGATAGAAATTTCCGATGAAATAGTCTCTCTTTCACTAAATTAATGTTGTAATCAAAACTCAATATACACCTGAAATTCGGCGCTTTCTTACCAAACTCTTTTTCTTCAAAATAAAAATGAAACGAAGTTTTCCAGGTCCGCTGTGTTTGAGCTTAATCTTGTTTGAGGCGTAGGCACATTGAATGAGGAATCAGTGGTAAAAAAATTATCACTTTTTAAAAACATTTTTGGTGCTTTCCTTGATTTTATTAATTTTTTTCCAGAAATGGGTTTGAATAAAAATAAAACGAGCAACGCTCTTGACCGAATGTAAAGCCCAAAACAACATCTAAATGCACATGATGTTGAGCTAAAGGTCGGAAGTAGTACTACTGTCCAATGTGAAAGTACTGAAAAAAAAAGTTCTGGCCCAGATCACTGCAAAATATGCTATCTGGCGTGAATAAGAATAACGCTTGCCGGTTTGTATGTACACACAGTCAGTAACGATTCAACAGTAAACCTACGATTTTACCCAAGGATCTCACGGCTGTTTTCCTTTGCCTTAATTACCACAAGCCGGTTGTAATCTAATCGGGACGTTACGCAGATTACCATTTAGTCAAAATATTTTCTTAATACTATGATGACATCATAACCACCGAGCACTCATAAGCTCTTAAACCACTGTTGAATTGCACATCTGCTGCTACAGAAAGCATTGCCCTAAGACCAATAATTCGCTTGTTTATTTGACCTTAATCCGTGATTATTACCATCCCAGGAATATAGGTACTTCTAATATGACAGTTTTGCCTCTGAGAAGCAATTCAAAAATTTCGGAGAACTTCTTGATATTCTAATCTTTACAAGAATAATATAAAATGTTGAAAAAACTTCAATTACTATTAGAAACAAAATGAATTCGTAAATTTTCACACTTTGTTGGTGACTAGTAAGATGGTGCACTTTTTTGGGGCGTAACCTACCATCCATGCTTATCATGTCGCAAATAAAATGGATTTAATTTTTAACGATTTCTGTTACAGTCTTAAATGGTTAAAATTTAAGCCCACACACTCGATTATATTTTGCAAACTTGTTTCGAGTAGATAGAAGTATACACTTGGAGCAGTAGATCCCGGTTTGATTCTTGAGGTAGTTCTATGGCTCCTCTACTCGTGGAGAGCAAGTGCGGAGAGGTCAATAAAACAATTTGAAAACTGTAAGATTTCAATCTTTTCTGGCCAAAGTAACTTGAAATCGGCCATATTTTCTTTTGCTACTGTACTCACTTGTGTCATTTATTGCAATTTGCAAAAATAGAATTTACAAGTAGGTTACTATAATAGAACCGGTATCTGCAGTACTTACTGAGGAGTCATGAACGAATTCCAGTAAATGATGTGTCTTTTTGCGGCAGCTTCCAAACGACAAAACAAGAGAGACAAGATGATGAAAATTTTATAACGGAAAATCATTTCCAGCTGAATGTATACTTCAGAGCATTGAAATTCGAATGTGCAGCAAATGTTTTAGCGTTTAGCTGAGCGCACACAACAATTAGCGCTTGCTAGCAAAGCATGCTAACACCTGAAATAACACAAAAGCACATCGCGAAATTTGCAAACCTAACAAACGACGCCTGCTTGTTTTTTTTCTATAAACAAAGCTGCATTTGTTTACTTTCAAAATGCATTTATTTAATGACGTCGAAGATATCGTCATCAAGAGCTGCGGTTAGATCCAACGAACTAAGCAAATAGTGGAAAGACTGAGGATTTGTCTTTAGGGCAACGACTATTCATCCTTTTTTCATGCAGGCAAATCGAAATGCTTTAACTATTGGTAGCAATTTTGAAGACCCGCTGTTTATGATGCCCCGCAATCAAAGAAAAACCAAAAAAAGTTCAAAAATTAGAAATTGGCCCAACCTTGCAATTATCATAAATTTTACCTTAATCCGAAATTAAAAACAATTTTAAATCTAATGCCCTAATACATTGAATTACTGATCGTTTTAAAAACCTTTTTCCTGGATATACTCGAAAATTTTACTGCTTCCTCTTTGTCCTATACCTTACTACTCGTGTCTATAACAACACTACGTGTTCAAAATTTCAGACGTTGATTAGTCGAGTAGGACGACAGATATCAACACTAATACCCGACGTCATTGATTACAAGGATTTCGGTTTTTTCTTTGTTTATCTACTAGACAGTTCTCATCACTCAGCCTCTCTTCAATAAGAAATTTAGCTGCAAAACTTGAAATCTTCTTTTCCGATATGACGCCTAAATTTATTACACCAACTTTCATACTCCTTTGATATGCGCCTTATCTTGGAAAAACAAAGTGTAGAGCCCGCTGCTCGCTAGGTAAACAAAGACGGCAGCAGACAAGCAAGATCATCAAAATACAACCAAACACACGGAGACGCTATTTCACAACGTGTCTCGCTCGCAATATTGCTAAAAGTTTTTTCCTTTTTTCTTTGAAAACGTAAATCCCTTCATTTAGCTGATCCATCCGCCTGATCGTTTTTCTTCTGACTGCAATGCAACTTCCTGCTGTGAGGGCAGGGTTAATAGACTACAGTGCTCAAGTTGCCCTGATACTTCGATTTGTATCTATCTCGCCGCTCAATTATATCTTACCTAGCTACACCAACTTTGAAACAAAAATCTATATCTACGGTTTGGTACAACGGTATATATCGGTACTGTAAAACAGTTTTTTTCTCTTTTCGCTATACTGATTAGGTTTGCAAATGCTGCGAACTTTTTCGTTTTTCTGTCGCGGTATCGCGAAAAAACGTAATGTCGTCAAAAATCTAAGTGAGAGAAAAAATTCCCTGAGGCTGTTAATCTGTAGTGAATGGTGACGTAGTCTCCCAAACAGTGCTGCCAATTTAGAGTTTAAATTTTTTCTGCAAAAAAGCAGGTTGCTTTTTGCTTCCAAGTACTTAAATTATTATTTTCGGCCAAAATTCGTGACTTATTTTATGTTATTTTGATGTGATCTATATTTTTGCTTAAACTTGCAAGTTTATTTTTGAAACGTATCGTTTCAACAAATTTTATAATTGACACAATGACGTCATCTTCAGGACCGGATATACCATTGGCAATTTGACACAGTGCCAGAGGCTTGACTGCTAATTGGATCGAAAATCTGACAGCCACCTATTTTTGGTCTTCACTATCATCTCTGTTTGGCAGTAAAAAAATTCTATTCAAGACCTGTTTTGCCTTCGGAGGTTTCATTTCTCCAAAAAAATCAAAAGTGCCAACGGCCCTGCACAGTGTAAATCCGACCCTGTTCGTGTTACATTCCTTTTCCCCGACTTCGCATGTTGTCAACTCCGCATAATCTTATAAGAGGGCATTCAGGTCGGAAACTTTTTGGCTTGGTTTTCTCTCAAAAAATTTTGACAGATCTGAAGACTAAATCAAATCTCATCAAATCTTTTGTTATTCTCGCTGTAATATACCGAAGCGTGTAACGAGTTTGCAGGGCTCATCTCCGCGTCATTGCGCCCGGGCAACACAGCTCCTTTCGAAGAAATGTTGCAGCGGTGGCGAACCGTTGGCAACACTGTGTTAGACCTGACCGGCCCAAGATATGAACCTCAGACCTCCCGCTCCAGAGACGAACGCGATACCGCTCGACCTACATGATAACTTTACCTAATTTGAGCTTTCTACGACCTTCCTTTTCCAGATATAAGACCAAGGGCGTCGGCAAAAATTTTTTCAGGGGGGCTAATAAGAATATAGCCAGTATTAACTACTAAAATGGGAAGAATTTTTGAAATTTGGGAGGTTTAAGAAAGAGTGTATGAAAATCCAGGGGGTTGCCATGGCCCCCGTTTGCCCCCCCCCCTTGCCGACGCCCATGTGTAAGGCCTTTTCCTTTTTGGAAGTTTTGCCAGGGTTGCTGATTGGAAACAAAATTTCAAAAAGTTACTGCATGTTCGTGATTTTCCATACATGCTTTGCGACAGAGTTCTTCAAAACAGTAAAATCGGTTGTTTTTCGATAAATGTAAGCCAGGTTTCAAAAAGGTAATCTTCTGTCAGTGTACTGACAAAATGGCAACACTGAAGCTAAAGGAAAATTGTTATATTTTGAAGTGCCAAGACATAGAAACATCAGTTTTGGTGAGAATACATTTTAGGCTTATCCCAGCATTTTGGTCTATAGTGGAAAACTTTACTTGTATGCCCTTTTAATATCATTTAATCGGAGTGAAGAATGAAAATACGAAGATATGAGAAACTGAGTGCCATCTTTTGCAAAAAGATAAAGATTCAAAACAAAACAAAAACAATCCTGACTTTATCGGATCTGCGGAGTCTTTTTTCAACCACGTTTGATTGAAAATGGAGTTGCCATCAAAATTTTCAAGCGCAATTTTGCTGACACGTGAAATCTTTCTTCAATTCAGAAGTGCTCTGTTCAGACATTCAGTCAACAAAAAAAGGAGAAAACTTTGATGTGATAAGAACGTGTATACTTAATGCGAAATGCAACAATGTCAACGTTTTGTTGTCCTAAATATATCGCTGTTGACGCAGCTCTCAATCTGCGTTTGATCTGTGAACAAACTGCAGATTATCGCCACCAATGTTACGTTGTGAGAAATAACCATGGAAATATTCCATTCATGAACAGTAAGAATCATCATTATGTAATTTAGGTCCATAGTTTAGATCAAGTTGAAAGGAAAACAATGATTTCTCATTCTATGTTACATTTACTTTTCAGACAAACCAGTAAAAATCACCTTGGAGTATTGCCTAATACGGAAACCTACATTGTCCGTATTATTTCTCAGTGGGGTGGATCAATGAAGCTCCGTTTCTAATCCCGAATAACTTGAATGGCAAGATTCCATTTACTCTTGATTGGTGTTTTAATGCAGAATTTTCAATTTACTCTACTGAGGCAAAAACATCTTTCACTATACTTTTATAGCAGTAAATTTTGAGTTGAAGCTGGCTGTTCTTAATTTTTTGCCCCATTTGTTCTTAAATTGTTAATAAATTTTAAGAGCTTCGATGTCAATTTTAGCGACCATGTTTGCAAAACTCTATGCTTCATCTGCTTGAGTAAAGGCTTTTTTACTGCTTCTGTTGCATTGTAAAATTGCAAAAGTGAAAACGAGAGCTTTTTTAATTTGAACAATTGACGAATATTTTCTCAGTTGGCTGCGCAGTGCGCAACAGCACTCTACAATCTCGGAATCCGCTATAACTTAGCTTGCAAATACTGCAATCTTAAAATTTTATCGTTTTGAATCAGTACAAAATTAAGTTTCTTTCTTTGATTTGAATTTTTCCCCGTTAATTCCTTTTTTTTTTTGCTGCTGAGGCTGCATTGTTCGCAAATTTTGAGCAAAAATGAACCTCGTGTTCTCATGAAGTAGTTCTTATAAAAAAGATAACAGAGTGTATTTGTTCAACTTCCTGTAAGTACGATTGCCTCCGGATAGTGCATTAAATATTATTCAGTAATTACGATTTTTATTTAATCACGAAAAAAGCCTAGGTGTGTATAGAAGCTGATGGTAGGTTCCTAGGTTGAATAGCATTCTCAATCCAATAAAAGCATTGCTTGAGCAATGACACCAACTGCTGTTTGAGCTAAACGCTTAATGAGTGGGAAATCTTGAAACGTATTGACAACGCAAAAATTGGAAAACAAACGCCCAAAAAAGGCGTTAAATGAAGATAAATTAAAGTTTTGACAAAAAAAAAAGAGCCAAGATAAATTGAAACATTCTATTTAATACGATACGTTTTAACTTGACCTTAAGTCATTTTCAATCTTATCCAAATAAAATGACTCAAGTTCAAATCGAAACGGCTCATATTATGCGGAATGTTTCAATTTATTTTTTTTTGTTTTGTCAAAGCTTTTCACAACGTTATGTTTTTCTGCTCCTTAACCTGGTTTAGTTTAGCCAGTGGTGCGCCACGCATCAGTACTGACAAAACCTCTTTTAAATAACTTTTATTGCACTCCCGCAAAAAAAAACAATACCATACAAATATCAAGAAATTTATCGCGAAAGCAAATTGAAGAATTTGGAAAGCACGCAAACTGATGTTTTTCTGCAGATGAAAATCCTTGATGTCTAGTCGAGGACAGTGTATTTAGATTTATCATGTCAAATAAGCCATAGTATGTCTGATTCAGACTAGCAAGGTATTGCAATTAAACACAACAAAATTTGTTAATAGCAGAAAGCAACAAAATCTTAACAACAACTCACATGGTAAAGACTATTTCACCGAAATGCTACTTTAAAGCTGTTGTATGCACTAAGCGCAGATAACAGTCGCTTTGCTGTCTCTCCTAGCCAAGGCAACCTGGTAAATAAACAATAAAGATGTACTGTAATTACAATTACAGAAAATGCATTCCTTGAAAATTATGACCATAAATTTGTCCGCTTGTAATAGAGTGAAAGCTTATACAAACTCTTCCTCGGTTAACAATCGAGGTCTATATTGTAGTTTTTGATTTGAATTTTTGAACATTATTTTGCAAGCAAATGATGATCTATCTAATCACGTCTCGAAATACGTTCATCTCGAATTAGCTTACGGCCACTTCCGGACAAAATTCTCGAAAAAAGAGCAAATCCGGAATAAACAACTTTACTTAATGTTGTCGCAATGTCAGTTTATAAGTGAACGTGTTTCGGCAGAGATCAACGAAAAACACGTCTCGACCGAAAGTGAAAACGTTTAGTAGCTAAGATCGCGTTTGCGGAAACGTTCCTCAAAAATACACAAGATCAAATAAAACTGCTCGAAACGTTCTGAATAAAGGATTTGAACAACATAAACGCTTTTTGTGTAATTATTTCAACAATGTCTCTTCAAAACGTCGGACTCACAATGCAATTGACGTAAAATCATACACTCCAAAGTTGATAATGTAATGCGAGCTACTAAAAAACGATTTAACACACAAATTTCATTTAAAGCTTTCAAAAGAATCGTCGTAAGCTAGCCCTGACCCAAACCAACACCTTTATCCACATTGTAGCCCAGCATAATACTAAAACAATAAGAACATTGGAGACAATATAATATTTCATAAGAGATTCAAGGGGACGTGAAAAAGTTGACGTGTTCTTCGCGTTGTGGGGTTAACAATCGTCACAATAAACGAAAATCTTTCACGTTACACAGAAAAAAATATCACACAGCACCAATAAGACTGGCATCACACAGAAGTTGAATTATTCAAGTCAATTAAAAGCGAAGGTGGCAAAAAATTGGGCTCTGAAGTTGTTTATTCATAGTTGTTTGTTTCAGTAATTGCTTGATATTTTTTCTATGAAATCAACAAACTATTTTTATTTAGCACTTATTCCCTATGAGACCTGACCGGCATCTGACATAGATATTATTGTAGTATCACAATCTTCAATAGGTGCTGATGAATTGGCATCTGAAAGCAAAATTTAAAAAAGACTTAAAATCGGACAGTTGCTGCCAACAGATCGCCACCACTCTGCCACATTTCTTCAAAAGGAGCTGTGCTGCCCGGGCAAAATGACGCGAAGATGGACCCCGCAAACTCGTTTCACGCTTCGGCCTATTACAACGAGTGTGATAGAAGATTTGATTTGACAAAAAGCTTCCGGGTTTTCCATGAGGTAACCAGAACGATATAGCATATATCGATAGGGTGTCTTGACTGTCTTCGGAATCATCCCTCTACACATATTCTAGGAAGTATTCCATGGAACTATTAAGGAATAAAAACTTTCCAGATCTGTCACTATCTTTG
The DNA here is from genome assembly GCA_963965965.1 of Trididemnum nubilum. Lineage (NCBI taxonomy): Eukaryota > Metazoa > Chordata > Ascidiacea > Aplousobranchia > Didemnidae > Trididemnum > Trididemnum nubilum. Next base: position 20,022,770 of record OZ014470.1, on the reverse strand, counting down.
CTTAATTTTTTATCTGAAATTGCTATTGAAAGCCAAAAACCTAAAGTTCGTGTATATTTCATTTAAAATAGCGACTCATCGATTTCAACTGTAGTAAACAATCATATGGCGATTTCTATAAAATTTCTCAATCTAAAAATCTAGTGTTTAATTACGTTAATTACGATAAATGGAAGCAATCTAACCTGATTTAATAGCATTTGACAAGTCAGGTTCAGTAACAGAGGCGGCTTCTGGTGATGAAGAGTCTAAAGTGATGGCTTCCAGTGAGACGGCGTCAAGCGACACTACGTCTAAAGCGACTTCGGTGTCTCCGGAATCTTCCGCATCTCCATCAAACCCCACCTCCACCCCGAACACTTCCCGTGGTAAGTCGTCGGCTAAAACAAGACTCCCCTCTCTCTTGTGAGTCTTTTTTTCGGGAGAACTGGAGGCGGACGATGTGGAGTCTTGGTCTTCGGGCACAGTTAATTTTGAACTAACTGGGGCCGCGCGTGAGTGTCGAGTCCGGGCTGGCGACACAGGGAGGCCCAAAGACCCGATTTTTCTGGGTTTCGAACGAGGAGATGAACGACCTTCAGCTTGGGCTTTGTCGACCACTCTCGACGCTGCTCGACCAGGGCGTGCCAAAAGCGGGTGAACCCGAGCGGTAGGAGTGCGTGACATGTCTCTGTTTTGTAACCCCACTCCCAAGCGTCCTCCATCGCCCAACAACGCCTGGGGTTCGGCATAAACCCGAAATTGACTTCTCGGGGCTTGGTAGCCTAAGCAAAGCATCACATGATTAATGCAAACGACTCGAGTTATCAAACAGTTATTGAAAGTAACTATGAATAGTTTTGAATACTCAAGTAGGTTTTATGAGTAAATATGAAATTAGCTTTTTAATAAATAGATAAGAAATAGCGTTTGGAACGACTTGAAATAAAACATTTTCTGCCATATACAAAACATCTCTATTTCGCAGTTTTTTTGTTTATTTTTGGCAAAAAAATTTCGGTCTAACATCCGAACTTGAAAATATTTTTGGACATTCCAACCTTCATCAGAACAATGCAAACAATAATCGTTCAATAGTCTACCGCTTTGAAGCACAAAAATTCACTGATATTCTTCAGAAATTGAGAAATATCTACACAAAAATATACGATAAAAGACCGCCATTTCGTTTGGACGTAAAAATACAAAAAAAAAATTCAGGCTTAGTTTACCTCATTCACTGTGTTATGGCACTTACTCGAGTTAAGAAGATAATTCGACGAAAAGGGATCGTCCGTAGAATCGGCAGGCAAACCCAACAGTACCGCAATTCTTCGCGATTTCAGGTGCCTCGCCCGCATTCGGCCTTTTGTAAGACGCTGTTTGGCCGCCATGCACCTGAAATAAGAAATATTTGTGAGAAACAAGAATATTTTTTTGCATTACCAAAATGCAGGTACTGTAATATCTGGACCTATAGTATTCGTCCAGTACATTTTATTTTCTTACACTGAGAGACAGTTTACAGTAGTTGGACTTAGGTGTAAAATTGAAAGCCAATACCAACCGCTACTACGAAAAGATATGCTAGCATTAAACACAATTTTCTCCGAGTATACTTCGGTAATGATCAATACTTTCCCAAAGTTCTGCTTCTGTGCGTCTCTGGTTGGAAGTAGGCTATTCAAACAAAGTAGCTTTGGAGACAAGGTAAAAAAATCAGACAATATAACAGAAGCACGGACAGCAACATTACCTTATATGGTCATCAAACACGAAGCTTGCTGCCAGGATCGGAACTCTTCGGAATGCTGACGGATTGTGAATTGTGACGTGTAATGCTCGACTGTCATCGTTGTCGCTTGATACCTCCACATCCTAAACCAAGCAACGTTACCCGCGTAGCAACGATTTTGTTGCATGAAACCGATAAAAATGAAAGGTTTGAATGATCACAATGACATTTCGGTCGCTCTGCACTCAGCAGCAAATTAAACAGGAAGTGACTATACCATCAAAAATTATTAAGTAAAAGAGAGTAAAACAAAAATGATATTCATCAGCGCACTTTCTTCTTGAGTTAAGATTAGAGTTTGAGTTAGATTTAGGTCAGAATTAATAAAAAACGAAGAACTTCCGGTGAAATAATCTCTTCCAATTAAATATTAATCAATACCCGGATTTTCCGATAAATTCTAGCTAAGTTTTGAACTTGCTTGATTAAGAAGGAACATCCAGCAACGGAACAATTAACTACACGATGGAAAAGACTTTAGAAAACAGAATGGAAAGGAAACACAATCACACAATGCAACGCTTAAAGGACTATAATGGCTACACGAAAAAATCCAAGAAAGACGTTCTTTAGAGTCAAATAAAAAGCAATCACTGAAAAATATCACTGGCTAAGCTGAAAAGAAAAACTAAAAAAACACATGCTGGCACAGTGGCACACTAACAATGCTGCAGACCATTCAGCAATATTTCCGGTTCATACCTGTAATAGACCAGAAAATTTGACAACTCCCCATCCAAGCTTTTTACTATCAGGTTCCACCAACACAAGTTGGTATAAATCGACGACGAGGAACCGCCGTTGCTTAGATTCCTTTTTTACAATCGTGCACGCTATAAGGTCGCTGTTGTCTGAATTAAAACAAGCCTCGTTTTAATTTTTGCGACATTTCAACAAGAGACTCAACAAAAAAGCGAGCCACAATAAATTGGGGATAGGAGTGTAGCGATGTTGCTTCTCTAAGGACTGGGTTTTAATAGTGTTTTTAAATTTAAAAAAACATAGGTTTTCTTTTTTCAAATTATTATACAAAGCGTTAGAAGAGCGCCGAATACACTTTTTTTTATAAGAACCACTGATTTTGAATTGAGGCTAGCTGTTTTTTAATTTTAACGAATTTTCAGCCTCGTTTGTTCTAAATTTGTTATTAGCCTTTTAGTAGAGAATTAAGTGACAAAAATTTATTCGTGCTTGATTAAAAGATGACTTTTGTTAAAGACCAAGAAGTTCAGCTTATTACTTGCAAATACATTGAGTTAGCCCTTTTTGTTCTTAAGTAATTTTTCCATATTCAGGCTCGCATTGTTCTTAAATTTCGATCAAAAACCACAAATGAGCCTCGTGTTCTTTTGAAATTGTACTTAAATAAAATAATCCGTGCGTTGCGTTTTGATGTTGCAAAGTTTTTTCATCACAACTTACTCAAATCGAGCTTATCATCTACTTGGATGCAATCCTGCTCCCGAGTCAGTGGTAATTGCGTCTCCACTTCCTTGCAGAGAGTCAAAGAAAGATCACGTAGAGTGAAAAATACACCAATTAACTGAAAAACAAATAGCAGTACTAAAAATGTGGGTCTGGTAAGCGGCATTAAGCTGGGTTACGTCTTTTGCATAAAAGTATTGTAAGAACATAATTGTGCTGCATTATTATGTCATAAAACGCGCTTAAGGAATGCTGCACCATGAAGTTGATAGTTTTGGTATTCGCATTGAAACAAATTTAGGAAATGTCACGGCTTGATATTCGTAGTAATCCACCGTACCGCCTTACACACTTATGGGGGTTTTGCGATGCCACAATCAGTCCTTTTGTGGGTGACCAACTGACCATCTGCTATAACCCTACCCTTTGTGTCCAAAACAACTCTCACATAGGAGGAACTAACCAAAACAGAGAAACTAACGGAACCCAAGATACCATATCACATGGTTAAGGCACGAATCTCTACCCTGCATTGACAAACACTCCATAATGAATAAACTACTCCTAAATTTTCTACAAAGCAAATAATTTGCACTTACTCTTTTAGTCTGTTCGGTAGGTCCACAAGGCAATCGTTTAATGAAATCGATCCCAGTTAACGGGGTTCCTGTGGGAGGTAGAAGCAAGGAGGAATCCATCATTAGAAATTCGACGTTTAAGGCTTTATTCTGAGAAGGTTCAAATATCAGCAGATCTCAACAAATAAATCACAGTAGCGTCATCATAGAACACTACACAATTAGGCAGAGCACACTACACCTACTCTTTATACAATCATAATTCATAGCGATATCTTGCTAAGCAGATAGGAAGAAAAAACTACCAGATAAGAGCGGAGAAAGGCAAAATGGCCAGGTGTTTCATGGGCTCTCTAGCACAATACAGAGGTGCTGTAGAAACGCATTGGGTTGCATCATGCTCTCATCCTATGGAGTACAGTAATTCTAATCAGAGCACAAAAAACTTCAGTATGCTACGAAGCAAATTGAGAATAGTTTCAAATATTCCAGTAGTAACATCTGATATGTACAGGTCAAAGGCTGGTTCAGAAACGATTCAAATAGGTCGGAAGAGTTTTTCAAAGTAAGTGGTTCAAGCTGTTACTAGTTCAACGGGTTTTCTTTCAGTAAAAAAATAACATTGCAGTTGGATTATACGTTATAGCTCTGTTTAATTTTTGCTGGTAGCTTAATAGTTTTTAAATACTAAAAATAACATACGCGAAATGTACGGTATTCATCTTCGAAAATATCCAAAAACATTTCTTCTTCCTAAAAATCAAAAATCGATGCATGAAATACGATACTTTTCCCCATCGATAACATTTGATACGGGCCAGTTGGTCGAGCGGTAACGTGTTCATCTCTGAAGTAGGAGGCCGAAGGTTCAAACCTCGGGTCGGTCAAATCGGATACAGTGTTGCCAACGGCTTGCCACCGCTGCTACATTTCTTTTAAAGGAGCTGTGTTGCCTGCAAGAACAATGACGTGAAGATGGGCCCCGCCAACTCGTTACAAGCTTTGGCGTAACACAGCGAGTATAATGAAAGATTTGATAATATTTAACGTCTATCGACTAGTCATTTCGTTTAAATTTAGAAGAAATCCTAATACCGTAATAATGCAACTTCCAAAAAAAAGTTCAATTACAACGTTACACGCTCCATACCTTTAGACTTCGTTGCAAGTTTTGCATGCTCTCTGCCCGTCGTTCCTGAATCAACAACCTAACTTTAGCAGATATATCAAAATTTTGTGGCCATTTTGCGTCAAAAAACGTAATCCTGCACGAGCGATTCTAAACTTTGCAAGTCACATCAGTAATATAAGTTCTTGAGTACCAAACAACAGCAATATCACGAAAATAAAACTTCCGTTTTACAAGCAGGCATCCGATGATAACAGTAATGTGTACATTGAGGCTCTGCACATACAATTTACTATGAAGATGCAAGAAACGTGTCTCGCTGCAATGTACGTAGATACCAGATTAAAATTCTCGTCCCAGTATTTTTCTACTTTAGGTTCGATAATAATTGGCATTAGGTATTTTTTTGTAATTGCAATTACATTTTTAATTCATTAAGTAGCCTTGGTCGGGAGACAGTGAAGAAATCTTGCAGTCTTCCGAGTCAAGCTGCCACCTGCCCACCAGTCTACCACACACGGCGGAGGCTTCACACTGCCCCTTTTAACGCTGAGCGTCAAGCAGGGAAGCTGTGAATACCAATTTTTAATGTCTTTGTTTTGACTCTAGCCGAAATCGAATCTTTGTTGTTGTTTTTTTAAGAATTTTTTTAGAACTGATTATGAGATCATGCTAGGATAGTTGTTCACAAACTGAAACAGCAAAACTACAACACGAAGATCTGTATTCTGCAAGCTCGACTGCAACCTTTTCAGCAAACCATGCACTAACTTGCAATTTTTTTTGCTGCAAAACCGAGTTTTAAAAATAAAAATCGCTTTTTTATCGATATTAACTTGTCAAACAGCTACGAAATATTCCAGTGCTTTAATTTCAGAACCATCCAACACAAAGTAAAAGTTGTTCCGGTAAAAAAGAAAGTTTTTAAGAACTTCGTAAATGCTTCTCAGCAGCCAGGCTACATTCCGTATTAGTGGTTGATAGTTGTACTCGAATATTGCACCAAAAATCATGAACGGCGTAGGTAGAGAATTAAATTTGCAGCATATCTTAAAAAACAAGCACAAGCAAGAAATTAAACTGGAACACTGTCAAATCCGTAAATTTAATGCATCAATAACAGAATCGATCACAGACCATAAAATCGAAAAACATTAAATTAAAACCACTTTCTGGATGGGCCAACCGTCTGAAATACGAGACATTAAAGCATCAATGCAAAATATTTTTCTTAATCAATTTGTTAAAAATTATTTTTGCAGATCTATATTAACCGCTTTAAGCAGATTGGGAAAGAGTGCCTCTACTTCGTTCCTTCAGTTGCTGACTAACATCGCATCCGATATGAAACCATTTACCTCAATAGCACTGATATACTGTTCCATTAAAACGCAGTTTCCATCTTTTATTCCCAATTTCTTCAACAACACTGCTGTTAAGCGAATGGTAGCTAATCGCACTTTACTTTCTGAAAGTACATAAAACATTACCATGGTTGCTTCTATTCATCATACACTGAACTTACACATCAATGCGGCCAAAACATTAAGCTGATGCATGAGTTTTAAAATTTAAAAGTATAGCTTACGCCAAACAACACTAACAAATCAGTAAAAAAAGAAGTACCGCTATTTTTTTTATGAAAATTCGTAAAATGTAATCCAAGCTACTGTAGTTCTAAAATCCATTTTTAAGGATAGAAAAATGACAAGACACAGAGACTAACTTACAGAGAATCCAATTTGAAATGATATCAAAAAGTGCTAATCGAGGAATTAATTTCAAGAACAAAAACCCTCTAAGTACCGATCTCAAGAAAGCGAGTTTTAGAACAAGGTGAAGCGTTCGGTTTTATGTGCCGTTGCCGTTTTTGCAGTGGCATGCCAAACGGATGTTAAAAACTTGTTTTGTCTTGAAGAACCAACCTTGTTTTACAGCTTTGCTGATGATTCTGATCAGTCTTTCTATCAACCAGTGGCTGTATGATTCGCTGTTGTCGCTATCAGCGTTCCCCACTACCTGCTTCAGTGTCGAGCTGATTCCTAGAAAATACTTCTCGTTCAATTATAAGTCCTCCATGTGATGCAAATTAACCGCATTATATTTAAATTAGTGATTTTATCACGATCACACAAGCTCGATTTTTTACGATTCATTTTACCGATCACGCGCGTAATTCGCGTGTTATTTATTTATTTATTATTGCTACTACCTGTTTGATCCGTAAAATTGATCAAGTCGACAAATTAATATTGAATTAGAACATATTGTTATGAAATTAATAGTGGTAGCGATCAAAAAAAAAGTTTTTGGAATTGGAAATTCGTAAAATTTTCCAACAAATATACTGGAGCAATTATATTTGATGAAAAACGTTATGTTACAAAAGAAAAAGAACATGCGTCACGCCTGTGCAAGTTTATAGAAGCATCGTATACGAACTAATTAGGAATTGTAGGATTTGAAGTAGGTGAATTTTTAAAATACTGAGTTAAAATCGATTTATTTGATACGATTTGAAATTGCAAATTAAAGCAAAACGCTAGTAGGCCTATCTTGCATTTAAGTTATCAAAACAGTCGATCAATTAACGCAGTGTGCTTCAAGGTTGAAGGTTTACGATTCAGCTCAAGCTAAATGTTATCTAGGTCGTTTAAAAACAACAGACTATACTTTCAAACTGAAGCGATTACTCGAATTCAGCAATGAACGGCAGCTTATGGCATTGCAAATTAATTGCCGAAGCACATTAATTTCAAACATCCAAATCTTTCAATTTATTTCCTTCACAAATAGTGCAAAAAGTTACCAACGAATTGCTTATGCACAATCACAACTACGAGTATGTAGTATGTAGCAAAACAGCTAAATACATTTTGATTCGTTGGTGCTACAAAAATCATAATCCTTAAAAGTGAAGCTTTCTATGCCACTCAGCAAACTTTTTAACAAGCCAAGCTTTTTAATTCATGCAAGAATCTAAATACATACCCGCGCCTATTTACAGTTGTCCAACAGCAACAAAAAGTAGAAAATTAATATTAGCGTATATTAAGCGTTGTAGGGCTACAGTAGTATTGTGCGAGTTGTACATAAGTATAATAATTTCCATTAGGTTTTTTTACATAATCTCAATTGAACGCTTTTTCTACATTAAAGGTGAACGATTTTTCTTCGATTGGTTTTCGCAAAATAATATTGTGATTAAATTAATTGCTAGGTAAAACTAGAGCTTTCATAATAATATTGTTTGACTAGGCAATTATAAAAAATATATATCGCAGAACGTTTTAGAGATTAATTACGGGCTGAAAAACATGAATTTTTGCAGTAGAAATACGCCAGTGTCGAGAATCCCTTCAAAAACAAAACAAATAGAAGACATCAAGTCTACTTTATTCAATCACAGATAAATCAAATATACTGTAGTCATCGAGCAGCTAAAACGGCTTGAATTTAGATCAACATTTCACACACTAGACTATAGTATACTGTAAAATTATTACCTCGATTATGAAGCATTGCATAAAGCAAACACAATGCGAAAAGAGCAGTGTAGTCATTTTCGGTGCAATTTAGAGCACTATAGATGGTGTCCAAAAACGGGCGGCTGCAAAACCAACTCATTAATAAAAAAACGTGCAAACCGATCGGTGAATAAAACGTCTGCAACTAAAACGATATTCCCGGGTTCGATTACCGGTCGGGTCAAACAAGACTTAAAAATTGGTATTCGCAGCTTCCCTACTTGATGTTCAGCAATAAAAGGGGCAGTGTCAAGCCGCCACCGTGTGTGGTAGACACGTAGCCAGGTGGCCGCTTGACTCGAATACCGAAAGGTCCCTTCGCTGTTTACTGGCCAAGGCAACTTGGTGAGTAAAATGTGATTACAATCAGTGCATTTTCTTAATTGCACATACGATGGGAAATAAGTAGAACATTAAGGAAAATGGACTAATTTATTTCATCAAACATCTGATATTTTTACAGGTGTTGACTTTAAATTCAAGCAACAGTAAGATCAATTGACATTCACTCGATAAATTTCGATTTGCTTTATGATGATGAACCGCGCGACAGCAACAGCAGAGTTAGTGTCAACTACGGAGGGGTTCGATCTCTGAGCCACCAAATGCAAACATACAAATAAGCAGATGGAGGCAGTTAATGCAAGTTAATTTAGATGTTCTTAACTTACATCTGCCTTTTTTAATTTCTAGCCTGATATTTTACCTGTTTGATGCGTTAGGTCCGTCGTTTGGTGGAATTGGCTCGACTGTAATCAACAGAAAATATTGATTTGATAAGAATATTATACGAAGTTAAAGAGCTACAGTACGGTAGAGAGAGTTTTGGACACAAAATCGCTGGATTCATAGAGCATGAACGACTGGACATTGGGATTTGTTACAACTTAGCGACATTAAACAATGTGCAGGTACGCAGGATACACTATGACCTTTAAACAGTCAACACGTACTTGATGTTTTAATGGTACTCAAAACAGTTTTGTACATAAGCAGCATTTATCGATTGAAAGGCAGCCAGTATTTCGTAATCTTTCATTTCAATTTTAACAATGTTTCGGTGAGGTATACTCGGTCAATAAGCGAACGCCAAACTCAACAATCGACAGTAAACACCACCATAAAATGGTAGATACTCCAACTTTCTTTAGATAATCAAAAAGAAAATGAGAAAATAGGCAGTACGCATATCAAAGAATTTGGGCTTTGTACTAATAGATTTAAAAATAACAAACTAGTACTATTTGAAAAAACAAAACATTAAGTTACAGGTACTTTCTACTCAAAGCTTGAATTGAATGTTCAATTTTCATTCATTTAATATCTAACATACAACCATCTGCCGTTTTCACATAATATTGTTTATCATTCTGAGTCATATGACTCCTAGGTCAATCGCATCTCGCACAAACACACGACTCCTCATCAGCTCACGTATAAACAACCGTTTGGACGGCGGAAATTGCTAATATTGTGATCAGCAGCGCAAATCAAGTGGCTCAAGAGAGATTATTGGTATCGGTCATTTACCTGAAGTTTCTGCACGCTTTCTGGAACATAATATGCGTCAAAAATCAGCCTTAAATCGTGAGAAGATGCTTCTTTCCAATTTCAACTTGAAAAGACTAACCATTGAACTTTCATAACCTCATGATTCGGGACGAGCATGAGACGAAATATTTCCTGAACCGAAACTATCATGTGCGAGGGCGCTGAAAGTATTATGCACTGCGCCGGAAGTACTCTGTGCAAGGACTACCTGTCGCCGGAACTATTATGCAAACTCGGTGGAAACAACAAAGCAGTCGTTCGTTGTAAATAAAAAAAAATAGCAAAAATGGCTTTCAAAATATGTCTATTCTACCGTTTTCAGCACAATTTATTCGGAATTGTTTGATTTTTTCTTATTGGGATTTAATCAATTTACTTGTATGCAGTGTCTGTTTATTGGAAACAAGGATGTCTTTCTCAAACACCTGGCTAGCGGCTCCAATCGGAATCTGATCCAAAGTCTCTAGATTTTCTGGAGAGTCGAAATTATTATCTTCATCCTCGTCTTCCGAATCTGAATAAATATTTTATCAATTTTCCTATTTCCGATGAGAATATTCAAACTTTCAAATTCAAATAAACTATGCATGTCTTAAAAATCACGACTTTAAAAAATTTAATCTGTTGTTTATATTTGAGAAATGTAAGAATAGAACAACTACCGGTAATGTTCTGACTAAGGTAGTCAATGATAAATGAATACTCGGCTTTGACCGAAGTTTTCAAGACCACAAACCACACTTTTTACCTAAATTTCGGAAATTCGGTCGCTTTTTCCTTTTTCTTTTTTTCTTCATGTTCTTTGATGACAATAATTTTTCTAAACTCTCTGGTTGTTGCAACGCATTTGAAGGTTCATCCACCTGGAGGAAAACCTGATTTATTTTCAACGTTAAATATAAATCAAACAATTGCGATGTACTTTTGCAGCTTCTACGTCAAATCGCTAAGCAAAAATTTCCTTGTTTTTTTTTAATCCAGTAAATGTATTTTGTTTTTGAGTAATTGAAAAAGGTTTAATTAAACTAAATTGAATAAAACGGATAATTTAAAAGTGAAATAAAACTAAACCAGAAGTTGGTTGTAACGAAACCAAACTTCATTTATGCAGCAAGCCTTGTATGTCGTGGAGATGAAAGAATATAATTAAAGTCTTTTGATAAAAGATGCAGTCTATAAATGCAAAGAATAAACACAAACCAAACCAAGAAAATCGATAGAAAATACCTCTCCCTCCATAGGCGACAATAAAGACTCCAAGTTTTTGTTAAAAATAACTTCTGCAAGTTGATGGACTAACGGCTCGTAATGTAAGATCAAGAAAACCTGAAAGATATAATTCTTGTAATCCCCCTTTTCGAAACCCTGATACCAATCCAGACTAATTCGTTCAACTCTTAATTTTTTCCAGCTAACAATCGTGTTGGATAGTAAACGGACTTTTATCATATCCATGTCAAGGAAATGTGCAGTGTTAACCTATTTCCGGCATATTAACCAGTAACAACATAATAGTAAGTTTTACAACAATAACCACGTTAAAACAAGAAACAAAGAAGATGCTACTTGCTGCACTGGATAACACAATACTACAATAACAGCGTACAATTCAGTACAGTAAAACTCACCTGAGATAGTAGAAAAAGAGCCACAACGGAACTGACAATTGGTTGCTCCTATAGATAAAAAATTCATTTATCAGTGTAACTTTGCAATGCATTAACATAATTGCAATTTGAAAAGTAAGTTTACCGTCTCATAGAAACATTGTGATAATACAATTTTATAGAGCAACCTGATACTAATTTCATGTGCAAAAAATGTTATTTCTGCATTTAAAAAATTCAACATAAACTTCTATCTGTTACGAGCTTCCAAGCAACGATGTTACAATTTAAATCAACGAAAAGGGTCAAGTTAGCATCAGACACTGAATAATCCCGAAATGCAGCTTTATTAATAACAGCAAATCTATACAGCTGCGCACAATTCAATTACCGGCCAGTTGGTCGAGCAGTAACACGTTGGTTTCTGAAGCGGGAGGTCTGAGGTTCAAACCTCAAGCCGGTTGAATCGGACACAGTGTTGCCAACGCCTCGTTACCGTAGCGATATTTCTTCGAAAGGAGCTATGTTGCGGTTCATTGCCCGCAGGCGCAGTGATGCGGAGAAGGGCCCCACCAACTTGTTACAGGCTTCGGCGCAAAACGACGGGTATAAACAAGATTTTGTTTTTATTTTTTGCACAATTTAAATGGAATTGATGTGAGAGTGATCTTGGCAAACGACAAAATCTTACCGAGTCATCTCCAGGGACTCCGTCTGCAAGCGAGCGAACGTAAAGAGGAAGAAACAAGCGATGCAGGAGATGCTTGATTAAGCTCTCGTTGAGCAAATTATTGTCCAGTGATAAAATGTCATTGAGATAATGCATGTGATCCAGATGCTCCGCTACTAAATCTCTTAATCGATCACTGTTTTGATGACTGAAAAGCATAAGGAAAAATTACAACGGAAACTTCTATTTACCTTTTTATAAATTTTGACCTAACTCAACCAAACCCGAACTCAAATCCTTACTCTGAAAACTAACCCCCAAACCTAACCCTAATACAAAGCCAAATCTAAACCCTTAAAAAAGCATATGAAAAATGACCGAATGACTATTTCTTATTTTCGTTTTATTCTCTTAAACTTAAAAATTTTGGTTAAAATAGTCACACTAAAACATAATCGCAAGCGCTAAAATGAGAGATTTTTTACGCTAGAAGCATGTAACACGGACGCTGGTAATTTAAAGTAACATCTTTAAAGACATAGTAAATTTAAAAGATCGAACGCCGACTTACTCTTGATTAGTTCGAACGCATTTATCGACTTCACGGACATGCTCAGCAATGAACCAGACGAGATTGGAGAAATAAGGAGCAGCCGTCTTGTCGCAAATAAAACGCAGCATCGACACATCATTTACTGGAAAGAAATAAAAGGTCTATTAGACTTCAATTGCAATAACATTTAGTAGGCCGGTACACGTTGCACATTAGGGTGATCCATATTTAGGGTAAAATTTTTTTTGAAAAATTTCAATCGCAGACCCTGCTAAAAGTTAACAAAAACAAGCCTATGAAAATATTATGGGAATATTTTGATGTCTAGAGGTTGCTCAACCTGTTTGAAAATTTTTTTTTATTTATAGGCAATAAACGGGAGCGCTGTGCACTGTGCAAACACATATGCAATAATACAATCTTATGATTCTAATTTCTGTCAATAATCTCCCAGATTGTAGACAACTGAGGACATGCAAGAGCTGTCTATATTTACTTCTTTATTGAGTTCTAATCATCGGCATATTAAACAATGCAAGATGATTGCCTATGTCATCAAATTAATGTGTTTTCATTTATCCAAGCAGTACACTGCCTAGGTAGCAGCTGAAAAGACTTCTTTGTTGCGGTTGTGCATATTTATTCTATCGCACAGCGTCGGACGCAAACTGTACGTCGATCCGCACTCTTTTTCATTGCAGCAAGTGCTTGATGCTTGGAGGAAACCGCACCTGCTTAGGGAGTTTCCAGAGATCCAATGGTCCAGTGGATTTCTTTAAATTGTTTTCTGAATTTGTTGCATGTTTGAATCCACCAAGCAGAGCTGATCATCGTATAAGCGTCTCATTTAAGGAGGCAAAACCGTGGCCAGGGTGCGCGCTGAACCCAGAACATGAAGTCAGAGTCGTCGTAAAAACGATGTCTTTGTCCTCTCAGCCACGCTGATAAGACGACTTGCTTTAGCACAGTGATTTTGAACATAGTGATGGTTAATTCGCTGTCTTTATGGTAGTCCAAAGATTGTATAAACAATAGAAAATTCACGAAATGAATAAAAAAATCTGTTTTTTCTGGGGGTTACAAAATCAAATACACAATAGAAAATTAAATCATTAAGAATATTAATATGTGTGAAATTTTATATTCCTTACTGACTCTTCTTGTACAAAAGAACGGTTGTAGGTCTCTAGCGTTAAGGGAAATTGTGTTCATTGTAAATGCAAATGCTTTGTTTGGAACAAAGCAGAAGATAATGGGTTCAATTTGTGGCGCAATCAGGAAGTGGTATGTAGGTTAAAGCCCCTTCCTAGGCAAGTTAACTAAATTAATTTCAACTATCAAAATTACCAAACAGCACAAGAGAAATAACCTTTTTCTATGAGCACAAAATTAGATATTATGGAAGGGATTATTAGCTAATTAGAATACTAAATATTAGCTAAGGAAGGAACATTAGATATTAGCTAAACTGGAAAACAGACTCTATTGAGCTCCCAACAAAATACTGGCATAAACAATAATTACGAAGATTTTAAGCACTAAAAATGAGAATTAAAGCTTCAATGTTGAGCGAGGATCATATTCAACTCAAGAAACACCAACGATAACGAACAACTGCAATTTTTACTCCACCACTCCAAGTGACTGCATGAAGAGCTTTCTGGATACTCTCACACAGATATTACTTTCGTGATAGTAAGTGACACTGATAAGCTATAAGCATATCTATCTTACACTGGAAACTGCTGATTTTTGTTGATGATCAGCTTAGCTTACAGCTTTACACTTCAAGGTAAACATCATCATGCTTAACAGTCTAGCTGAGTGTGCTTTATTTTGCAAAAGACCTCGGAATAAAAATAGATTTGTCTTGAAAATTCTAAGATTAGTTATCTTATTTGTTTATTTCAGCAAGCTTATATGTGAAATAAGTACAAAACATCCGAAGCTTTGAGCAACCTCTAAACAATAATATTTAAAAAAATTACACGTGATGCTTTTTGTCAGTATTGGACACTTGAGGGTCTGCGATAGAATTTTTGAAAGTTGCAAAATAAGGACCACCTCATTGCAGTTTGCACATGGTATTGCTTACTTGCAGCTCAACGCCCATCTAGAATTTGAAACCCTCTTTTTTCAGCTTCGAATTCGAGGAAGTAATCACCAATTGCAAGCCAAAAGTTGAAACGTGATATAGCATTTAATAGAACCTGTGATTCCAAAACTTAAAGTCAGGGAAATTAGACATTTGGCAGCATCAGAACTGGCCAGTTGGTTGAGCGTAACGCGTTCGTCTCTGGAGCAAAAGGCTTGAGATTTTTATCTCGTGTTGGTAAAATCAAACACAGCATTGAACGGTTTGCTGCCACTGCGACATTTTTTCGAAAAGAGCAGTGTCACCTCCAGGCATAATGAAACAGAGATGGCCGCCCACTTATTACATGCTTCGGTGTAATACAACGAGTATAAGATTTGATAGCAACACAAATAAACTGTTGTTCTTCGACAGGTGCTTTGATGTTTAACAGATTTAACTTCAGGGGCCTGCAGGACATCTCGTTGAGGTTATTTCAAACTGCTTATTAAAAATTTCTAAGAAAGGAGGTCCTAAATTGCCTCTTTGAATTAGGTAAGAAAATAGTCACAAGATGAGCTCTGACCACAGCAATCACCTTTAAATACCCGTTGTGGCGGCTCCTCCGTCTGATGAAAGACTTGCAAACAGAACCCAACAAAGTGCTCTGTGTTGGTTGGTGTGGTTTGACAGATACAGCGTGCCTGGTTTATACAAACGAACCTTTATACATTACGTTTTTTTCAACTTATGAAATTCATTATGAAGTTATTTTTTAGTCCTTTTCTAACCTCCATGTCCCCTTCCAAATTTTCTATATGCACTTTCAAAATATTGAAATAGATGAAGATAATTTTACTTTGAGTGCGTTTTCCAATTTGCCTAGGCTCATATTTTCTTAGTTAGTTCTGCTCCAAATTCTTACCTTTATAAACATTGAGTGTTAGTGTTCTTACAGCAATTCGTACCATTGTTTCCGAATGGTTGAAAAATTTTATTGCTTCGGTGTACAATGCAAAATCATCAGTGTGCTGCAACCAAGCATTTAATATTTTATTTCAATGCAAAATAATTACCACGTTTACATGCAATCGATTCAAAAGTTAAATTGATTTATCTTTTTCTTTCTTCATTTTACAATACTTTTTTCACTCTTTTTCTCTATAATAAAGAAACAAAGGATAAAATCGATTTAACTTTTGAATCGATTGCATGTAACTGCACTACACATTTTGGTAAACGGCTTAGAGTGGTGGGCGATAGTGAGAAAAGAACACCTTGGTGGAACCAAGAGGTCAAAGAAGCTATTCGAGCAAAGAAAGATGCGTTCAAGGCCTGGTTACAGAACAGATCGCCTTCTGATTTGCAATCCCAGTGCACTGAGGCGCGAAAAGCGGCAACTTTGGCAGTAAAGAAATCCAAGGAGAAGTCATGGGAAGAGTTTGGTTGTCGGTTGGATTCCAACTATTTTCCGGCAAATAAAGTATTTTGGCAGACCATCCGCCGTTTACGTGGCAAAAGATCGAGTATCACGTACTCCATCAAGGATTCTGACGGTAACATTCTAACGGAGGAGAATGAAACCCTTTCACGATGGAGAGAAAACTTTGAAGATCTTTTGAATCCTGTAAAGGCATCGACTCGTGACCAGGGACTTGAGTACGGTACGGTTGAATTTTGGGAAAAAGTACGGTACGGAATTACGTACGGTATTTTCTGGTAAACTACGGTACGAAAATACGGTATTACTTTTTTCCGTACCGTACCGTACTCTTTCCGTACGTAAAGTTTTAAAAACAAAAAGTTTGGTACTGACTTCGCAGAAATTATTGCATTGAATACGCTACGAGTGTTACCAAATTTTGTACAAGTTTAACCACACCGGAGTTTTTTTGACGTAAACTTTGTAGTATTTTATGACGTAACAACCATGTTTTAAATTGCGATCTTGACGTAAACTGCAGAATTTCAACAGAAGTTTTGTGATGTAACAAACTAACAATACTGGGTTTTGCAAGACGACGCAAGAATATTTGTTACAGTAGTGCCATTATTTGATCAGGTAGACGTTAGGGTAAGCAGGAGGCATGCTGAATGAAGAACTTCCTGATAATGATACAGCAGTGGTAGAATATACGTAAACAGGAGAGTTATTGCTAATCATTAATTATTGTACATCGACGAACCCAGTGACAGTAAATTATTTCAGTGGAGTTCGTAGTTGCACTATGTTTAAATGCAGATGCTATTTTAAGTAAAATTTCACTCGCAGTGGAAACCTGGCATAGCGCAGAGAGAACAGTTTTATTTTAGGGATTTAGTTATCCCGATTGGTCATCTGTACTGTACTGAATATACTAGAAGAATATTTTTGGGAATGTAATTTTCATTGCTGGGTTAAAGATTTTAGTCAACAATTTAGGGAGTTTAGTTGTCACTTCAGCAGTGGCGCCAGCGGGAGTACTGTCAACTGTTTGGTACCTTTTGTTTTTCTCGATGAGAAGTATTGAAGACTTGATTAAGAAGTACATTCTCAATGACTTGAGGCTTGGACTAAAAGACGACATAATCGAGGCAATAATGTTTCAGCGATGCAACACGCAAACCTTTTGCTTGCCATATTTCTAAACTATATTTTATATTAAAAACGGACAATACTTTATTTTCAATTCGTTTGTTTGTTAATTATCGCTGTTTTGCAAAGTGTGGAGTTTCGGATAATGAGTTGATAATACCTCCTATGACCTATACCACTGCTGTTTTGAATTGTTTTGAGAAAAATAAGTTCTACAGCGTATGATCGAGCTTTTACTTTAAAATTATTTTACAATTTGCGCTTACTTTCCAGGGTTCCATGTCCCATTAAAGGCTACCTTTTATGACTTTTATAAGAAAAAACTTTCAGTTTATTTATTGAAACGATGTCATAAAAGCGGCGAACAGTTTAGCCTTTAGTAGGATATGGAAGCGCGATAATTGAGATGAGTAGATAACAACAAAGCGCTTGCTGCAGGGCGTTGCTAAGGGGGAGGGGGGTGGCCTTCCTCGGGTGTCATGATTTTGGGGTGACCCCATTTTATGCTGTGAAACCATAATCCGGCCGAAAACTCTACCAATTTGTGGTAAAGACTTTTTTTTTGGTTTCCATCCGCGTTTGGACCGAAAACTCCGCTAATTTTCGGTGAAGACCTTTTTTTTAGGTCTCCATTCGTATTAGCGCGTTTGGACACAATTTTCACTTAAGTCGATCACGGCTGCGGAAGCGTCACATGGCAAAGGGTGACACCACGAAGTCCCGTTCCGGGTGTCCTTGCAAAATCCCGCAGCACCGGGTGCCACCATTCTTAGCAACGCCTCTGGCTTGCTGCTTTGAATCGCTGAGGATGAAGCGACAGTATGATGTATACTATTGTTATCGAGCTCTTGCCATTCACTTTAATCATTTAATGTAAATACTAAGTACCGTCACTAGTTGGATGAGTGCCCCAATTTTTTTGAAAAGTAAGTTAAATTATCTTATTGTAAAACCTCTCGTTTGCTATTGCATAGGAACAAATATTCAGTAAATAAATTAGTACGGAAAGATACGATATTACGGTACGGAAAAAATTCCGTACCGTACTGTTACGTACGGTATTTTGGTGAGGTACGGAATAACGGTACGATATTTTTTTGGAAGTACGGAGTACGGAAAATCATTCCGTACCGTACCTAATCCCCTGCTCGTGACACACACGAAGTGACACATCTAGAGGAGGACAAAGTTTTCACTGCAGCAGAAGTGGCAACGGCAATTAAAGGGATAAAATCTGGAAAAGCTGCTGGTGAAAATGAAATCAGACCCGAGATGTTGAAAGCGCTGACTGGAGAAGGAATTCTCTGGTTAACGCGAGTGTGTCAAGTTGCGTGGAAGTTTGGCAAAACTCCCAGAGATTGGCAAACAGGTGGGATTATTCCGATATTCAAGAAACGAGATCGCAAGCAATGTACAAACTACAGAGGGATATCACTCCTTAGTTTGCCAGGGAAAGTATATGCCAAATGCCTTGAACGGAAATGCCGAGAAATAGTGGAATCAAAACTGGAAGATGGTCAGTGCGATTTTCGTCCGGGTCGCAGCACCACGGACCAAATTTTCACTCTGAAGCAAATCTTCGAGAAATCTTGGGAGTATGGCAAAGATCTCTTTGCATGCTTTGTCGATCTTCAAAAAGCATATGACCGAGTTCCTCGGGATAAACTTTGGAAGGTTTTGCAGGAGTATGGCGTTAATGGTCAATTGTTACGCGCTATTAAGTCATTCTACTGCAGACCGGAGGTTTGTGTTCGGGCAAATGGCAAGCAACCAAAGCCGTTCCATGTGGGCGTTGGACTCCGGCAAGGGTGCGTTTTGTCACCTCTCCTTTTCATTGTTTACATGAATTGGATCGACAAATGCAGCCAAGCTGATGAGTGTGCCACGATTGGAAATTGCAAAATTAGTCGTCTGCTATTCGCTGATGATTTGGTTCTGCTTTCTTCCACAGAATCTGGCCTCCAGCGCGCATTAAATAGCTTTGCAAATGCATGCAACACCGCCGGAATGAAAATAAGCACGGCCAAAACTGAGGTACTTCATCTTTCAAGAAACCCTGATCAGTGCGTATTACAAGTGAATGGAGCGACACTGAAGCAGGTAGAGAAGTTCAAGTATCTTGGGGTTGCATTTATGAGTGATGGAAGGCAAGACGAAGAACTCGATACCCGAATAGGCAAGGCTAGTGCAGTAATGCGAGCTTTGCACTACTCGGTTGTCATGAAACGAGAATTGTCGAAAAAGGCAAAGCTCAAAATTTTCAAACCAGTTTTTGTCCCCATTCTCACTTATGGTCATGAATCTTGGATAATGACCGAAAGAATGAGATCACAAGTGCAAGCGTCCGAAATGAGGTTTTTACGAAGAATCGAAGAAGTTAACTGTTTAACAAGGTGCGTAGCTCTGAGATTCGAAAATCTCTTAACACCGAGCCGTTACTTCTCGGAATTGAAAGATCTCAACTTAGATGGTTTGGCCACGTAAGCAGAATGCCTCAGGAAAGACTCCCCAAACAAGCTTTACTTGCCAAAGCAAATGGGAGAAGACCAGTTGGACGACCTAGAACTAGATGGACCGATTACATTGAGGATCTTGGATGGAATCGCTTGGGACTTCGCCCAAGCGAAATGATGGAGGCGATGGAAGACCTTGAGGTGTGGTGGCTTAATCTTGAGCTACTGCCCCAGCAACCTCACGGAAAAGCGGGCAATGAAGAAAGAAAAGAAGAAGAGTTAATGAAAGTCATTCTAGTTTAAATCCAATTGGCTTATGCTTATTGCAAGCAAGGACCATTGCCGTATAATGCGATATTGCACACACGTAGGCAAAAAAACTAGCAAAACAGTAACAACAAAAGTTATGTTAATTTCAAAGAAATGACAAAGTTGATGTACAATCAATTTCCTAGCACTGCAATATGTAACATTGTTCCTGTACAGTAACCTCTCTACGTTTCAACGTGATAAAAAGTACAAATTTAAGTCCCACTAAAGCTTAAAAAATTCAAGCAGATTAGTAATTTGTGGATTGTGAGATTGTGGATATCGTGCAGTGCTGTATACATCACAATAATTTACTATTCCTTATGCTGTTACTCTAGCACCAAAAAATTACCTCATTGTAGAAAAAATGAATTGTATGCTCATTTAGCCGAAGTGAAAGGGTTTTGAGGAAAGAAATGTAGTACGCCATCACTTCTTCATCGGAGAAGTCAAATTTATGGCATATGACATCGTTCACATGGTTGTTTGAAAGTAAATAATCTGCAGTAACAGCAAAGATAGCCATTAACGAATGTTTACAAAAACCAATCAAAATTACTCAATACCAGTATTTCAAGTTCTTAATCACTTAAAACAAACTTTTTCATCTTAAATTTCTTTACATCTATGCTACATCCATAAAGATTAAAGATGAAACTTGCATTATGTGTTGTACAGTTGTATCTACTTTGTTAGCAGCATTGCTGCAATGGTAAAAGCGTCGTTCTTGCAACAACTTGGATCGCTTGGTCTGGATTCAACTTGCACCTTGGTCAATCGCATTGTTGCGCATCCTTAAATAAGGCACTTCTATCTCTTCTTGGTGGCTTCCAACAAGCACCAAATTTACATGGAAAAAAGTTGAATATCACCTGGAAACAGTCAATTCTTACGCAGATGCAGAGAATTTGCTTAATAGATCGTGCCATTGTTGATTTTTTGAAGCAAAGAATAAAGGTGCATCAATCAATCAAAAAGCCCTATATGTAAAAAACATAACAATGCTTGACTAGTAATAATCTGCACAAAAAAGTTAAAGCTGCACTTGCATTTTTGACCAAGCTTAATCAAAGGTTTGCTTAAAAATTTGTAGAACACATAACACCAAAAGCCATATGGGTCAGATTCGAAACTGTGGAAAACAATAAACTAATCAGCAACCAAAAAAATTTAAAATTTTTGTAAAAGCTCATACTTACATAATGATGTTTCATGCTGAAGGTTTTCAAATAAAATATTCAAAGTTTGGAGAACTTGGACACACACATAATTGCCAGCATTCTGCTGCAAAATATTCAAGAAAAACAAGAACATGTTCTTCTCAAGAAAAAATCTAAAAAAATACTCTCATGTATTACTCATTAAAATAAAACAACAATATATCATAGCAACACTTAAATGTTTTGCTGCAATTATGCAACAAACCAACCATTCTTGATTAAGGGGCGTTGCAAATAATTGAACTACAATTGAGAGCCTATCTTGTGAACTGTGCTCTGAGCAGTAGGATTACTTAGGCAACTTATTTTCTACTGCACAAAACAAACTTTTGACCACTAGTAGATATGAGTTGTTAAGCTAACCATAACAGCCTTTCATAATAATGTTACTTACACAAGTTGCACATTTAAGCTACAGGCCAAACAACTTTTCAGCAAACAAAATTAATTTTAAAGCTAATCTAACAAAACTCCCGATAACAATAACTTTTGAGATGTTACCATTGAACGTGTTTTAAAATGCTTATTTTAATGCTGGTTGTTATTCATATGTTTTAAAATCGTTATTTATAATGTGGCATATTATTTAACTTACTCAAACACTGAGCTGTCATTCTGGTCCCCCCAAATTAGAATTTCAGACATAGACCTTAGAGCTTCAACTATCATAGACTTGTTGTTTTCCGTTATAATTTGATTCTTTGTTAGAACATGATGGAGATATCTAAAAACAAATGCAATCTATATTTTAGACAAAAATAGTGAAACAAAAGAGTAAACCTGCAATTTCAAGTTTAGAACAAATGCTGCTAGACTAGCTATATTTTCAGTTATTCGAAATAGGCACAGTAGGGTTAAGGGTTAGAATATCACTATATTTACAATACTTATTCAGAAGAACCAGTTTATTTTTTTTGATCATTTAATGGCCATTTAATTAACGTTTTACTTAAAACCTTGAAAGTTTTTCCAATTTAGTCAAAAAGCAGTTTTACAATACTCTTTTCAATTCATTTAGTTTTTCATTCATTCATTTTTTTTATTCTTGACCACCAAAAAAATACCGAATGCATAGTAACACAAAAATAACATGTAGAGTCCAGAAAGGGAAGTAGCCACACAACCTCAGTCGTAAAGACATGCAGAGGATATTGAGGACAAAAAAAGCTATTTTTATTTGCATGGTTGCTACACCTGTCACACATATTGAAGTATGCACAATGTAGGCCTAATCAATCACACTCTTAATGTATACATGCAGGCACACAAGATGTAAGTAAAACTAACAGCCTGAGTAGTTGTTTGAATACTTGATAAAGAGGAGAGAAGGGGCAGTGACGAGTGCGAGGCCAGGCACAGTTACGTAGGTGGTCAACAGGTGGCGCAACCAGTCCAACAACAAACTTTAGCTCAACGGAGCATGGCGAGGGAAGAAAAATGAAAGAAAAATGAAAAACGAAAATGAAACCTCACTGGGTACAGAAACCCTTTTAAATAGCAGCTGATCAAAGGATCAAGATATTAACAAATTTGGAGTCAAGCCATAAAGTTTCGATTTTAATTGTGAAAATGTCCAAAAATATTTTCCAACTTAGAAAATTATACCTACTAGTTCCAACAACAAAATATACCCAGCCTGTAGGCTAAAAAATTTTGAACACGTCTTTATTGTACCAGTCAGATCATAAAGTGCCCACTCAGAGTTTAAGAAAAATTATTCGTTTAAGTTAGTTCAAAGTACGGTATTTCAATGTTAACAATTTGTCATATTATAATTAAATATAGATTAAAAATGATTTTCCTGTTTCCATATACTGCAATCATCATCTAATAGCTATCCATAACTCAGCATTAAAAATGCAGTAAATAAAAAGACATGTTCAATCTGTTCAGCTTGAGCCATTTATCATTAGAAATAGCAACTATATACTAATTTTGTTTGAAACATGACAAACATTTACAATTTGATCTATTCAAAATTAATCAATGCACTGCAAAAGTGAATTTTCGCTGTATATTAGTAATTATTGTCCAAATAATGGTAACTATGGACTTCATGACTACCTTTAAAGAATAAATCAAAAATAGTTTAGATACAGTATCCACATATTAAATGCTGCATGGGTGCCACTAAAACATAACGAAGCACAAGAGCCCAAACCTTTGCAATCTTTTCGGTCCTATTGGTTGTGTACATTTTACTATCATACTTGTTAGATATTTTACTACTATCATACATTGGTTGTGCACATTTTACTACTATCGCACCAGTACCAATATTATAAATTAGATTATATACCTTAAGTTCTCCAATGAATGAAGGTTTTTTGGAGGTTTTGGGCCTCCTAACCAAGATCTTCCAAGCATTTTCTTAGATGGATAAGTCAAAAGTTGCAAGTTGAGAACCAGAGAAAAAATTGCATTTGCAATTTAATTTTGATCAAAACATTTTAATCAAAAATCAATACACTACACAGTTTACATCACATTAATTCTGAATCAGAAAATAAAACACACGTATATTAGGAATAACAGAATGTTTACAAGACTTTTGACTTAAATGCAGTACATGCCACCCATGACACTCCCACTGCACAAGTCAGGTATGACAACATGGACATAGTTACTGGGTAACTAACCTCAAAATCTTAAAGAAGTCTAGGCAAAATCTTGCATGGTGATAAAATGGGAGCTCATTCACTACAGTATTTTATTTTTTTGTATTTGCTATTGTTTGGATTAAGATACATGTAGGCCTAATGTATGAATTGGGTTAAAATCGGATTACGGCTAGAATTACCATTAAAGATAGCCTAGAAGATTTACAGGTTTTGAGTCACTGCCTCACTGGTACCTTGAGGTTAGATTAACAATTGTTTTTAAATATTGAATAGCCGATGAAATGCAAACAACTAACTTAATAGGCCTACTAAATCTGTAAACAGTAGCCTAATCTCAACCTGCCAGTGCCACTGCACTATACTGTAAGTGATCTCAGATCTTCTCACTAGGTCTGAAGTGATTTTATCACAAAGTTAGGGTTAAGCCAGGGCAAGACAGCTCTGGGGATAGTAAAATAGTTTTGTGACTGCAGTTATCAATCAATGCTATAATTTTAACAGTGCAAAAGTACAATACGATTGTCAGATAGGCCTAGCCGGTCTTTTCTGTCTTCAGAACTCCGTCAGTTATGTGCAATAATCACTTCGTGACGAGATCACTTTGCACTAGCAACCTCTCACCTGCCACTGTCCCAAGGTGTATTGGTATCTGTTGTAACATAAATGTGAAATACAGGCTGTCAAGTTGTTGAATTAAAAAAATGAATAAAAATGACTGTTAAACATAAAATACTGTAATGACAATTTTCAAGTGTATTAACTTAGACTTACCATATTTTTTAGACAGAAAACCGGGACAGTCAAAGAGATAAAAAAAAACTGAACTGAAGACCAGTCAAAAAAGGTCTTTGTATACCGTAGTTTTTACAAGATTTTTTAGGTGATCTCTAAAAACAAGTCTTTATTTCAATGACTTACGATTTATTGCATTTTATCAAGTGATCTAAAAAAATATCGGCAGATTATTTAAAAGGCAGTAGCTGTTTTGCCTCTGAAGGCAAAATAGCCCCATGTTATTCTGCCATTTGGAAAATAGCCACTTCCATTTAGAAAATAATAAAATAATGCCAACGGTTCCAAAATAATGAAATTGAAAACAAATAAAAAATGAAATAATGACACACTTAACAGCCTGGAAATACTTTAAATGCTAAGCCATCAAACAACAGATTAACATTAAGATCAACTGTTACAGGTCATCAATATCACTCTTCTGAAACCCGTCAGTGCCACTGTCATAATTATAATAATAATAATTAGCAGCCGATCCAGTGCAAAGCACCATAGCAAAATACATACAAACCACAAATGTCCATTGGATTAGTGAAGATGAAACGAAGATGCAAGGGCACAGTCGTCAAACATAAGATGGAGCAGAGCAAACAGTATTCCACAATGAGTAAAAGCAGCAGATTACCACTATATTAGATGGGTTGCAAATATCATCCATTATTGTAGGTAGTACCATTTCAGATAAATTCAGATTTAGAGATTTTCAGTATATGTTGCATAAGTATACAATAATACAGATTATATACAGTAACATGTAAAAAGCAACAAAAAAAAGAAAAAGAAATAATAATAATAATAAACTTAGATATAGCTTACTGAAGAATAAAGAATAAAGGACACAAGGCAGAAATTTAATAATAAAAAGAGTACTTGGCTGTCATCCAGTATATACTGTACAACCAGTATTATGGTGGGTTAAAGTTTTCTAATGAATATTGCTTCAGCAAATAAAAATGCAGTACAAAAAATCAATTGTATAAAAGGTCTAGTCTATAGAACATATACTACACAGTTTGAAATGCTAAATCATAGTAAGTTTATCATGAACTTGGAAATATTGAAAATACTGTTTACAGCATTGCAAGGTAACACCAATAGCCTGAAAACTAAAATACCACTACCACTGGCAGTAAATCTTGTCACTGAATAGTTAGCAATAGCATACGGTATGGCATCTACACACTCCAATCTACTTTAGGTGTAGTACCACACCTTAACCAGTAGGACAAAGAACATGATTTAAAAGAGGTATGGAATCAAGTAAAGTAATACTTAAGGGCAAACGAGACTAACCAACATTAATGATATCTATTTAAGCTGATAAATTTACAAAGTGACTTGGCGAATGGAACACGCGCTGCTAAATAAACAAAGATTCCATTGACGTCACTCGTTTTCGGAAATTTTTATTTTGATTATTACACTTATAGGTTTGGGTTTAGGTTAGGCTTTGGGTTAGGGCTAAGATTAGGGTTAAGGTTAGGGTTAGGGCATAGGGTTAATTTTTTTAGGCTTTATTTCAAAATGTCTGCGCGAATGGAACATTCACCAAGCCTCTTCCTAAAATTTATAGAAGAACACAAAGTATGGTCGTATTTATTGTACTAGGTACATGACAATAAATTTTTATTTTCTTGTCCAAATTTCTTAATTTTAACTTCTTTGGAAAGAACTTTTAAACAGAAGCTCTACAACGCAAAAATTTTAAAAATTGATTAAGAAATAAAAAAGTTATGGCCAAATAACGATCAAAAATTTTGGTCCAAGCTTTACCATTGAAGTCAATGCAAAGCGACAATATTCGTAATGCCGCGAGACCAGTATAATCCTTGTAGTGCATACGACTCATTGAATTTAAAACCAGTCCAAGAATTAAACACTGACCCTGACTGCAGCATCAGAATGATGAAACCACGCTTCATACTTCAGTGCGCTCGACTGTAAAAAACTTAGCACAAACGCGCTTTAGCGAATGACGAATTATCGGTTTGGCGCATCGTTATGGAGCGTGATTACGACTAAAGTTTGAAGTTGAAATGGTAAAAGTGGTTTCGTGCGGGTAAAATGTAACATAGTGTGCATCATTATTTTTTATTCAAATTTGGCTGAAATGTAGTTGAGTGAATATTCTACAAGTCCATGGCAGTTTGAAGATCTTCTGTGAGCATCTTAATAAACTACTTCAAAGATACATTTTGCTTATTTTTAAACTCAATAAAATTACACTTTTTATGAACAAATTCTAAAAATAAAAACTGTGTCAGACAGAGCAGATATTCGTCTACGTAAGTACCAATTTTCGTAGAAATTAAAGCACATTTAGATACTTTTTAGCAAGTTTAAAATAAACCGCTAGTGAAAAGTGTCATAGAAAACGCGTTCAGCAATGGCGACCAAAAAATTGCCAGACAGCGACGCGATACGCGCGTGCCTAATTGTACAATCAATTCTGAATTAATAACTGGATTATCAGTTAATGCCTTCATCATTGATCCCTTTCACAAAAGGTAAAACCAAATTTCTAAATTTATTCACAGATTTGCAATTCACTATATTATATGGCAAATTATTCCAAAAATCAATCACTCTTAGAGCAAAACAATACTTCCTACAGTCCAATCTAGCATAAGGCTTTTGTAACTTGTATTTGTAATTATGCCCTCTGGTTTTGCTACGGTTAGGCCTACCGCCTAGTGTTTATTCAAGTGTTTATTGCAAAGAAATTATTGTGAGTAAGCACAGCTCCAAGCTGTCTATGAAAGAGTTTGTAGAAACAAACTAAATCACTTATAAGTGTTCTACGGTAAAGTGACTCCAAGTCTGAAGTTAAGTGATCTGAGCTGCTCCTCATAAGAAAGTTTTTCTAAGCCATAAATGGATTTTGTGGCTTGCTTTTGTACTTGTTCAATCCTAGTAAGTAGTAATGTCCATTTTGAAATGAGGATTCCACACGCAGGTTGCGTATTCCAAGTGTGGCCTAACTAGCTATTTATACAGCTTAAGAAACACTTCCTTGTCTCGACTTACAATGAACTTTTTAAGAACACACATAACTTTCTCAGCTTTTTTGACCATGTTTGATACTTGCAATGAGAAACTGAAAGCATCACAAATGTAAATCCCTAGAACTTTTTCCCATTGTTTGCATGAGATAGGTTCATTATCTAACAGATACAGTACTGTACTGATGATGGGGATTATTCTTCCCAAAATGCAGCATGGCACAGTTGGAGAGGTTAAACTTTAGTAATCAGGTTTTCGACCAATTTGACAGTGAAACCAAATCCTCTTGCAAAGAATTTATGTCAGTGGAAGCATTTGCATGCCGTATGCGACTATAAATTTTGATATCATCTGCATACTACAGAATAGAATTTTTGATGGAGTCATCAATATCATTAGTGTAGGCCAGAAATAGTAGTGGCCTCAAACAACTTCCCTGCGGGACACCTGGTAGCAATAGTAGGGATCTGGAAACTAAAAAGAAGCAAATAACAAAATTAATAACTTGCTTTAAGGCCAAAATCTTGTGAGTATAGGCAACACGCCGACACTACACTTATTCTTACAGTCTAATACTGGTATGCTATGCAGTATGCCAATATTTATGAACGTACCATTATCTTCAACCTTCAAGTCAACCCATCTCATATTTTTCTGGTCTGTGACTCAGCTATTAAAGTTAGACCTACCTGCTACAACAGAAGGCTAAGTACTTAATACAGGTACCACTGATCAACTGGTATCATACTTCGGTATGCTACCGGTAGCTCAATAAAACGCTACTACTTTTGAGTTGTTCTGACCTGGAATTTCCATTGAAAAGTTAGCATGAAGCCGGCGCACAATTTCACGAAACCTTTGGCGCGGACCATGAAATTGCTTTGGCGGACCGCGAAAACCCGTCAACGCGGAAACCACCCCAAAATTTGAGGTTCCAAAGGGTGAAAATCATTGTTTTAGTTAAAGTTGCGGCGAAATAAAATACTCTAAAATTTTGGTAGCGTATTTTATCGGTTTTAATTGGCGTGTTTTTTCACTTTTATCAGTGCGGCGCAGAAAATAAAACATTGTTTGGATGGCGCAGAAATCCGGCCACAGTCGGATTTTTGGAATTTCAACGTGGTTGGAATGAGCTAACAGATTTCGCCTATTGCATCGATTGCTCCAAAAATAATCGAAGGTTAAATACCAGAGGTGCCTACTGCGCAGTGTAGTAACAGTAGCGCATTGTAGTAGCTACTAACTGCAGTAGCAGTAGTTCATTGCAGTGCCAAATTCACAAAGACCCCGGCTTAAAAAAATTGACCCTAGTCCGGAAAAAATGCAGACTCCGGCTCCGACTTTTCTCAACTCTGATTCGCTTCTAGTTCCGAGCCATTTTATCTTTCGCGCCACGCCAATAAATAATAGATGAGAGTCATCGAGCACGGTCAAAATTAATGAAAGGTTCGAAGACATTTTATTTCGTATTCCCAACATAATGCTAAGTGCTTTAAAACAGACGCTATAAACCAAATGACAAAAAATAATTAGCGCAAACATCACCATAATAAAATGAAAACATGAAAAACATCACATAATAAAATTTGGGGACACAAGTTTAAAACAAAATGCACATAAAATACGCTGTGATCAATTTAATCCTCTCCTCCTGCAGGTTCACTGGGAGGCTCTTGATCCTCCTTTTCACCATTTTCTGCAGCATTTTGCTGAAAAACATTCAAAAGTTACAAGCCTGTAACAGGGTTGAGGAAGCGCTTCTTTGCCACAATGCCACTTGATATTGTACCGGAAATTAATTTTTTAATTTTTATTTGAGAGAAGCCGTGGGCTTTGGCTAAATACACTTTTTTCATAAGAACATTATTATTTTAGAACACAAGAATCATTTTTAATATTGCGGACCAAACTTATATAAAAAAAATCAGTAAACTTATACAGTGCCGACGTACAACATGAATATTGCTGCAATATCTGAGGGCTGCCGATGAGAGCTAAAAGCTCGAAACAGCGCTGTCCAGATCTGTGCATGAATATTGCTTATGAGAAGTTCTGCCGATTAAGACTGAAATTTTTGCTTGTATTTCAGCAGATAATTCAAACAATTGTAAATTAGAACCTCTTTGAAATTTTTATCTAATTTTTTTATCGACTAATTACGAAAAAATGAAAGGTTGTTGCGGTAATATTTGTCCTCCTATCACCGGACACGTCAGACGCTAACTATTAGGCGATCCGCGCACTTTTCATTGCAATGCCTACTTCGTAGCTGGAGGAATCCGCACCTGCTTTAGTGTTTCCAGTGATACAACGTTCCTGAAGATTCTTTGAATTCTTGTCCACCAAATTTGCTGCTTGTTCAAAGCCAAAAAGCAGAGATAATCATCGTAAAATGTCTTATCCAAGGACGTACGTGACCAGGGTACGGGTTGAACCCAAATCTTGCGATCAATGTAGACAATCGGCCACCCTGAAGACAATAGGCCAGTGGCGCAGCTTAAGGAAGGGTGGCGGCCCGCTCCGCGTGACACCATTTTGGAGTGACACCATAACTCCACTGATTTGTGGTGAAGACCTTGTTTTTTCATTTTGTTTGGTCTCCAACCTCATTTGCAACGAAAACCCAGCAATTTTACGGCGAAGAACTTTTTTTTTAAGGTCTTCCCCTGTTTTTGGATCGAAAATCCCCTACTTCTACGGCGAAGACCTTTTTTTTGGTCTTCACCAATTTCTTGACCGAAAAAGGATGATACCACGAAATCCCGCCCCGGGTGCCACCATCCTTAGCAACGCCACTGCAATCAGCCACGCTGCCGTGTGGCAAAATATAAATTTAATAGTAAAAGTTAATATCGAGGGACAAGTTTGAATTGTGTAAGTTGAAAAGTTTCTATCCTGTGACGCCCAAACTGCATGCTTGTTTTCGGAAAATTATTCATGCATAAAAAATGGTTAGTTGGTAGGCTACACTTAACTTATCTATGGGTTAGTTGAGACACTGCATTAACTCTTGATTGATTGTATTAGTATTTTTTATAGGTTTTAATTTTTAATGTTTTAACATTGTGGTAGTCCACTGTGGCACCATTTCAGTCACGATATTTTTTTTGCAGTGTATTTAAAAAATCTGGCCGATAAAAATTAAAATTTACTGTTTTGGTCAGAATTTTGTCTAGAAAAGTAGAAATTGGCCATATTTTAAGTGACTTCGTGTAAAGTGAACAATAGATAAAACAGTTTGCCAGTACAATGTTACATCTTGCAATTTACGGTAATTTTAACATGCATAGTAGGGTAGTCAATATCACGTCGACTTTTGAAAGTTTTAAGTCTGAACCCTTCAAGTTGTGTCATTTCATAAAAAGATAACTTCTGTGAAAGTTTTTTGAATAATTTTTTTTTGTTTAGAGGTGCCCCAGGTCCCTCAAAATTCGGAAGTTTTGTCAAATTTTAGTATTTGTGGCATATTGACTTTAATGTATTTTTTGATCGTAAACTGTAATAATTGATGTTTAGAATGATGTGTCACATCATATTTGTCAAAACTTGACACTCATATGTGTTGTAAATGCAATATTGTGGTCATTTTTGATTTCTACCACTACGTGGCACTATAATTTAAATCATGAATTTCGGTAAAATGTTGTAGTTTCTTAACCAGAACAATGGTATTGATATTTGGAATCTCATTATTAGCAATTGGTGTTCCAAAACTTCTATAAAATGCGGTTTTTATGTTGTACAATAGCTGTATATTTTTTTGTCGTCATTCAAAGAGATTTTACATCTTTCGCATTTAATTTACAGGTTCACTTTTATTTTTGGTAAAACTAACAATTTTCACAGAACAACTATTTCTACATTAGTTTAGATCGGTTGCTATATTTTTCTTTAAATAGTTTTTGATTACAAGACAATATTGCGGGATCTTGTAGCCATTGAGCCAAGTTGACATCTTTCATTCGATCGTCATTTTATAGTTTAGTATTTACAATTCAGATTGCTTATCTGGCTTCAAATGCTGAATGTCAAACAACAAAGCTGTGAATTTCTTTTGAGCTTTTCTCAGTTTGGGTTTAAGACTAGGCTTAGAGCTAGGCATTGAATCCGATTGTCAGATTTCAGCTTTCATGGAAAATGACTCAAACTTAGTTAATTACAGATACGTATTAAAACTGTTGACTGCTAAGAACCTACTGTATTATCAAAAGTTTAAGGGTGAGCTCAATACTGTCTTCATCGAAATACTAAGTTTTTTTGTTGTTGCGTATCCTGCTTTCTGCTTTAGAAGGTATCCGATTTTTTCCAAACAAAATCTTAGAGCAGTTTTTCGAGTTTCAGTAAAAAATAATAGTAGGAGCAACGCTATACATCTTCAAAGTACGTGTATGATTTACTAATTTGGAGAGTTTGGTTTTGCTGGTTGTGCAACATGCAATAGACACTGCGATTGTAATACTCTTTGCTCCAACACCACGGTAGGTAGGCAAGCATGTTTCACAATCATTGTTTTGTCAAATTTAAAATATTTGCATCTACAGAAGTCTTCAAGTTTCAAATAAAAGCTGAAAGCAAAGACATTCAACATCGACTTTTAATTTTAGTGCTGCTGTCCAACTTGCAAATATTTGTCAGTGTTTTTGACTTTACATTTTAATAATGTTTTTGAAATATAAAATTATAGCTGTGGATATCTGATTAGTTGTTTTTACAGCTAAAGTTTAGTTTTGTCGAACCTTGTCGTAACTTACTGCAAATTAATGCGATTGACAATGCACCAAAAAGTTTTTTTGTGATTAGTTTAATCAGAGTTGAATCAAAAATGACTTCAACAAAAAAAGTTAGTATTCCTCATAACTATATACACCTAATTTCTTCTTTTGTATATTTTTCTTGAATTTTTTACTAGTTTTGTTGATTTCGTCTGTTTAATGATCATAGTCAACAAATCTAAGATAGTCTATTTTTCAAAATTACTATGCTGTACTGTTTATTCAGAAAATATTGAGAGCTGCGACATTCCTATAACGCAAGTGTAGCCCAAGTTCTTACAGGTTTTGCTCTATAAATGGAAAACGTTTTCGTCAAGAACGGTTTAGAACTCTTAGTTATTTTTATTGTAAATTTTAATCTTTTAATTACGTTGTTAATCAATGTGGTGTGTAATTATATTTTAATCTACTTTAGTTTATTTAAGTCATAACTCAATATTTTTCAATCAAAAAATTACTAGGTTTGAAGTTTTTAAACCAAAAAATATTGCGGTAAATTTTCAACCACAAAGTTTTGAAATATCTGACAAAAGTACAGCTGCAATCTGATATTCCGACACCAAATAAAAATAACATTGTATAGAAGTTTTGGAACACCTATTGCTGATAATGGGATTCGAAATATCAATACATTGTACTGGATTAAGAAACTAAAAAATTTTACCAATATTCGTGATGAAAACTATAGCGCCACATAGTGGTAGAAATCAAAAATGACCACAATATTGCATTTGCAGCACATTATGAGCATCAAATTCTGACAAATATGATGTGACACATCATTCTAAACATCAATTATTACAGTTTACGATCAAAAAATTCATTAAGGTCAATATGCCAAAAATACCAAAATTTGACAAAACTTCCGAATTTTGAGGGGCCTGGAATACCTCTAAGCACAAACCATTTTCAAAAAACTTTCACACAAGTTATTTTTTCATAAAATGACACAACTTGAAGGGGTCAGACTTAAAACTTTCAAAAGTTGATTAAATATGAACCACCCTAATGCACAGCAATGGATCGACTCTGCTCCCAGCGTGTACATTTTTATTGTATTAACTAACCTTCTCAAACGGTTAGTTGATGCAAAAAAAAAGGGTTTATTTTACATTGTGTAAAACAAATACTGGGAAAGCATGAACACTGAACAGCAAAACTTGGTGAAAAGGTAGTCAAAGAAATATTTCATTTGCTCATCACTTTGTTTCTACTCTTTGAATATTACAAAATATTGCAGTTTTGTAAAATTTGTACAAACTATCTTGCCTTGCCCTACTGTTTTGTTCTTGCTGCTTTGACAAACGACAAAAGTTTTATTCAACACAACTTTTTGTCAAGCAAGAAGGAATTTGAGTAATTTTTCTTCAATAAAATTTAAGAAGAAATGCGGTTGAAAATTCTAGATAGTTTAAAACAAAAGTCTTAACCTAAAATTTAATGGTTCTTATAAAAAAGCGTAGAGCACTCTTTCCACAACATATTGGACAGAGTCAACTACCAAAATTTTCATTTGCATCATTGGATTTCTTATTCCCTAATCCCAAACTTCAAACGTTAAAAAAGTTCCTTAAAAATTAATGCAAGTCTTTTCAAAAGATTTATTTTGTCTTAAAAATGCTACTAAAATTAGAGCAATCTGAAACCGTCAAGGTCTTCGCAAGTTTAGATTGTCAATTTAATCAAGTGCTGCTACTCCGAGCAACTGCCTTGTAAATTGTTTGCACGAAATTTAAACGCATATCATACCGTTGTTTCTTCTTCAACACCATTGAGGAGAACCTCCGGTTCTTGAACCGCTGTAGTCTTGCCGGTCTCAATTGCTTTCATGAATTCCTTTTCAGCTCTGTCAATTAGCTCCTTCTCTTCTTCATCCATTTCTAATAAAACCAAATAAAAATGAGCTCTCATTACAAAACCGTGAAAATATCAGTTTTGCAGTTACAGTTTATTTCTTATTGGTTCGGTGAAATTGCAAATATTGTTAGCAAACAAACCACTTCACAATTTCTACTAGCAATAGTTGCCAGGAGGTCTAAAACTTACCAAATAAAACTAAATCAATTTAAATCTTTTTTTTTATATTCGCTGTATTACTCCGAGGTGTGTAACGAGTTTGCGGGGACCATTTCCGCGTCCTTGCGCCCAGGCAATTCAGCGCCTTTCGAAAAAAATATTGCAGCGGTGGCGAGCCGTTGGCAAAACTGTTCCTGTTTTGACCACCACGAGAATTGAAGCTTAGACCTCCCACTTCAGAGACAAACGCGTTTCCATTCGACCAACTGGCCGAGCAAACTAATCTAATTAAGCTTACTTTAACAATATTGATATTTAGGCAACCGAAACAAATTTCGGGTACCGGAAGTATATTTTTTGCCGTTTTTATAAGCAAATTTTTTTTTAACGAGAGGTACAGCGTCACATCTTTAGTACTAAACCTTCTAAGAGCCTTCATTTTTAAAACACAGACCAACAGATTAAAGAATAAAGGTGTTTGCTCTGTTTAATTTAAATAGGTTTAGCCTCCAGCGATTTCAAAAACAAGCTATCGTGTCATTTGATCCAATATAACAGCAAAATGCATATAGTTTTAACAAATTTCAGAATATTCTGTATAGACTGTAGGGTGTGGGCTGTTCTAGACGCATTTAAAAAAGAAAAACTTGCTTTGATTCTAGTATCTTCTTTTCCTCAGTAGAAACCTTCATATAACACATTTTATGGTAATATTTTTTCTGACAGTAAGCTTAATTGGGACTTCGCGCGAGCGCGTAGTACCATTGGTTTTATTCGCGAACTTTGATATACGAGGATTGATTTTGCTTATAACTAACAAACGGAAAAACCTAGAAAGTTCAAATTTGGACTCCATATAGCAATTAAGGAAAGCGTCATGTGTGCAAATTTTGGGAATTTTTGGTGACGTGATCGTGAATTGAGACACAAAAAAACCCATAAAAAACGGTAAATTTTGGTTTTAAAAGTTATTAAATCGCTTATAATTCCAAAACCACTTGACCTGCAAAGCTGAAATCTGGACACAATGTGGGTGCTTATGAATGCTTTGTGCAAACCGAGTTTCTGGGAGCCCAGTCACGTGACTAAAATTTTACAGGCCAAAAATGGGCCAAAAGTGGGCGATTTTGAACCGATATATCTCGGTAATTACCAACATTGATGAAAAATGGTTTGTGATTTTTGAGCACACTATCAACCACCTTTCTTTTGGTTATGTTCGTTTACCCAACTTGAATACTATTTTTCTTCTTTTTTTTTTTTTTCTTTTTTCTTTTACTTTTTTTTTTCTTTTTTATTCTTCTTCTCCAGCTATATACTTTTAAACTGCTAAACGCACTGTATTCAAAGTTTAAGCGATTGAAGATATTAGGGAGGGCTAGTGCCCGACTGAAATTGGGGGTGCCAGGTTGGAGGGATCCCCTCAAACAGGTCCTCCAAAATTTTGAACTTTTAAATCTTTGAACATAGACTCATTAAATTTTCGGAATGGGTAGATATTAAAAATAAACTAAACCTAACAAAAATTGGAGGTGCCACAATGAGGGGTTTACCCCCAAACAGGCCCTCCAAAACTCAAACTTTTTACCCTTTAAAGCTAGATACGTGAAATTATTGAGCTACGTAAATACAAAGGAAAGATAAAATTTGACAAAATTTGGGGGCACCATAATGGGGGTTTCCTTCAAATGAAGCTGAAAAAATTCAAACTTTTCAACCACTCATGCCAAACACATGAAATTTTCAGAGTAGGCAAATATTACAAAAAGATCAAATTTGGCAAAATTTGGGGGTACCAAAGTGGGGGGTTACCCCTTCAAATGGGGCCGCAAAAATTTTGAACTTTTAAACTGTTGTAGCTAGATGAATCAAATTTTTGGAATGGGTAGATATCAAAAATAAACTAAACCTAACAAAAATTGGGGGTGCGATGATGGGGGGTTACCCCCAAGCAGGTCCTGCAAAATTCAAACTTTTTACCCTTTTAAGCTACATACATGAAATTTTTAAGGTAGGTAAATCCAAAGGAAAGATAAAATTTGACAAAATTTGGGGGTAAAAAATGGGGTACTTTCCTCAAACGAGGCCAAAAAAATTCAAACTTTTCAAGCACTCATGCCAACCACATAAAATTTTCAGATTAGGCAAATAATACAAAACGATCAAATTTGACAAAATTTGGGGGTATCAAAGTAGAAGGTTCCCCCTCAAACGGGGCCACCAAAATTTTGAACTTTTAAATCATTAAAGCTAGATAAATCAAATTATCGGAGAGGGTAGATATCAAAAATAAACTAAACCTAACAAAAATTACGAGTTCCGACATAGATGGTTACTCCCAAACAGGGACCTCTAAATTCAACCTTTTTAACCTTTAAAGCTGGACACATAAAGTTTTTAAGGTAAGTAAATATAAAAGAAACATAAACTTCGAAGCAATTTGGGGTACCAAAATGGAAGGTCCCCTTAAATGGGGCTGCCAAAAATCAAACTTTTTAACCACGCATGCTAGACACATGAAATTTTTAGGGTTGGCAAATATGAAGAAAAGATAAAATTTGACAAAATTTGGGTATATCAAAATCGGGGGCACCCCTCAAACAGGGTCGCCAAAATTCCAACTTTTTAACCACTTATGTTAGACACATGAAATTATCAGAATATGCAAATATGAAAAAAAGATAAAATTTGACAAAATTTGGGGGTACAAAAATGAAGGACTTCCCTTCAAACAAGGACGCCAAAACTCAAAATCTAACCACTTACGCTGGACTGATGAAATTTTCAGGATAGGCAAAAACGAAAAGATAAATTTTGACAAAATTTGGGGGTACCAATATGAAGGGATCCCCCTCAAACAAGGACGCCAAAATTCCAAAACTGAACCACTCACCCTGGACTGATGAAATTTTCAGAATAGGCAAATATGAAAAGATAAAATTTGACAAAATTTGGGAGTACCTCAACGGGGTCCCCCTCAAATGAGGACGCCAAAATTCACACTTTTTGCTTGTGTAAGCTAGACACATCACAATTTCAGGATACACAAGCAAATATACAGGAAAAATAAAATTTGACAAAAAGTTTGTGACACCAAAACGGGGTCCTTCAGAATTCAAACTTTTCAACCATTCAAGCTAGACATATGAAACTTTCAGGGTAGGCTATATAAAAGAAAGATAAAATCAAAATAGACAAATAAAATATCACTAATTTGAAGGGCTACAATTGAAGAGTCCTCTTCCAACGGGTCCTTCAAATGCTTTAACCACACAAGCTAGACAAATAAAAATTTCAAAATCGGTAAAAATATAATATGAAAAAAAGTGATGATCTCATACTATAGGGGTACTCTAATCGTGTTGGCACCTCCTCCCATTAACTACAAAAGCTAAACAAACTAAATCTATTTGATAAGTTAATATGAATTAAAGATTAAACATAACAAATTAAATTGGCCACATTAAGCAGACCATGCCAAATAGGCTGCTTAAATTTTTTAAATGTTTATTGCTAAGTATTCCAGCTAGACATAATCGAAGAGTACCAGTAAGCTAATATAAGAAAAGAATAAAACATGCCATGTTGGACAATTAGCCCTTAAATGGACCTTCAAACTGTGCGTTAAACTCTCACAATGAATTGGTATAACAGAAAAGTAGAAGAGTAAAACTTATAGGATTACTGCAACATTTAACACGTTGAAGTACTTGAGCTTAATGGCTTCGTTAGATTTAAGCAGTATGGCCGAGTAT
Source organism: Trididemnum nubilum (assembly GCA_963965965.1). Classification (NCBI taxonomy): domain Eukaryota; kingdom Metazoa; phylum Chordata; class Ascidiacea; order Aplousobranchia; family Didemnidae; genus Trididemnum; species Trididemnum nubilum. The sequence goes on along the minus strand of OZ014470.1, from coordinate 19,984,366 downwards.
TTTTACTAAACTGTCTCTGATGACGTTGAAAAAATCTTCTCCTTGTTCTTCAAAGTTTTTGAACAACTTTATTATGAAAGCTTTTGTGCTGAATAATGGATGTAATACAATATACTGTTCAATATTATGTAATATGTTGGCCGTTGGGTCGCACTGTGAAATAGCGTTCTCAGAATAAAAATAGTTGTAAAATGCGTGCTTATTTTTGGCAATGGAGATAGTGTTAAGTTTGGCTGATGTAATAAAGTCGCTGGAATTTTAAAGATCGCTTTATGTTATTTCATAACAAAGAGAAAAACCGCCCGAACTCCTCATAGCTTTTTGATTGACGTTACTTGATTATTTTGATAACTTTTTGAGACCTTTAAACTTTGAGAGCGAATAACCTCCAAGCTGTTACGTAAAATGAACTAAAAAGAGCGCAATGAGCAAAAGAAGTATACGATTTTGGGTAAATAGTTGTTAGACTTTAAACATTACATCTAGTGTTCTGGAAAGTATAGAGTTGAGTAAATTATTGTAAGTTTCAATGTGAAGTCATCGTAAAGTTAGACTCTATAATTTCACTTATAAATTTATAAGAATTTGATTTCTTGTTTCTAAATTTTGTTTGTGTACGTATCTCTTTCCACGCTAATTGCTGAAGCCGGCATTGTTTCATTTAGTTCTTAGATTTTGAGAAAAATCTGTCGAACTGTTCGTACATGTGCTGGTATAAACATTTTAAAAAATATTGCGGTGGGATAGTTAGGGTGTAGTTTGATATTTAGGATAGTGTGTCAAATTTCTGGTCAAGATAATGTAAGTTGCAAAATTCAAAATTATATTGGCATTTTCAGAACAAAAGTTTTTGTTTCTGTGTTTCAATCGGAGCAAAAGGTTATTGTCGAAATATTTGTTTTAACAAGGGTTTTGTTTGTAACCGCAATTTTAACAATTGCGCTGCTAATTGAAAATTCAACTAACTCCTTTAAAGTTAAAACGAGATCTGATAGATATTTATATATACCTTTTCTAGACATTTAAATTTTGAAAGCCGTTAAACACAAACTTGACTAAGTTAATGGAACATTATGGAATTCGAAAGCGATGTATTTCAGATATGTCTATCAACAACCATAAACCCACTTAACGCAATTGTGAAGTTCTTTAGTTAAGTAAAGTTAGATACTTTTGCGAAGTCCCCGGATATCGCTTGCGATGTCATATTCTAGTTTTATTAAATTTTTGTTGAAAAAAAGAAAAAAACGTTTTTGAATGTTCGTCAATTATCACCGACTATAATTAGCACTGTATAGTTTGCGAGACTGAAAACAACGTAAAACGGAAAGTGGGACTCGCGTTATTACCTCCTCGCTCTTCATCTGGTCTTGGCCCTGCCTGGGACTGGGTTCGTTCCTTTAATCGCAATTCACGCTGACGAGATTCAAGAATCTTTTCTCTTTTCGTCTCGCGCTCAAACATCTAAAAACCAATATATTTGTTTTGAAATCAAACATAAACTTGCAATTCGGTTTAAGGGTTAAGAAATTTCAAGGAATCATTTAGGAGAGGTGGAGTCGAGAACACAAGGCTAGAGGCCAAGGCCAAGGACACAAAAAAAATCCGAGGCCAAGGCCAAGGACAGCCCTTCCGAGGACAGATCCTCTCGAGGCCAAGGACAGGAATGCCCGAGGCCAAGGCCAAGGACCAAGGACACAGGCACAAGTGTTCTCCAAAAAAAAGTCTTCAAAATTTTTTTTCAGGTGATCTCCAAAAGAGGAAAACAAACAAGGTCTTTGCAAATTTTCCGCGAGGTTTCTGGTGTTTTCCAACAAAATTTTAACGATTTAAAAAATAGTGCTGTCCTGGTGCCGAGGACAGGGCAATTTACAAGGACTTGAGGCTTCGAGGCCAAGGCCAAGGACTTCAAATGTGTCCTCGGGGACGTCCTCGAGGACTCCATCTCTGTCATTCAGCTTTAGCTTATACTAAAAGTCTAAAATACTAGCAAATAAATAAACATTTTACTGGCTAAATTTTTCTAGGAAGAGACTATTTCACCGGAAAACTTGATTTACTTTTGTTAATTTTAACCCGAATCTAACCCAAACTCAAATCATTACTCTAAAACTAGCCCCAAACGTAACCCAAACCCTAACTCAACACCTAATTTTAGCCCTTAAAGAAGTAAATAAAAAAATGCGCGGATGAATATAGTTCAATTTCGTTTTATTTAGTTTAACATAAAAAATTTCGGTGACATAGTCACTCCCATTTTTCCATATGAAAAAAATTATAAGGAACCACTATTTGAAAAGGTTTTTGACTGTCTTTCAAAACAAGTCGATAAATTTTAATTTTGTGAAGAAATAAAACAAACACAAACAAACTGGAAACCAACTTTCAAAATACGGTATCATATACTAAACTCGACCAAGATACGGTCACATTTGTGAAGCAAATGTAATTATAATAACTGATCAATTGGGCGAACGTTACAATAGGGTCTTCAAATTAGTACAACAACTAATAGGAGAGTAACTAGGTCAATTTACCACAGGGAACAGAGTGGCACAATACGAAACGCTAGCGAGAAATACAATAGCTCTACATTCTGGGATCGGCAATCTGTCAATGCTGTTAAAAAAAAGCAAACAAAAAAGCTCCACTGGTACTTACAGCACTGACTAAGTTCTTTTCGTTTTTCTGCAGCGTACAGAGTCCTGAAGACAACTCCAACAAGGTTGTCGTGCCAGTGTGAGAACCGCAAGCCACAATGCGGCCGTTATCTTGAACTCGCAAACTGTGAACTGCTTCGTCGCAAACCTAAATTAACAATTTGGAATGAACAAAATCAGATTGCTAATGCGAAGCAATTTGAAAACTGGATGACACCATCCACAGAATGCTAAAAAATGGGTGTAAAAGTGGTTTAATCGAAGCTTTCTCGAATTTCGTTGTAAACAAAGATGATGGAAATTGTGCCCGAAGTCATAATTTTATGAAATTCTAAACAAATTTTTAGTACTTCATTTTTATTATACGCTTCCATTATCATTACTATTATTTCAACAAAAAAGAAAAAGTTTTTTTTTCAAATTAGCAAATAAATATCACTACCTTACAGTGCTCTTACTGTAATGAACAGCAATTTTCAGGAAATCGAGCGGTATCGAACGATATATCGATCGTAATTTATTGTAATTACATTTTATTCACCAAGTTTCTTTGGCCAAGAGACAGTGAAACGACCTTTCGGTCTTTGAGTCAAGCTGCCACCTGCCCACCCCACACAGTGTAGGCTACAAACTGTCCTAGTTTGTTGGTGAACGGCAAGCAGGGAAGTTGTAAATGTAAATACCATTTGTAATTTTTGGTTTGACCCGACCGGGAATCGAACCCCAGTCTACCATTTCAGCAGCAGACGCCCTATCCACTCGGCCATTGAACGGTTCTATATCCACAGACTTACTTGTAAGCTGAGCGTGGGATCATTTTGTTTGAAGAGGTAATCCCAAACATCCAACGTTCCATCCATTTTTGTGGTGAAAAACACAGCAGGACGCACTGGACTCCATGTGCCGTCTGTGAGGTAGGACATGTGGAATCTAAGATAAAAATTCATCCTCTCAAAGTAAGATTCTCTTCAGCAAACTTATTGTAAACCAAATCGACTTTTACAGATATTTTTGTTTTAATCGACTCGATTAACTCGTACTTTTGAAACAAAATAATGAGCACGAACTGTTAATAATGTGGTAATCACACAGGGTTGTCGAGAGGGGTAGGGGGGGAAGAGAGGTATGGAGTATCTAGGCCCAGAAATTTTCGGAGGGCCCACCCAGATTTAGGGGATCGAACAGTTTAAATGTTGATCTGAGACATGAGCTAAAATGGTCTTTCCTCCTAAATCAGAAGAAACGTAGTCCAAATTCAGCGGAAACTTTTTTGTTCACCTTAAATTCAGAAAAAAAGGTCCAAATTTGGTGAAGACTTTTCTGGTCTTCACTCTACTCCCGAACAAATTACTTTTCGGCCGAGAAGAACTTATCTTCGTCTTGGTTCTGCTGTACCCGGGCCCACAATCTCAGCGGTCTTGCAAACACTTAGAATAGATCCATTATATTAGCAAATTTGAACGTAGGCCTGCCAAAGCCTAAAAGAGATTTGCAAAGTATCTTTGAAGGCAACCGCAACATTTACTTACTTCGTCCACATGATACAAGCATCCCTAATATCCTCCGACCAAATTCTCGCTGTCCAGTCCCCCACAGTGAGGAAGTTCTTAGGGAAGAACGGGTTTCGTTGCAAGCTGTAAACTGGACCATAATGACCTGGATAAAGGCACACTATCTTCTCGGCCGGAGTTTTAGCTTTTCGGTTGCAGGATATAATCGACCCCTGCTCAGTCCCAACCATGAACTTGGTCGGCTAAAAGACAAATGAAACTCAAGAGAGACAGAAACGAAAAAGAGCACAAAAACGGTCGTTTTGTTAACATTTTAAGGATAAAAATTAAACAAAAGACTGAAAAAGAGACCAAACCTTGTAAGTTATACATAAGATTCAAACTTTCTGTTATGCATATGCTGAGATTATACAATTCATTATACCCATGGTTATCAACCTATGGGTCGAGACCCAAAGTCGGGTTGCCTAGAAATTCTTTTGGGTCGCTTGTTTTTTTTTTACGGACATGTACAAAAAGTGAAATCTGCAAAAAGTAGCAATAAAATATGACAGACCAAACCCGCGGTAATTTGTGGGTTCAAAAGTGAAGACCTTTTTTATCTTTTTTTTCGGTCTTCATCTTAAAACCCGCGAGAAATAAACTATTGTAATACACAAGTCTAATCGGACCCGCAGAAATTTGAGGGTTCCAGATGTGAAGACCTTTTTTTTTTGGTCTGTACCTCACATTCCGCAAATTGTTTTTGAGATATGAAATGGTTGTCTACGGCAGTCCCGTTTTTCGGTCTCAAAAATACGGTAAGCCTAATCAAAATGTACATGAGCGCAAAATTTCATACATTTGATTTGTTCAATAAGTTTCGGTCGCTGTAAAAAAAGGTTGAGAACCACTGCATTATACCCTATCATATTCTTCCATTTCTCTTGAATTAATACTGCTGCTACGATTTCAAAATACACGAATAACTAATAATCCACACACGTCGAATTAACAAGTGTTAAGAAAAAAAATACTAAATACGAACTTAGATTGCTGTGATTACTTTAGTTTCACAAGAGTTGAGCAACTTTATGTGTTGTCCTCAGTTCTGTTATACTCTTGCTTTTCTTACCATGGTTGGTTCATATTCTAGTGATATTCCTCCCAAGGCGTTATCAATGTTCAACTTTCTCGTTGGGTCAAGTACAAGTCTCTCAGTAGGCTCGCCTAATTTTCTAATGTCCCACCACAAAACCTAAAAAAAAACGTTACGGTCATTCTTTCTACGCTGTTAATTTCTTAATTCCCATACGCATCAAAAAAAGAAAGTGTCACAGTCACACAAATGTGTTACTGCAGACTATACTGTATGCAATATAGTTGCATTCGTTACAAACTTGTTTTCTGTCACAGTTCACAGAAGAAAAGCAAGAAGATATCTAGCTCAACTGATCACATTTAAAGCAACAGAAAAATTGTTTACAACAGCTATCTCAAAGCTACCAACCAAAATATAAAAAACTATTACAAATGCACACCTGTCCATCAGTGGAGGAAGAAAAACACTCTGTCCCTGTTTTAGATTGTAACCAAATTGTTTTATAAACAGGATCTCTGTGACTCTGCTCAATGGGAGAAATTTCAACAGCATGACTGCCTTTCCTGGTATCCCAAAATGCTGAAAAAAGCAATATCTGTTAGCAACCATTATAAATTAACGAAGCACATCTACTGCTTCAGACTAGTAATAGTAAGGCTACATTTATTATTATCAATTTCAGCAGTTTAAAGCATTGAAGTTTAATGGTGAAGAATATATTTAAATGTTGATAACGATAAAAATTTTGTTTACACAATCAAGATGAGCTTGGTAGTTGATAAGTAACAATTTGAATTTCACACCACACTCGCACACAAAATATTTTGATGGTTTACCAATTTGTCCATTATAGCAGCCTCCGACTAAAACGTGCGAGTCTTTAGGATTGTATTCGAGACAAACGAGAGGAGAGATTGGCTTCAGAGTCAATTCAGGCTTGTTAGGATTTTCTAAAAACAAGAATAAATACAGGAATGAGTATTCTTATTTTGTTCCCAGCAGATTAGGGATTTTAGTTCTCAAGTTATTTACGGTTACGGAAGTGATACAAAAAAACAACAAAAAACTACTTATGGTCAGCACATAAACTGTACAATGTTGCATGGACAGACACTTCCGCAGCCATAATCGAATGCAATTGTAACGAAAACGGTTCAAGGCAGAAAAACAAAAACATTCACGCTCGCAAAGATAAAATAAGTCTCCACGTCCGAATTGGCCAATTATGTCCAAACTTTTGGCGCAGACCAGAAAAAAAGGTCTTCGCGTACGAATTAGCATGGACGCTTTTAGTAGGGGGACGCGAATTTTCGATGGAAGGATGCGTTTCCCCTACAATTTAAGTACTGCATGTAGTAAACTAATTCCCCCACACTCGGGATCATCAAAGGTATATTACGTAAATAAAATAAAATTCTTATTCTAATTCAATTTTAGCAAATACAGGGAAATGTGCTGTATCATTTGAATCGTTGAAAACAAAAAACACAATTTATTGTGCTTTAGAGTTCAGCGTTTCGTACCAAAATACAGAGTTTTAAAAAAAGCTTTGAATTGATAACGCAAAAAGGCCTTCTGATATCAGAAGAGTGTACACTGTACAGGCAAAGTGATGCCACAAGTCGCATATGAAGCGTCCAGTTGCAGAGGGTCTAATGGTTAGGACTTTGTTGGTATGAAACGGTAAGCCAGGGGTTTAATTCTACGCTCCGACAAATCAAGCGCTTTGCAAACCAGCTGCTGGCCAACGCTACTGCATTACATTTCTTCGTAAGCTGTTTCTTTGAGTCACAACTGTACAGTAATTGTAATTACATTTTTATTCACCAAGTTGCCATGGCCTGCAGACAGCGAAGTAACCTTTAGGTCTTCGAGTTACTGAGTCAGCGCAAAATCGTGAAGATGGGTCAAACCAACTCGCCACCGCTCCGGCGCTATGGGATAAGTAAAATTTGAAATTAGATTGCAATTTGCAGGAGAAATAATTTGCAGAAGAACGTATTTAAAATTCAGCGCAAAATCGTGAAGATGGGTCAAACCAACTCGCCACCGCTCCGGCGCTATGGGATAAGTAAAATTTGAAATTAGATTGCAATTTGCAGGAGAAATAATTTGCAGAAGAACGTATTTAAAATTGATGATTACTCCTTGAAATATTGTCAATTCTGGGAGGTTTTAAAAAAATAGCACCAATAATTTTGTTACGAAATTTACCAACACCACAAATTATAAGAAAAAGGGAGATGAAAGAAAACAAACAGATTTGTTACCAATATCCCAAATGTAGGAGTCAAACGAGGTGTCAGAAGCAGATTGTTGAAATTCCAAATTCGAATAAGCAACAGCGAGCTTCTTTCCACCGTCAGGATACCACGATAATGATGTTGCAGTGCGTTTGATTTCATTTGGATCTCTGAAAATGAGGTAAATGAAAATGCAAAAATAAAGCCAGAGTTTACATTTATAAATGATATGTTATGTTTAAAGTTTATTATATTATTTTTCTCCATGAATTATCGTTTACCATTTTAAACTTTCCTAAAAAGTTACAGTACTTCAAAATTGCCAGAAAATGCGCAAATCATCAAACACAAAACAAACCTAAAAACGTTGATAGTTTTAGCTGAAGGAGGTTCATCTGCCGTTTCTATTTCCATATTTTCAAAGTACTCTTCATAAATATCGATGGCATTGTTTTGTTTAATGCAGTGTTCCATCACCTAAAAATACTCCACATCAGAAATTTAATCTACATGTAGACGAGAAAAACAACACCAATTACAAAAGCTCTAGCAAGTTTCATCTGTGATACTATTTTTTTAAAATAGAATCTGTCTACACAACAGTACATGGTTAATGAAAAATAAAACCTACACTGCCAAGTTGTTGTAATGCGTTCACATAATGATCTTCTTTTTCTACTTTCTTGCGGAATCTGATTGTCTGTTCTACTTCAGCAGGATTGATGTCTTTTGGCCAACCACCTTCAACATGGTTTATTCCTCGACTTTCTGTTTCAAATCGCTCGGTGTTGACCTGAAATTTTGAACATATTTACAATATGCAAAAAAATGGCTATCGTAAAACCAACACAATCAATTAGAATTTTTTTTTTTAATTTATTTATTCAACAGCAGCAATTGAGTTTAACCAAATCACACTAGAAGTAGTGGTTTGTTGGAAGGAGTACAATCTGATTAAAAACAACAACAAAAAATGGTAAAACATTATTTTAATCTATAAAATGCATGATGATAAAAATGGTTAGATCTCAATGCTTTGAATTAATTTTTGCTTTTTTTTACTGACGTCAGTGGTTCTCAACCTGTGATACGCAAAAGCTTTTTAGGTGATATGCAAGTCAATTCCATTATTTCTATAAAAAGGCCTGGATTCACAGCTTTCTGGTATTTCATTTATCAGAGTTTGTTTCTAAATAAATCAATTTTGCAAAAGCTTGCAATTCTTATTGCTTCAAATTATTGCAATCTTCACGCACGTAAGGCAGAGTAAAATCACGGGTCACAAACAAAACTATGACTATTGCAAGAAGCAAATTATTTAGAAAATGTAATCAATTTTAGTTAAATCTTTTAATCAACCCTGCATCATATGCAAGCAAAAGCATGACCGGCGTAGGTAGAATATGGTTTCATCTCAGTTGATTGTTATAGTGAAGTTAAGAAGGTCGCATAAAAATCCTCTTCCAAGTTACAATGAAGCCTAGGCAACGGCTCGAATGCCAAGTAGACCAAACCAGCAAACCAAGACAAGAGCTAATTCTAGCGACTGAGCAGGAATGCCAAGCAGCTTAGCATGGACAACTTTCTAAATCTAGCAGAAGGGACCAGATCTTATGAAGTCAATAATTCTAGCAAAAGGTTGAGAATCACCGAATTACACAATCAAAATTAATGAAACTAATAATTAAAAACAAATAAAATTCTAGGATTAATTCTACATTGTTGTTGGAAAGTAGAACTAGTCCTGAAATTTTGCTTGTCCACAAATATTTAAATAAACTATTCATTTAGATATGCAGTTGATACATGCTTTTCATTATAGAAAACCTAATTTTAAAACATCTGGCATGAGAAAGGTATATATTGAAAAAAAAGTGCAATTATTTGCATTCACTATTTCAGCAAGTGTATAAAGCAACCCCACCTCATGTTCTGACATTTCTTGAGCACATTGTATAGCAGTGTCACATGGGTCACGTTCAATGAAATCTGCTGTGATGTGAGGTTCGGGAACTATGTTTACATGCAACTCTGCTGGACGATCCGAAAAGTTGCATTGTCTTCCAAATTCTGAGCGCTTTTTGGTATATACATATACAATTTCCATTTTATTTCATTAGCAATTCATCATTAAAAAAACAACTTTGTCTGCAATCTGTATATTTATCAAAAATATTCATTATTACTTCACAGTTGTTCAATGACAAGAATAAGTCATCGTCTAGAATGTAAATTGTAATCACCACATTATAAGCAGGATTATACATAGAAATGGGTTACCGGCAAGTGTACTGAATTGAGCCTTTCTTATTGATAGCAAATAGTAGTAGGAGTAGAATTAAGTAAACTAACATCACATCTTAAACTAATTACCACAAAAATGCATAATATACTTTTCAAATATATTGCCATAAAACAATGGCCACAACCACGTGGGCAAAGGGGAGTTCAGCCCTCGCTTAGCCAAGTCACTTAGATAATTTAACCCTAAAATCAAGAGTTTGAACATGTTTGGACTTCAACTGTAAGTAAGGGGGGACTAAAGGGGCTGAGTAATCAATTTCTTGCTAATAACTTCTGATTTTAGCAATTTAGTTTTTTCAAATGGCTCTAAAAACAAGCAAAATGTGATCTAAAGTGGTGTTAAACTGGCTATATTTTCTGAAAGATCACAAAATTTGCCCAGCGGCAGGGGGCTTGACCCTCAGACCCCCCTTTGGGATATGCTAAATTGCACCAGTTTGCTCAGCATTACATTTAAAATAAAACATTTTTTGAACAAGAACATTTTAACTTTGGGTTTAAGCCCCCCCTTAGCAAAATCCTGGTTGCATGCCTGTCATAGGTTACTGAAAATTTGTAGTCCGTTAATCAATACAGTATTTCGATTCTTTTTCCTATATACTATGTTTGAAAAACTTCAAAATGCTAAAGGAATATTATAAAAACAAACATACGCAAATAACTTTAGATTGCAAAACTTGTAAAAAAAAACAAAAGAATTTGAGACATAGGCCTATTGTCATACATTCAAGGAAGGCTCTATTTCACCGGAAATTTTTATCTAGTTTTTTATTAATTCTGACTCAAATCTAACCCAAACTCAAATGCTTATTTTAAAACTATTCCCAAATCGAACCCTAACCCAAACCCTAACCTAAACCCTAATCTTAACCCTTGAAAAAGCAACTGAAAAAAGCGCGGATGAATATTTCTCATTTTCGTTTTATTCTCTTTAACTTGAAAATTTTCGGTGAAATAGTCACTACCTACATTCAAACAAAGAAACAAGCTCGGTTTATAACTCATATAAAATAGGAAGTGGCTATTTTGCCTCTAGAGGCAAAATAGTGTTTTTCCTCTGATTGGATTAGGGCTAGGGTAGGAATTAGGGTTAGAGTTTGGGTTAGGGTTTGGATTAGGATTAGGCATAGGCCTAGCCAGTATTTTTGATTTGGGGAGCCCAAACCGCAAATCACATGCAATGACGTCATCAGAAACTTCGAAAGAGGAATTTTTTGTGGAAGCAAAGATATCGTAGAATGGAAGATCAAAAGCCATGGCCTGGTGTTGGCATGTAACTAGGAACTTGTTCAAAGGGGAGGGCTTAAACCAATACGGTGGAATTCGGTTAATAAATCCACCTCGGGACAGCCGGTTTTGGATTTAATACGCGGCGGCTTTAATAAACGGCGTTTTCTAAAATGCACAAAATGATTCTGTTCCAAGCAAATTGGATGTAATAAGCGGCTGGATTTATTAACCGTGGATGTATTAACCGAATTCCACTGTAGTTAAAATGCGAAAATGTTTAAATTGGCAGACGTGTTGAGCAAAGAAGTGTACCGGTACTGTAATTGAAACATATCATTGACGGGGGTCTGGGGGTGGAGCCCCCAGTCGCTGGAGGCTATTGGGGTCTGGGGGCTAAGCCCCCAGCCGCTGGGCGATTTTTTGTAGTTTTTTTGAAAAAAAAAGCTGTTTTAACATTGGATCACATTTCGCACGTATTCAGAGCCATTTCAAGGTACTAGATTTTTAACATTTGAAAGCCAAGTAAAAAAATTAAGTTGTTCAGTCCTTCTTTTGCTTGCTATTTAAGTCCAAAACGTGTTTAAAATCTTGTATTTTGGGGTTAAAGTTTAGGGTTAGGGCTAGGATTAGGGTTAAGGTTAGGGTTAGAGCTTGGGTTTAGGGTTAGTTTTTTTAGGCTTTATTATGAAATGTCTGCACGCACAGAACGTGCGCCAAGCTTTTTCCAAAATCTTGTTACAGAAATATAATCTTTGCCCTTAAAAAGAAAAATGCGTGACTGAATATGTCTCATTTCCTTTTTACAGTATTTTCATTAAATTGAAAATTTTCGGTGAAATAGCCACTCGCAATATTTACATATTCTGCAGCCTACTGTGTGATGATTTTCAACTTAATCAATTAGCTACCGGTACCAGTACCTCCTCCAGCTGTCTAGTCTGCATGTTCTCAGTTCTTTCAGAAAAAAACAAAACAAAAAAACAGCTAAATTCATCACAAAATGTTACTGGTACCAGCAAAAAATCCTGGTTTTAAAGACATACGCTTGCTGAAATACGTCTTAAATGCAAGTGATAGCACATAGCCTAATGTATCAGTGCAATGCTTATTAAATCCGTAGTTTGAAAGAGATTGTTGTTGCTATGGCAATAACTGGCGCTAAAGAGCTAGGTCCGTTCTGTCTAGTTTTATATCCCTGGTTTTATCCGTTTTTATAAATTTATTTGTTTTTGCATTGTCCGACAAGGCTATGTTTTATTTGTGTTTGTTCGTCTTCGCGGTTATTGACGTTTTTTAATTAATCGAAACATGCAGACTAAAACAATGTTGCATAAACATTACAAATCTAAACAACAGAGGTGGAGTCGAGGACACAAGGCTCGAGGCCAAGGCCAAGGCCAAGAACACCAAAAAAATCCGAGGCCAAGGACAGCCTTTCCGAGGACAGACACTCTCGAGGCCAAGGACAGGAATGCTCGAGGCCAAGGCCAAGGACCAAGGACACAAGCGCAAGTGCTCTCCAAAAAAACAAAAAAAAGGTCTTCGCAAAAATTTTTCAAGCAGTCCCCGCGAAAAACGTTTTCCAAAAAATTTTTCAAGCGCTCCACAAAATTTTAACAATTCAAAAAATAGTGCTGTCCTCGAGCCGAGGACAGGCCAATTTTCGAGGACTTGAAGCCTCGAGGCCAAGGCCAAGGACTTCAAAATGTGTCCTCGAGGACGTCCTCGAGGCCAAGGACGTCCTCGAGGACTCCACCTCTGCTAAACAAGCAAAGAGACATTCTCGTTTAGCTCAAGTGGTAAAGCACTGAAAAATCCGTTGGCTGCAGGTTCGAAACCTGTTGGAGGACAACTTTTTCGCATTGCTTGTTTTAAGTGTTTTTTCTAGGTTTCCATGCTGATAGGCTTTAGGCCAAAAAGCTCGCAAACGGTTCACCAGGATTCAACGCTAAAACTCTACCACAACGTCAAACGGTCAAAGCAAAGCATCACAATTACATCAAAAAATCATAATTAACATTACAAATTTGCCTTGAAAAATAATGTGGATACCCAAAATCAAAAGATTTCAAAAATTCAAAGTAATCAAAACTTTTGAGCGGATTCGAAGTTAATCCATTCCCGCAAACAAGTGGAAACTTGCAACTAGGCCTAAATGTTTTTGGTTTTGTGGACAAGGTCAACCATGCTAAACTGCACAGTGAAGCTAGGCAGGTTAGTTAGGTACGTAATTTTGCTGTAGCTGGATTCAATTCTGTAAAAAGTTATTTGTTATCAGGTTCATTTCAATATTGAGTTTGGGAGATTTGCTTAAATTGGCTAGCGTGATAGTAGGCTATTGGATTTTTGTAGTCCAGCATCCCAGGGTTGAACTTAACTTTAACTGTTTAAACAACTCTCCCTTTGCATTCTTGCAACTTACCCGCTTTTTTTTGCACAGTTTTGGAAGTCACTAATTCACTGGAAAATTTTAGGTTAATGAGAGTGAAGCACTAATGAAAAAATATCAGATACAGTATGGTAGTACAATAGAATTCATCACTGTTTAATTCGTCAGTTATCTTAATTCATCACATTTTCGTTAGTCCTGGCAAAATTCTTACCGTATCTTTATTTTACATGCATTCCAGTTCGTCTAATTCGTCAGTTTGCTTAATTCATCACATTTTTGTATCCCCAAGAAACTTATTGTTTGGCTTATAATATTCGTCATTTGCAGATTCGATTTGATGTTCAAGTGATATTCATAGCTTTGTTTGTAGCTGCATGATGCAATGATTCACGCAGTCTCAGTGGTTACCGGTAGTTCAACACGTGTGAGATTTCAAACAAACAAAGTGTCCTAATCGGATTAATAGTCTATAAAAAAATCTTTCTGCAGCAATACAAAAATACGAAATGCGCGGCGCGTTTTAATAATAATAATAAAGCATTTTATCAACCCCTTGAGATAAGATAGCAAGAAGCTAACATCTGACTAAGGGGCACTTGTTACTAAAGCAGGTGAAAAAGCAAAAAACTAACACATACAAAACGCAAAAATCGGGCTTCGTAAAAAATCATGACGACAGTACAGTGTAAAAGCATACTAATCAATATCAGGCACATCAATAAAGGCCATATTAAAATAGTGTGTTTTCAATTTAGTTTTGGACGATGAAATGCTGCTACTTTCCCGAATATCAAGAGGCAAATCATTCCAAACAGTAACTGAAGCATGTGAGAAAATTGATTCAGATTTGTTGTAGTTTAATTGGCTAGTTTTTTCCAGCAAAAGCAGATCGCAGTTTCTACGAAAATCATAAGCAGCAGATGGCTTATGCAGGATAATTAACTCTTGAAGGTAACCAGGAGCACAATGCTTTAAACACTTAAAAACCAACAATGCAATTTTAAAATTAATACGATACTTTATAGGTAAAAAGTGAAGTTTCTTCAAAAATGGTAACATATGATAGCGTCGTTGAGAATACTTAAAGCTAAAAATAAAGCGCACAGCAGCATACAACACTTTGGTAAGTCTACGCAACATACAGTCTGGCAGTTCATAAAACAAAGCATTACAATAGTCCAGATGACACAAAATCATAGAATGAACAAGTTGAATTTTAAGCTTTACCGATAGTTTGGATGCAATTTTACCCAAATTTCTGAGATTACTGTAACATATAGACACCACTTTATTGAAATGGTCTGATAAATTTAACTTGTTATCAATTGACACACAAGGGGACAATGGCTCAGTTTCAAAAAAGTTAATTGCAGATATGACCCTATTCACATTTCGAGATGGCACAAACTCAACAAAATTGGTTTTCTGCTCATTCAGTAATAAAAAATTTGCATTCATCCAACTTTTCAAGTCAGACACAAAACACTGTATTTTCTTAATAATGAGAGTCATAGGTGTATCACTAGCAAATCCAAAATAACACTGGATGTCATCTGCATACATGTGGATCTTAAAATTATGCAGTTGTGCAACGCATTCAACTTCGCGCACATACAAACTAAATAGCAGTGGGCCTAAAATAGACCCTTGGGGAACACCTGATGAAACACTGACATCATGTGTAGAAGAATTATCGACTTTGACGTAATACTTCCTAGATGACAAATAAGATTCAAACCAAGCAAAAACGGTATCAGTTAAACCATACTGTCGTCCAAGTTTTTCAAGTAAAATATTGTGGTTGACAGTGTCAAATGCAGCTGACAGATCAAATACCAAAAGCACAACATTTAATTTAGCATCAAGCATACTCCCGATATCATTATGAATCATCATCAAAGCTGTTTCGCAACTGTGATTAGGCCTATATGCTGATTGGAAATGACCAAGTAGGTCATTAGACAAGAGATGCTGCATAACTTGGCTGTAAACACATTTTTCAATTACTTGAGATAAAAAAGACAAATTGCTTATTGTTCGATAATTTTGCATAACATCATGGTCAGCTGAAGAATTTTTTAACAATGGAGCAATGCATGCATGCTTCAACTCAGTAGGAAAGATACCACTAAGCAATGATAAATTAACAATATGCAGAATAGGTAGCAACAAGACATCTAAACAGCTTTTCAGAATTGGAGTAGGTAATGAGTCTAATTCACAAGTTTTGGATTGCATACTGGTTATGACCAATTTAAGATCTGCCAATGACAAAACTTCAAATGTATTCAGCTTTCAACATTATGAACCATTGAAGTTTCAGAAACAACATTGAAGTTGTTGAAACATTTGTCGATTCCATTACCAGATCTTAGTTCAGAGAAATTTGCCAAAATATTGGATGAAATTTTTCGAATTTTGTAATCAAAATAGTCAGCAAATTTGCATGCCAGCTCATGATCTTGAGTAGAATTAGAAGAATAATCAGTATCACTAAACTGCTTGTCAAGTAGTTGATTGATTATACGATAGGTATTTCTACTATCACCTTGGTATGACTGCAATTTATTTACATAATAAGCTTCTCTTTGTATGGTATAAATCATCTTGGCATTACTACATGCAGCATAGTAAAGTTTACGGTTAGTTGTTGTGCGCTCTTTTCTAAACAAGCGCTCAGCTCTACGTCGCTTCCGTCTTGCTTCCTGACATTCGCTACTCCACCAAGGATTTCTGACTAATTTAAAATATTTAGTGACAATGGGAGCATGCTTGTTAAGAACTTTACCAACAGTCATATTAAATAAATTAACTGCCTGAGATGCATCCGAACAATTAGTGATGTTGTCTTTCATATCCAAGTCATTTAGGTCTTCTTTAAACTGCTGCATATTAATTTCTTTCAGATCTCTGATGATCTTTTTCTTCCACTTAGTATTCTTGCACTTATTTCCTAAATCGATGTCTACCGATGTTTTAACCAAGTAATGATCAGATGAAGTGCCAGTGTTAGTAATTACAGTGATGGGAGAAAGATGGACATTGTCCGTAATGTTTAGAGCTGTGATGAACACATCAAGTAAACCACCACAAGAGTGAGTAGCACACGGATTAGTATCAATAGAAGGGCTAAAGCCACAACTCTCTAATAAGTTTAAAAACTTTTGGGATTTGTCATCAATTTTACCTTCGAGATGAAAGTTAAAATCGCCACACAGGATAGGCTTACCATGTTTAGTCATTACTTGATTCAAATAAGTTTCAAATTCATTCAAGAACACAGTGACTTTTGAGTCCTCATAATTTGCTTTATTTTTTGATGAGACACCAGGTCTATAAATTAGACATAAACGTATAGACTCACAGTTGGTATTCAAGATGGCTTCACAAACCTCACATGACTTGAACTTTTGAACACAGTTTTGTTTTATAGGCAAACCCAGCTTGAAAATAAATGCAATGCCACCTCCACGACCCATTCTTGGTTGACTGATAATGGAAAAACCAAGTTCGTGAATTTCACGAAATTTGACTTTGTCATCTAGTTTCAACCATGTTTCAGTTACACAAAGAATGTCTATGTCTTCCTGTATTACAAGTTCTAGCACATCATGAAGTTTGTTACAGATGGAACGAGCATTAAAAAGTCCAATGTTGAATAATTTTTGAGATAGAAAGCCATGTGAATGAAAAGAGCCCGTGGTCACATCACGTTTTTTGAGGTGTAATCAATGTGTTGCTGCAATCTGATCAGTTCCTTCTGTATAAGAGGGCAATCATATGAATTGGATGTATGACCAACATTCTTAGAATACAAGGTGTGATTTGAACAGTTACAGCATCGAAAAGTTGATGGATCCATCTTTGTAGGGCATGTTGAAGAACGATGTTCTTCCATGCAATACAAACAAGTTGGGTTCTGAGACTTAGATGGGCATCTGCTCGAAACATGGCCAATTTGCTGGCAGTGGTAACACTGCTTAACAACTAACCAATCAATCACAGGGCAGCAGCTGTTTCCAATAAATAGGAAGCCCCTGTTTAAAATCCACTCTCTAATGGTTGGGGAAATCTTGATTCCAATGTTGAGGTAATCATTCAGTTTTTTCAAAAACACTATATCAAAAGTATGCCCAAGGTTACAAAGATTGGCTAATTCTGAACTTTTTTGAAGAATGCACTTTTTCACAATATCTTTTTCATATTGCCGTTGAACAGACAAGTTGTTATGTTTTGAAGCTTCAGAATCTAACTCTGGGCCAAATTCTCCTGATAAATCAATTGTTTCAATAGGAATTTGCGTAACAGTAAGCCGTGGCAAATGGATGTTCTTTGTTGATGCCGAGTAACCTTTGGCCTCAAGATTCAATTCAGTCAAGCATTCTTCAGCTTTGGTTTTATTTTCAAGGTTTGGAAAACCAATAGAGATTTTTCCAGACGTTTCATTTAATTTCATGAAACACATCTCGACTTCAGATAAACAAGAATATACCATTTCTTTTATTTTCTTTGATTGTGAGGGATCCGCAGTTGAACTACTACTTGTATTCCTTTTTAGCACCATAATTTCAGTTGGTTTAGCTCTGACTTTCACCAAAGCTGGTTTAACTTTGGGAGAACTATTAAGCTTTTTGATATCACCATTAGTTTTACTTCCACTTCCGCCTACCAATGCTTTAGCGTAGGTTAATTTTGGAATATCTTGAATTAATTGAGCTTGAGGTAGAACCTCAAGAGAAGTTGAATATTCATGGAGAGATCGATCAGGTACAGTTTCACTAGGTGATT
Source organism: Trididemnum nubilum (assembly GCA_963965965.1). NCBI lineage: Eukaryota > Metazoa > Chordata > Ascidiacea > Aplousobranchia > Didemnidae > Trididemnum > Trididemnum nubilum. The sequence goes on along the minus strand of OZ014470.1, from coordinate 19,966,157 downwards.
GAGCAGACAAGGTGTCAGTAGTAGCAGCTGACATCAATTTGGCAACTTGAAATTCCAAAGTATTAATCCTATCTTGTTGCTCTAGCTGCATAGCATTGAGCTTTTCAAACTGCAGCTTAGAATACCTAGGATTCTCAGGTTGGCAGCAGGTAGGGCAATGCCACTGATATGCACCATACTTATTAGCATCTTTGGACTCTGCCAGAAACTTGAACACAGTTTTTGGTATTTTAAGGCAATTGGAATGGTACCAGGAATCGCACCAATCACAGCCTAGGCTGGATTCGTCGCATACCTCTTGATTACATATTTGGCACTCAGGATTGCCTTTCATCATAACTACACATCTACTACAGAATAGGATACAGATCTAATTCAACTTATTCAAGTATATCAACCAGATACTATAGGCCTATCTTATTCAACTTATATCAATGAAATCGCGTAGGTCTGATGCTTATTCAAATAGAATTTACCTACAGAACACTACCAATCTGCGGAGAGTCTAGAAGAGTTTAAATGGAGTAGGCCTACAGTTATTAGGCTATAGAGATTAAGAGTAAAAAAAGTGCAACTGCAGTTTGAAGAGTTAAGATTAAGAGTTGATGGTAGCCTGTAATTGCGCTTTCTCAGTTTCTGCGTTTCATTTCAAGATTATTGTCGGTGCGAAGTTACAGAATATCAATGTCAAATAAAAGATGTACCGGTCATTAGATCAGCTTATATTGCTTTATATTCAGCAATAAACATGCATTATATTTATCAATAGACATAACAAATTGCACTAACAGCAAAATAAGGGCCAAGTAAACTTTTCTAGCTTAGTCCAGAGTCGTTATGGAGTTTTTACCTGTTTGCCTATTTCGTCAGTTTGCATAATTCATCACTTTTTTCTAATCCTCTTGAGGTGACAAATTAGGCAAATTCTACTTGGCTATATTATCATTATAATTGACAGGTGGCAGCTTGATCGAAATCCAAAAGGTTCCTTGCTGCTCCTGGCCTACTAGACAACTTGGTGAATAATACTGTAACAATAATTGCAATTTATGTCCTCCTTGAAATAATAAGATAGGTAACGTCAACAAGTGTTGATGTATCTTCTGACTAAGGGGCTGTATTAACATTCAAATAAAATAGCTTTACAGAAACTTAGTCGGCCTACACGGATGTCATTAAGAATAAGCCATTTGCTTTTTTTCGGAACCTCTGCGACTTGTGTATGAGTGTGTGCGTGCTCTCGCTCCTCTCTTGCATTTGGGGAAATAGCTTAGATCAGAGAAAAGAAGATAGTGCACGTGTGCTCATACTCGAGTCACAGAGCTTCCAACAAAAAGCAGACGGCTTATACTTAATGACTCCTGGCCTACACAGCACCTAAATATTGGTGTGGGCAGTGGCATCAAACAGTGGTCGCCCAACATTCTCAAATGCTAAATTTAACTAATATGCTTTAAAATGTTTCTTAGAAAATGGCAAAGTTTCACTTTCATGCAGAGATCGTGGCAACGAATTCCAACCTTGGGTAATGCATACAGAAGCATAGACCCTGTAGATTGGGATCTAGTAAAGTTAAAGCTAGTTCCCATTTGAAGCATCCAATTACACTATCATCATTAGCATACACACTATATATGTCATTGAAGTATAACAAGAATTGGTTAAAATTTTCAAAAATGCAGGAGCATAACCATGCTGGCATTTGTACATGAGCAAAGCAATTTTGAATTGAATTCGAAATTTATCTGGTAAAAAACAAAGGCTTTTCAAATATAGCATACAATGTCGATATACGTATGCAAAGCACAGAGGTGGGCAGAAACAACATTATATCAAAAGCACAGCGCTAGGGTTGTACAAAGTAGAATAATGCAGTATTCTTGAATAATTCTAGAATAGACATTTCGAATCTAGAATTTCGAATCCTATTCTAGAATAACTAATGGCAAACTGTGACAATACAGTTTTATTGCAAAAATTAAAAAACACAATCCTGAATAAGTTAGACAACTGCCACTTGAGTGCGTGCCCGCTTGTTTGAGTGCAATGCACTATCAATGAAATGCGACTAGACAATTAGGTTGCTTAAAATTGTGTAATACGCACCACTCTTTGCGGTTTGGCTGCCCTTTAAAAATTTTTTTTCGAATCCAATTACCCGATAAAAAATGCTTTTTGAGATTCGTTTCTCCAGAGATTCGAATCTCAAGGATTCGAAATTCTACTTTGTACAACCCTACACAGCGCAAGAAAGTGTAGCGCAACAAAGCGCAACGATCTTTTCAACCAGTAAAAGCACAGCACAAAATGCACCATTTAGTTTTTTTTTTTAATTTATAAAATGCTCTGCAACTTCTGCAATTGTTTTTAATTCAGTTGAAGGGCAACGCAATTGCAGAATGGCATTTTTGTACTAACTTTACAGCATATTTTGCGATTTTTGACAGAAAAAGAGTAAATAGTTGGCAGAGGCTGTTGTTACCAGTGTTCCCTCTAAGTTTTCATCTTCTGCGAAAATGCCAGAAATAGTGCGATTGTTCTAAACTCAATGTGAAAATGTCGAAAATTTTCTCATCATTTTTGTCCAGTTTAAATGTGATATCCAAAAAAAAAAAAGGTCATCACGCCGATGGAGGCATCTTTTTCTCCAATTTTATGTTGATCCCCCCAAAAAAAGGTCCTTTGTCTAAGTTCTGCAACTTTTCTCCGCGATTTCTGCGACATACCAGAGCAAGGCGCCGTGAACCACGGCTGTCTACGGTTTTTGGTGGGAAACAAAAACGCCGGTTTTTGGTGGGAGAAAAAATGCCGGAATTTGCAAAATTTCAGTGCGAAAATGCTGGAAAAAATTTCGCACTTTTTTGCGCTTGTAGGGAACACTGGTTGTTACGTTACCTAAGGATACGAAAATCATTATCGTAGACCTAAACCTAACTCAAACTCTAACCCTAATGTTAATCCTAACTTAAAATATAACCCAAACCCTAACAATGATTTAAAAAATAAGCAAGAGTAAATGAGCGTTCTCTCTTCGCTCTTTTATTCTCTTTATAGACCTTGCGTAACGTAAAACCAGCTACTTTCTAAGTAATTTGCTAAAAAAGCTCTACATGTTTCAAAATAAAAGTGCAAAGCAACTTCTGCTATTGCAAAGGTGGTGGAAGTTGCACTTTCTGCTTCTAATTGCACTTTTCCCACCTGTGGCAAAGCAGAACCACTAAGTCCAAAAATACATTTCACTGCAGCATATAAAACTTCTGTGAACTTTAATAGTAATTGTTTTGGTAAGTCTGAAGTCATAAAACAAGGCATTCAGCATTGCAATAATCAATATGGAAAAATATCAAACAATGAAGTAGCTGAACTTTTAAGAGTTTTAGAAAGCTTAGATGCAATTCTGCGTAAATTACGTAGATTGGCATAACATTAGCAAGTATTTACTACCGGTATATTGATATGATTTTCAAGGTTCAGTCTGTCATCAAATATTAGACCAAGAATTTTGAAAAAATCATTAGGCATAGCATAGGCAAAGCACATTTATCATCAGTTTGTATGTTAGAAATTTTTCTGGATTCAACATTGAAATTAGATAAAATTTCAATAACTTTGGTCTTACTTTCATTCAGTTTTAGAAAATGGCTAGTCATCCAATTCTTTAATCTTGCAAAAATCCTTGGATTATGTTTTAATCCTGTCTACAGAAGAATCTCTATCAAAAGAAAAATAACACGACGTATCACCAGCATATAAATGCAGACCAAGACCATGTGAATTAGCAATTAATTCAGCACTTTTAAAATATAAGTTAAATAGGACTGGTCCAAAATTGAACCCTTGGGTACACCAAACTTAACGTCAACTGTATGAGAAGCACAGCCAGCACCTTTAGCAAAGTACTGATAGCTTCTATTATATCAATATGTTGAAAACCATTCTAAAGCTACATTAGAAAAACCAAATTTACTTAGCAAGAGATGGTTAACCATATCAAGAGCAGCTGACTAATCAAACAAAAGAACTACTGCATTTGACTTGGCATCTAAAATTGACAAAATATCATTGTATATTTTTGCAAGGGCAGTCTAACAGCTCTAGCTAGATCTGGAACCTGATTGGGGATAGCCATACAATGAATTTTTACACCGATATGTATTAACTTGGATAAAAATGTATTTTTCAATTATTTTACCATAAAAAGGCAAATTACGGATCGGTCTGAATTTTTATTATTAGCATTATCCAAGTTGTCATTTTAATCAAGGGAGTGACACAAGCTTTTTTGAGAACATCTGGAAAATAACCATTAACCTGCTGTTGTAGCGCATATTATCCTCCTGTCACCAAACAGTGTCAGATGCTAAATATTGGATGAACCTTGTACTTTTCATTGCAATGACTACTTTGTAGTGGGAACTACCAGTAATCGCCTTTCAAATTTTCATTTGCGGTATTATTGTTTTTTTAAGCCACGATCTGCACTAGTTTATTTCGCCAGGGAATCTCTTCACTTCGACTAGTTGTCATAGCTTTACTCAAAATTTCATAGCAAGTTTTGAATTGTATCACTAGGCTCACAGAACAGACAGATATTATTAATTGCAGTTTACATCGTCAAGCCAAAAACCAACTGAACTCAATAGTTTGTGGGCAATCCTTGAGCCGAGGCAGCTGTCTGTGACGTAACAATATAACAAGGATTGCGTCACAAGCAGAAATCAAGGTAAATTGTTAGATACCCAGTAATTTTATTTATGCATGTTCAAAAACAAATAGGTGGTCAGAAAGTGAATTAGTCTTGGGCGAACAGTAACACGAACGTGTGTAATCTATGTTTGAAACTTTTTGTCATTTGACTGCGTACCCCCGGTGCAGTCATCACGGACCGGAGTTTGGGAAACCCTGCTATAGACAGTCCTTCTTGGAGTTAACATACATGCTTAAATTGCGTTTAAGGTAATATAAGTTCAAGAGACTACCGAGCCGTATAATACGGAGCGATAACATGCTGCGTTATGATGTCTAGCTGGACTTTGTACACAAAGAGCAGCATGATATCGTTCAATAGTTTCGTGGAATTGATAAAATCATCTCCCAATAAAAACATCCATGTTTAAACCATTGTTTTACGTCAGACAGTATATGCTTGATTTGGTTTCCTATGCAAAAGTGATAACATCGAACAATAGACAATATCCTGGCTTCTATTTTTATTTAAATTGATCAAACAAGCGAGATCGCGCATTAGCAATAAAGCTGCTTGCCACAAAAATACAATCGGCCCAGCAAAATTTCAAAAATTAGTGCTTGACGCTCAAAATTAAAAAAAGTTGACAGCGCACCAGCCTTTCCTCAAACTTTAAAAAATTGACGGCGCTACGAGTAGCGTCCACAAAAAGTTTAAGGCGCTAATCGACGGCGTCAAATTGACAGCACTAACGCACATCACTGGTAATACAAAATAGATTTTGAATTTGGAGTTAGTTTTTAAATAAAGATTTGAGTTTGGGTTAGATTTCAGTAATAAGTGTTTTTTGTTCCAAACCAAACAAAGATCTTGATGACTCTAGGTCAGCGCCTTTTAACAGTAATAACCTATAAAATCATTAAAATATTAGTTAACTTTTACTAATTCTTTTATCGCCCAGACTCTACTTAAAGTTTACTTTTTAGATTTGCATACCCCTCTGGTAGCTGCCTAGCGGTAATCGGTGTGCTTGCTTTCTTTTTTTGGAGCGATGGTGTCGGATATTGCCTCAGCCCCACCGGCCTGTTTGCAGTCTGGAATGTGTGGGAATTCGCTAGTTGGTTAACTTCTACTAATTATTTTATTGCCCAAACTCTACTTAAGGTTTACTTCTTAGATATGTCACTACTCCCTGACGAGTCTAACGGCTGAACAGCCTGTTGGGGGCATTCTTTTAATGATTTTATAGGTGTTTTATTATTATTATTATTGTAATGAAGAAGTACGTAGATAGAATTTTAATGCCTACTTACACAACCTAGCACTCATTTGTTTTGTCCGCCACGCCAATTAAAATGCTGCAATCACTTGAATTTAGATAGATAGAATTAGTTTCCAAAATTTCCACAGTTATGTGCTCTGCAACTTGACTTTTAAAAACAAAGAAAAAAAGGCCTTCACTCCCTTGGAACTGCAAATATCAGGAAGTTTCCTGCCCTTCTTGGCACGCTTAAATTAACTTGGTTGAGGGGTTTTTGTGCAGCACTAAAGCTGGTTTCTGCGCCAAATTGGCACAAGATTTTGTGATATTGTGCTCGGATTTCTCCAACGCAACAAGCAAACTTTTCAATGGAGATCTGAAACGAACTTCAATTGCTATGAGTGACAATTAATAAATTGCACCAAGTTGTATTCTTTTTGCTTTTTTTGGTGGACTGGCAGTTTCACAAGGCGCAAGCTACGGCATTTTTCGCAAAGGCGTTGGCATGTTTTCGTACCTTTTGCTGCTCTTACTCAGAAGGTAGAGACTTAGAGGGAACACTGTTTAACATTGCTTTGTGGTATTAATGTAGTTAAGCTGTAAATCTGAAACTTCAATAAATGGCCATAATAACCCCTATTCTGTTGCTACTGAAGAATGCCAAATCAGTGAGATCTGCTTTGACACCTGGTTTGGTTACAAGCATTGCTCTTAGTATTTCATTTGTTGCTTTGCGCAAATTAGAGCCTGTTTGTCAATATCTTCCATCAGAAAATCGCAATGGTTGTTCATTTGATTGGGTGAGTTAGACCACTGTTACTTATTAGTTTTATTTGTTTTATCAGCTGTCAGTGTGTGATGTATGCCTATCTTTTATACATAGGCGTCAATTTTTTGTTGATTAAGCAAATTTTGAGGGGGCGAAGTTTTGGTTGAACATAATAATTCTATATTAGTCTGGAATTTTGCCCCCAAATTCAGGTGAAGACCTAAACAAGGGTCTTCGCTACATTTTGGTTCAATCTCAGTCCGGAGTTTTGGATTTCTTAGTACACCTTGATTTTTGAGTACCAAGTGGGCATCACTTGCCAAAAAACCGTGGGGGCCAGACATATTTTGTCCCCTTAAGTGTCAGACCCGAGGGGGCACTGCCCCCGGCCCCCCACAAATTGACACCAGTGCTTTTATATATATATATATATTTTTTTTTGTGCATCTACTTCTACACATTACAGATTTGTAGTGATTGAGATGCCCATGGAGGCGTAACCAGTTGTTACTATGATTATTGTTATAATTACTTTGTTGTATTGGTACTCTCCTTGGCATGTGCATACTGTACGAGTAGGATAAATTTGCTTTAGAAATACTGATATCTTGTAGTAATATTCTTTACGGTTCGTTTCAAGAATAAGAAATCATGTAAATAAAGCATACCATTTTATTTTGTATAAAGTTAGGCTACTCCAGACTTACAGCAAACTGTTGCAAGGACTTGTTTTAATATAAGCAGTCAATTGGTATTTTTTGTGTTGCGCATTAGAATACTTTACCTCTGTGATGTTAACAGGTTTTTGTATTACCATTAATTATTAAGCTAAATAATTAAATTAGTTCACTTATTATGCATTGAGCTATTTATCTGTTTATAATTTTTTTTGTTAAAGTGATATTTTTTTGGATTTACAGAGAGAAATTGAATTGTTTACATTCTTCATGTGCTTGATGGTTATAAAAAACAGAGCAGCAGTTTCATTACAACAAATGATTAATTCCACTTTAATGTATTCAAAAATGGTTAACATTGTGCTTTTCTTTCGCCTTCACCCTCTGTCAGGAATCATCTATGGTGCACTTTGTTTAGGTAAATGATTATTGAATATGCTGGTGATTGTCAAATTTCAAGTACCTTTTGTTGATACTGTGCACAATTGCACATTGTTGTAGTTAGCTAACATGCTTTCATGTATGACATGCCTAATTATTTTCGTATGACTTGCCTATTTCATGTATGACTTGCCTATTTTATTACAATAAAGTTACCAAGCAAACAGAGCACAACATGCCTCGATTATTTCCAAACAGGGGTGTGAAGCCCCAGTTTTTGAATTGTTTCCATTTCTGCTTTATTGCTTCCACCACTTGATGATGTAATTTTTGCTTAACATTTTTATCATGAAAATTTATTTTGCAAAAAAAAAATTTTGTTTCGCAAAAGTTTTGCAAAACAATTTTCTTGCAAAAAAATTTTTGTGATATGTCAAAATTAAATGGTTCATGTTATCATTATCTTGAAACCATAATCTGGAATCAAAATATGTGATTGGTTCATCATTGCAATGATCTGAGCATAAGCATATTCTGGAATTTGGATTGGGAGCTCTCGAAAAGCAAAGCATACAAATGCATGGTCATATGTTTCGTCAGCTGATACTGATTTCTAACTTTTGAGTCAAAACTTTAAAAAAGGAGTGATTACTCATCGGGGTCTAGGGATGGATTTCCGAGTGCTTGGAATAGTAACATTTTGATCGCATCTGCTGTAAAGTGTAATTAATCATTACTTGGGTGATTTAGGTATACCTGGGGCAAATCTCACACAATTACAGAAATTGTTTTTAGATGATTCATTCTTGGATATAGCTTTGCTCCAAATTTCTACGTAGCAACGTGTATTTTTAAGACTGCAAAACTACACACCCTGTAAAAATTATAGATACCATGTTAGAACAATCCTTATTAATATAGCAGTGATAGGCCTAGTTTGCAATAAGATGTGATATTTGAAAGTTCTACTGTACAATATTATACTTTGTTTAAGAGAAGGTGGCAGTATTGATGCTCTCCCCTGTTAACTTTTTTAAGAATAATATAGGCCTATAGTCACAGTGAAAAAACCCAATTGTTGGAATTGGAAAGTTAAAGTATAATCTAAAACATATCTTCACTAAATTTCACCAGTTTACAACTTATTATTTCTAAGGTATTTTATTTCAAACTGAGGAGATTTCCTCAACTGTATTGCCAGTTTAAATTTCGTTTTTCGTGAAATGATGTTTATTGTTTAAGTTATTTTTCACATTGGTTTGAAAGCTTATGAATGCAGGACTTCTTCAGCATGAATTGGTGTTACAACAGAAATACTTTTACAATACAAATAGTGTATATGAATTCCTAGGAAATTAGATCTTAAATGGCGACACTGTTTGAGAGATCTGCTAACTTTGAAATAACATAAAATCTCAGAAATGATAGATCGCAGGAAGCTGAAATTTACTGAAGGAATATTTTAGATGTTTCTTTATCTTTTGCACATAATTCCAGCTGGATGCTTCACTTCTTTGTATGCTGTGTTACACCAATATGTCGCTTCAGATTTTTTCAAAGAAATGGGCAAAGCTCTAAATTTTGAGAAAATCTTCAAAATGTTTAGGATTAAAACAGCGAATTTTTAAACCCTTTTAGATAAAAAATTAGTTGACAGGCTGCATGGACGTCTGTCGCGATCATTGATACTTGGCTAGAGTACAACTTTTAATCCCTAAAATTGCCCACGTCGGCTGAAACTAGAAAACGACTGAGATGTTAATTGACAAATCGAAAATGGCAGTTGACAGTTCCTTTAGCTTCTTGAATCTCAGAAAGCAGCACACCAATCTTAAATTAAAACTTCTATTTAAGATTGAAACACAATCCAACTAACTGAGCAAAATCGCTCCACTCACACCTCTTACTAAACGGCTATACAAGCCAACCCCAGATACACAAACTCCGCTTAACTGCCTACAAAACTAATACGTAAAAATCATCCACTTTTAGAATATTAAAATAATAGAATGAAAAACGACCCGCCTATTTATGCTACGACAAAAGCTATGGAATATCCCAGAAAAATTCTTGATACGTCACAATAGAAAAAAATACACGAGCTTACGATAACAGATTTCGACCTAATTATGACGTCACAACTTCAAGTCTAAATATAGCAATTAAAAGTCGTAAACAACCCAAACATCGATAATTGCAGAAAATAGTAGAATGTACTAGAAAGGAATTATCCCGAATATCTCAAATATTCTAAATCAAAAAAAAGCGACATAAGTAGTAAATCAGTCACATACACATTAAAATACAGCAAATAATCATATCTCAGACATTCAAAATTTTTATTCGTGACAACGTCATTTATTTTTAAATTGATTGTGTGGGGGACTGGCCCTGATAGTGAACAACAACTTTAAAAAGGTTTCTTTGCAAATGCTGGTTTATCAAACAATAACTGTTTATGATATATTTTACAAAAAATTGCATCGCATTTAAGTTTTCAACATTTGATAAAAATGGCGGAAGCGGTGCCCTTTTACTGCTTCTACAAAAATTTCCTGCCTTTACCGCTTCTGCTTCCATATCCCTTTTTCCAAATCAAATGAAATTTAATATAACAGAGCATTACATAATGGGTTGGAATCACAGGAAATCTCAAACTCTAAATCCTAAGATTTTAACCCATTTTTACTATCTCTATCTTTGGATTTTTTGTCCTAAAATCGTGAGGTTATGCTGTCATGCAATCACCACAATGTACAGATGGTTGGTTTTGATTAGTTTTGTTTAACACAGTTTGCCAATATAGTTTCTTTTACAGCAAATTTCTATTTTAAACTCTGAAGCAAAATGAATGCTTACAGTTATTATGCTTCAAAGCAGCCATCGCATGATTCGCGTTAGACTGCAGTGACCAAATATTAACTCTTTTCCTTACATCATTGATAGATAAGCTTTCAAAAGGTTTATTGCAACCATTGTAAAAAAATTGGGCAGCTACAGTGAACAATGGCAGTTGACTTTATTTTGGGCTTGAAATTTTTCATGTAGTGTCAAATCAAATTTTCATTCATGTTTTCATGTAGTGTCAAATTTAATCAAAGTGTCAAATCAAATCTTAACACCCGTGGTAGGTTAACAAAGTCCAAACTGTTGCAAAACTAACGAAAAACGTAAAGTGCAAATTGTACTTAATTTACGCATTTGAAATCGCAGCATAATATTGCGGTAATTTCAAGTTGCTTAAAAAGACAAAACTTAAAATGCGAAAAATTAAATTGAAAAACTGAGCTTATTTAGTCAATTAACTTGCTCTAGATGGACTTACATTTAATCAAATAGCCACAAACTTGCTAATTTTACAATGCAATCGTTTGTTTCTTGCTTGGTTAATCCTAATATTCCCGGGACTATAAGCAATGAAAATCCAGAGTCCAGGATTTCTGATACGGTACTGAAATCCCATCTCTAGTTACGTAGAAGTTTTAAACTTTGCTTTTATTTATGTTTTTCGTTTTTATAGCAAAATAGTTGGAATTGAGTCTACTTGCTCTGTGTCGATGCAGTTGCAAGCAATAAAAATTCCTAAAATGAATTGTGTTTGTGGTATGTTTTTAAAGGTTAGTGCAAATTCTAACTTTATTTTGCAACACAGACATTGTAGCAATAGCATTTGTGCACCAAAGCGTAACAGCTGATTTATTAAAGTGAAAACTGGTTCACAGATATATGGTTGCTCAGATCAGATGAGAATGAATACGTTTTTCAAGTCAGCGAAAATTATGATCATTCAAATATTTTCAAAATTGAAACAAAAACTATGAAATAAATGGATGGTTATTGCGGTAGTGGTTGTTTGGTTGCTATCATGATCTTAAGTCTCATGCTCTGAAATTAATACTTCACTTTGCCTATAACTAAATTACAGTTACCTAATGTCTTGTATATTATATAGCTTTGTAGGAAGAGATTTTTCCCAGAAATGTTTACTTGCTTTTTAAATTAATTTTGACCCAAATTTTATCCAGGAAGCTCAAATCCTTACTCTGTAACTTACCCCAAACTTAAGCTTAACTCAAATCCTATTCTTAACTCTTAAAAAAGTAAATATTACAAATGCGCAGACAAATAATTCTCATTTTTGTTTTCATCATAACTAAAACATTTTTGGTGTAACCATGCATTAGGGGTACACGACTTTTCGGCGCGACCATTTCGTCTCGGACCTTTTCGGCGCCAATATTCGGTGCTTTTTACTAACCCTAAATAAGTGAACTGTCAAATAGCCCCGAATTGGCGCCGAAATGATCTGTGCAGAAATCGTTACTCTGTAACTAATCCCAAACTTAAGCTTAACTCAAATCCTATTCTTAACTCTTAAAAAAGTAAATATTACAAATGCGCAGACAAATAATTCTCATTTTTGTTTTTATCATAACTAAAACATTTTTGGTGTAACCATGTATTAGGGGTACACGACTTTTCGGCGCGACCATTTCGTCTCGGACCTTTTCGGCGCCAATATTCGGTGCTTTTTACTGACCCTAACCCAAAGCCGTAACCCTAAATAAGTGAACTGTCAAATAGCCCCGAATTGGCACCGAAACGATCCGTGCAGAAAACTTCCGGCAACGAAATAGGTGGCGCCGAAATGGTTGCGCTGAAAAGACGTGATCCCTTGTATTAGTCACCCATTTTTGTTTATGACTTAAACTAGCAAGCAATGTTGCTATCGGCTGCTCGTTTTTATGGTTCGTGGTTTAAGTAATTCATTGAAAGACCTAGTATAACGGGAAGTTAATTGCAGTTCGTATGTGGTTGTTTCCTGAGAACTTTGTTGATGGACCGGAAGAAATCACATACTTCAGCGATAAGACATTGGAGGTAAAAGTGTGTTTCTTTGCCTGATTGGTCATTCTCTAGATGTTGTTGGACGTTTTGTGACATCATTTCACTGGGATTATTTTGTTAAAGTTTAAAAGTATGTTTTGTTGATAGAAAAGATTTTAACAAGCTTTAGTTTCCTGGAAAATTTTTAATAGTGTTTATTGTTTGTGTGCTATGTTTCGCTTATATCCAAATTTTTGTAGAAGAGTTTATTTGCATGGCAGTCTGTAGTTTAGAAATGCTGCTAAAAATGGGTAAGGAAAAAAAAACGTGGGCAACATTTATTACCAGCATTTTCTAATATCGACATTTTCCAGCATTGACATTTTTGGTACTGGTATTTTCCAGCTACCCTTTAATTTTAATCGTTTTTTTTTCCAATGGACCGACCATTTGGTTGAGCGGCAAGGTGTTCTTTGGTGTGGGAGGTCTGAGATTCACATTTTGGGCTGGTCAAAACATACACAGTGTTGGCAGGACTCGCCGCCGCTCCAACATTTCAAAAAGAGCTGTGTTATCCGCAGGCACAATGGCACGGAGATGGACCCTGCAAACTCGTTACACACTCCAGCGTAATACAGCGAGTATGATGAAAAATTTGATTTGATGAGTTTACTCAATTTACCGATCACCGTGTAACCCTAAATCTAAAAAAAATGCACAAATATTTCTCTCCATAAATTTTCGTATGAAATTGACACTTCTGAATTAGTTTATTTTTTGCTTAGAATTTTTAGTCAGATCACCGAATTAGTAAATTTCTTTTAGGTCATTTAAAAAAACAGGTCTTCTTTGAAAATTGCTAACGCATTGTTTGAGGTTTGGGCTTGTATATCAAAATTTGCAAATACAATTTTTTCTTGTTTTGACCGAAATGGCAATTTTTTTGCAGTGATTTGGTAAAAATTTACGTCAATGACCATTGAATAACCAAATACCAGCTGTTGTATTTGTTTGCAGGAAACACTGTGCGAGAACGACGAAGTAGAATGGATGATTGAGTTTTACACAACCTGGTCCCCTCCCTGCCGCGCGGTCATGCCTGCCTTTGCAGCGCTTTCAAATGACTATGCAAATGACTATTTGAGGTTTGGAAAGGTTGACGTAGGAAAGTACCCTGACGCTGCAATGAAGTAAGTCGCTACCATAAACATCAAACCAAAATCTTTTTTAGTAGTTTTGTACTATACCGGTGTTTGTTGTATTCTACATGGAGTTTCGGAGGCAATTGCTGGAATATTAATCACCGGTATTACCTATTTATTATCATCAATAAAAAGGGGCTTGATTTCAGAAGAACGTGAAGTCATGAAATGTTTCCACTCAAGTGTGAAAGTTTTCTTTTTTCAGGTTTCGTCATTGTGATAATGCGACGATTCTAAATCTGTCAGTGCAATTATATATTAGCTACAGAGTAAAATTTGCTGCATATATTAGATCGATTTCGGTCTATTTTCATGTTGTTTCATGTTTTCTCGAGGATCGAACCTGGTTTATGAAGTCTCAATTCTCATTTTATCATTGCTATCTGACTGCTTGTTTTCAATCTTATTTTCCCTCACATTGGTTTGCTAATTATGGAGTTTTGTTTGCCAAAAAATATTCTAATTTGATTTTGATCATTGTAGGAAAGTTTCAGCAAAACAGGTGTTAATGTGGACTGTGATTTTTGTTTTTTTCTATTTTTGTTTATTGTGTAACCTCGAAAACATTTCTAGTTCTTTGTAGATACGGGATCAACACTTCAACAATGTCTCGTCAACTTCCTACCATCATTCACTTCGAAAAGGGGAAGGCAGTCAATTGGAGACCCATGATCGGTTCCAATAAGAAGTTTGTCAAATATGTTTTTTCAGAAGTGAGTGCCTCTGTGTTTTTTGTTGTACATCCTTTTCCCTTTCAAAAACAAGATAATGTTTTTCAACCACGGTTTTGAACAGCTGAGTTAAGAATAGAGTTTGGTTGCAGTACGGTCTTAATTGTCTATGAATTATATCTAACTAACCACTTACTAGACTTCGAAAAGCGTAGCGGAAAAAAAGCCTTTTTCACTGTAAGATGAGTTGCCATAAAATTTTGAATGAAACCAAACTTAAAACGTTTTTTTTTTCAGCGAGTGGCTTTATTTTTCTACAGTAAAAAGAAATAAACTGACATCTAATATTATTGATAGGAAAATATGAAGCGAGATTTTGACCTCAATAAACTATATGAAGAAACTTCAAAGAAATGCAAGAAAACGAAAAAATCAAAGAAAATTGACTGACCCTGACTGTGACTAATACCGAGCTAGATGAAGTAACTGTTTATGTTACAGTTTAAAATGCAATCAGATACTGACGAACTGCTGTTTGTTATACCGAAAATATTGTTTTGATAATATATAACTTGCGTAGTTTCGTTTTTGGTTTTTATTTATTTTGACTTTATTAACCCATGTTCACGTGAAAGTGATGCTATTGTGAAAATGCGGTGTTAAAAAAATCGCCTGTCGTGCATACTGTTTAATTTGTTCAAGGTCTGCCAATGGGCACTTTAGATAGAATAGAGGGGCGAGGCAGACTGATAAATCAACAAAATTTTGAATTTTTTTCTGATTTGAAACGACCGATAATCGAAGTACATCCGATTTAT
Organism: Trididemnum nubilum; assembly: GCA_963965965.1. Classification (NCBI taxonomy): domain Eukaryota; kingdom Metazoa; phylum Chordata; class Ascidiacea; order Aplousobranchia; family Didemnidae; genus Trididemnum; species Trididemnum nubilum. The sequence continues at coordinate 19,950,864 of OZ014470.1, read as the reverse complement.
AAATGACTTAAACGAGGCCCAGGGGCAAAACCAATAGGGGTATCTAAATTAGACAATCGCATAAGACTAGATTGGCATTAACTCCATCCTTCTTCACCCAGCCGTTCCAGAGATATTCTACTTCAAATACGACGTAGGGCATGTAATATAATTTTATTTTGCCCTATTTTTAACATTGGGGGGATGAACCTCGACCACGATTTTGTTCAGGTAAGCAAATTAAGTGAAGACCAAAAAAAAGGTCTTCTCCAAAACTGGAGCACTTTTCCCCCAAATTCAGGTGAAGACAAAAAAAGGTCTTCACCAAAAATGGAACACTTTTTTTCCCGAATTCAAGTGGACACCTACGCTCGGATGCACACCGGAGTCAAATTATTGGGGGTGATGCTAATGTAGACCATACTCAAACTATTGCGGGGGGGGATGCAGTCAAATTATTGGGGGATATATCCCCCGCGGGTTTCGGCACCCCTGTCAGCTTGATTTTTGCTGAGATCGCTTGGCTACCTAGCAGTCTAGTGTTTTTACCAGATTTTTACTCGGATCTGTTGTGCTGATAAGATCAAACTGATTAGTGCGCAGCGAAACTACTCAATGCAGTAGCTTAGTACTGTAGTGGCGTTGCTTTACGTTAGAACTTGAATGGCGTCACTAAAGCTTTCAACGTCAGGGTTGCCAATAAAAATTATAACATTGTAGAGGCCCCTACGTTGTGTTTGAAGTAGAATATCTCTGGAACGGCTGAGTGAAGGAGGATGGAATCAACGCCGATCTAGTCTAATGCGATTCACCTAACGTTGGTTACCCCCATTGATTTTGCCTTTAGTTCTCGTTTAACCGTGTAAATTGACTTAGCACTACATTTTCGTAGGTATCAAAAATCTTAATGCCGTTTAGTTTTTTCGCGGCCAGTCGGATTGCACCTTTTTCATTACCCACCGTAGTAACAGTTGCACAATGCGTGCAATAATTTGACACTTTATTCACTAAAATTCAGAATAGCAAAGTATTTGAGTTTTAATCGATGTTAGAATTCTGAACATTTTTAGTGTAGAATTGCGACCACTGTTTGCAATTGAAGAATGATACTAAACTGAATCGTGGCAAGGTTTATCGTTGTGACGCGTATTTATTGCGTATGTTAGCTGCTATATACTACCCAATCCATTTGTGCTATGCCAACTGTAAATGCTTTCACCGCTGCTTGTTTGTGTGCATTGTATTTTGTGAAATATCTTTTGCCATAATTCTTCCTTTTAGATTTGGTATGTGGTTGGTGTTAAATCGTAAGGGTACCAGCTTATATGAGCTACCTTACAAAGGCATGAGCTACACTAGGTTAAAACAAACAAGGAATACGTTTGTACGGTTATGATTCTAAGTCGAGTGTAGGCTAAGGCCTTATTTTATGACCTGATATCTGTTGTTTACGTGAGGCAATCGCTGTGTATTCCACCATGCTCCGATCTACAACACTTGATTTATATGCGGCTCTAGGCTATTGCGATTCGAAATTGGCGGCTCTCGCAAAATTTTTATTTATTCAAACTACAAAATCTTTCCACAAAATATCCGAAAGCTATCAAATGCCCTTGTAAATGGCTCAAAGGATTTCAACAGTGTTTCATTCAAGGAGGCAAAATACTAATTGATGTTTTCGTATGTCTAGAAGGTGGACTAACACGATAGGTTACTTTAATTAGAGCTGAAATGGGTTAGATATAGCTGTACCATGTTGCATTCTGCAAGCTTCAAGTCTGGGCGCCTGCTCGATCAAGTTACGAAACGATTTCTGCCTTCATTGTGGTCGTATCAATGGAATATCAAGAGTGCCACGTTTTCAAACACCAGCAGTAGGAAGAAAACTTCTCTGTCAGATTACCTCAGCGATAAAATTCGCACCACTGGCCCAATCTCCGTAGCGGAGTTTATGAAGACAACGCTAACTAATGTGGAATCGGTGAGTGATCCGTCGTTATTGATGTTTCACGACCGAGTTGAGTAGGGTTTGTCAACTTTTTTAGCTGGTTGGCTTTCCTTTTTATGATCGTGAATGGGTTAGTTAGTTCAGCCCAGTGATCAAACGTGCAATCTCGCTGTCATGCGTTCTAGAAAAATCCCTTCCGAAATTTTTGTTAATAAAAAAAAAAAAGCAAAATTTTTATTTTGAGTCTTATGTTTTTAGTATATTAATTATGTGTTTGCTTTCGAAGAATTTTGTGTTAACTTCCATCGTAAACCAAATTGATATTTCCGACTTTAAACCCTTTGTTACAATGGCTATTAGTGGGAGCTTGAAGTCAAGAGAAAATTATTATATTTTTTTTTTGCAGGGTTACTACATGCACAAAGACATGCTGGGAGAAGGCGGGGACTTCGTTACATCTCCCGAGCTAAGCCAGATGTTTGGCGAGGTAAAACATTGTGTAAAATTCATGAGATTGTGTTTCAAATCTATGATGTTAAATGGATTGTACTATCGGTTTAGGCTATTCTTCTGTGTACACTTTTACATCCGATGTCTTGCCAGGGTCTTAATGTAATTTTAAAAAAGGAATTTTTAAACGTGCAAATTTTAAAGGTAGTTTTGGTTTGGTATATACCTTGAAAGAGTTCTAAATTCTAGATTTGTTAAACAAAGCTTTCGGGCACACTGTAATAACGTTTTTCTTTGCTAAACAATAAACTTTAGATGTATTTTAGCTAATCGCAGTGTGGATTTTAAACGAATGGACAGCCTTGGGCAAACCTAAAACTGTTCGAATCGTGGAATTAGGTCCGGGGAGAGGCACGCTTTGTGTCGACATGATGAGGACGTTCAAAGAGCTGAGCCATGTTTGGTCAGAACTCGACTTCTCTCTTCACTTGGTTGAGGTTAGTCCGACTTTAAGAAGCATCCAACATCAAAGACTTTGCTGCGAGACGCTCGAATTGGAAAGCAATGCGGTTTCCTCGGATGAAGGACGTTGTAACGCCGCTGGAATGCCAATTTCGTGGTACAAAGACCTGGACGAAGTGCCTAGTGGGGAATGCACTTTTTTTGTTGCCCACGAGTTTTTCGACGCCCTTCCAGTGCACAAGTTTGCAAAAAGGAACGAAGCATGGAAAGAAGTATACGTGGATGTTGACAGAAGCTCGGAATCAAAGTTTCGATTCGTGGTTTTACCGCAACAAACACTGGCTTGTAAAACGCTGATCCAGGTACAAATTTTTTACCCTGATCATTCTAGCTAAATTAATGGCACGAAGGGGCATCAAATATTCTAATACATTAGCACGTCATACCTAGCGTTAATTACGATGCGCCTGAGTTTATCGAGCTCAAGAAGGGTGTTCTTGCTTGGACAAAGTAGAGAATTATTTAAGTATTAGTAGCAGTTCAATAGTGCTTTTCGATTTATCCACACGCATACTTCTATTGGATTTTTGTAAATATGTATTGGCCCTGGTCGATACTATCTTCAACAGGTTGTAATTTTCTTCAGGCTAACGAGTCCCGCAAGCAAGTTGAAGTGAGTCCTGAAAGTGCGTTGATTTGCCAGAAAATCTCTCGTCGAATCGCAGATCACACCGGCGCTGCACTTATCGCTGACTACGGACACTTAGGCACCAAAGAAGACACGCTCCGGGTGATTTTGTTATTGTGCATCTTTATTTGCTAAGTTGTCTCGGTCAAAGACAGCGAAAAAACCTTTTTGGTCTTTGGTTGAGCGATAACACGTTCGTCTCCGGACCGGGAGATCTGAGGTTCAATTCTCGGGCCGGTCAAATCAGACACAGTGATGCCAACGATTCGCCACCGCTGTGGTATTTCTTCAAAAGGAGCTGTGTTACTCGCAGGCGCAATAACGTGGAGATAGGCCCCCCTACTCGTTATCTGTTTCGATGTAATACAGCATGTATAGCGAAAGATTAGACTTGACTCTAGCTGTCACCTGTCTACCACTCGCGCTGGAAGTTCCCTTTTTCTTTAATAATCCTGAATGACGTGCCGGAAAATGTATCATTTTTTACACATTTTGGCTTGTTTCAGGCTTTCAAACAGCATACAGTTGTGGATGTGCTCGATGATATTGGCAATTGTGATATCACAGCCGATGTGGACTTTAAATACTTAATTGACACCTTGAAAGGATGTGACGTCATCACAACTGGGCCTATCTCGCAACGTCTGTTTCTGCAAAACATGGGGATTGACACCAGACTGATGGTGAGACCACCTTCGTTTTCCTTATTGTTGATCTTACTTAACCCGACCAAGGACGGCGATGTATCTCAGTGGTAGACTTAGTGATGGAAAGGTTGCTGGCCTGGTAATGCGTCTTTGCTTCCTTGGAAAGCACGCATATTTTTAATAATGATAAGTCTCAAGCATTCCAATTGGTAGCCCAGACTGACGAAAAATTTGTAAAAAGTCCTATAGTCCAGTTTCCTATAGCTGAGTTTCAGAGATATGTTAAAAGTTGCTAGTAGCACTGTATGTCATACCACTATGTCTACTGTGGTTAGTTTAGTGGGCAGACATGCTAAGAACTAGAAAGCTTTTGTTAAAGCATTGCTGCGCTGTCAATGATGATTAGCAATGGTGCTTGAAGTCCCATTAACTAAGAATCAAGCAGTTTTATGGACTTCTACATGGTGTAGCTGGGTATTTTTTTTTATTTTAACGCTTTTCCGATTTTAAGAAGCTCGGGCAATACCAGCTTGGTGGAACATTAAGGTGGACTGTTTTTATCCCGTGGTTTTCTATTTGCTCATGGAGAATTCCGCAATTTTGCTATGTTTTTGGCCTTATAACTTTTCACGACAATTTAATGCATACAATCATCAAATCAAATCTTTCATTATACTCGCAGTAATACGCCAAAGCGTGTAGCGAGTTTGCCGGGCCTATCTCCGCATCATTAAGCCCGGGCAACACAGCTTCTTTTGAAGAAATGTCGCAGCGGTGGCGAACCGTTGGCATCACTGTGTTCGATCTGACCGGCCCGAGAATTGAACCTCAGACCTCCCGCTCCAAAGATAAATGCGTTACCGCTTGAACAACTGGTTGGTATACATACAATCATAAACTTAACAATTTATCAAGAGTAGAATAGTAGATTACAAAGAACAAGTCTGTCCAAAATACCAATTGCACTGTAGTTATTTACCTTAACAACTAGCATTTGAAAGGCCAGAACACGTCAACTCTAAACTTGATAATTTTCACCGAAAACCAAGGATAATTTACTAATATATCAAGTATCAACCACCAATAATTGTAAAGGTTTAAAAAAATTCTTCGTATTGGTAACAGCGAAGTCAAGGTCAAACTTATTTAGAGTTCAATCAATGACTTCACTGAGCCAATTACCAGCAAAACAGTCATGACTGATGATGTAAAAGCCAATTTAGAAAAACTTGCAAGATTATTATTACAGTGCTGCTAGAAGCGCTATTTCGGTTAATACCACAGGTATAGGTTAAGCCGGCATAAATCGCCTTTGTTAAAAATATTTTTCGAATAGTTGAAACAGGCCCAGAAGCCTACGTGAATTTTATGAAGTTTATTCACCAAATAATTTCGGTCAGTACTACAAAAATTGAAATAAAAATATAAAAAATGCAATAAATTTACTATGAAAAAAGACAAAATGCATAAAAATAAAATAGAAATGTAATAAAAACATTTCATAAGCAACTGAAATTTTATTGAGTAATTTTACTTCAATTATGTTATGGACCACTTTGTTCGGTTTCTTTGAGACTACTCTCTCGTTTCTATCAAAAATACAATATATAAAAATTTATAAAATGATATGAAAAAATATGTCATACAGTATAAGAATGTAATTTAAACGGAAAAAACAATAAAAACAAAATGGCGATGTATTAAAAATATTTTTAAAATATGAGCTTAATGAAAATATGATCGCTATTGTACTGTATATAACTATATATCGCATAAAAATGAGTAGAATATGTGCGAAATAATCAATTTTTAAACGAAAACAATTTTATTGGTTCTGTTGGTTTACTTTGCTTTTGACTGAACCTATTTCATCTGCATTTGAAAACTTTTAGGACATGTTATTTTTAACGATTTCGGTTCTAGCCAGCTCGGGCCCGGCATTTACTTCAATTGCTTAATTTTTCTTATTACAAATTACAGGTAGACCTGTTTATGATTTTTGCTCGTAGTGCTTGGTTTGTTTATAGGCGGTTGCACTGGCGTCGATTTCGGTGAGGCGAGGGGGCGGCGCCCCGTCGGGTCTGACACTGAAGGGGGCGAAATATCTTTAGCCCCCCCGGTTTTTTGGCAAGTAATGCCCACTTGGCACTCAAGGTAAATACGTGCTTTCAATTGGAAGCAAGCCCCATAATTTAGGTTTTATAAAATTATTTTACAGAATCAAGGTGTAAACAAGAAATCCGAAATTCTGGACTGAGATAGAACCAAAATGTGGTGAAGACCTTTTTTTGCTCCTTGCCTGAATTTGGGAGCAAAATTCCGCAATTACGGAATGGAATAGAACCACTTTGCGGCAAAAACCGTTTTTTTTCGTCTTTATCTTAGTTAGGGGGAAAAATTCCACACTGAAACAGAATTAAGTGTAACCAAATTTCGCAAAAAAGTTTTGCCCCCTCGGAATTTGCTGAATCAACAAAAAATTGACGCCTATGGGTGGTTAAATAAAGTTTATGACGTAACAAAAGAGTTTTGACGTTGGATTTGCTGGTGTCGATTTTACTTGTTTTTTAGTTGTCATTTACGGAAATAAAAATCTTTTGCTATTATTTTCCGTATTTTATTAATTTGAATCACGATTACCAGTAGGCCGTAGCATACAAGTGTTAAAGGCGGTGAATCATCCAGCCAATTCCAGTGGTTTACAATAGCTAAAATTGAACTATAATTTTTGATATTTTTTGTTTTGATTATGGGGCTGCATTTGCAAAGATACTCAACAAATACAAAAAGATATCCCCCGACAAAAATATTATGGAAATTATGAGTTTTGATCTTCCCGCCAAAACCACAGTTCTCTAAGCTATTAGGCCTACTGTAATCTTATTAAACTATTAGGCCTATCTCTAAACTATTAGGCCTAATAGTTTGTTTGGGGATAGTTAAGAGATAGTTAGGCCTAAACTATTTAGAAATAAACTGTCTCTAAACTATTAGGCCTACCACAGTTCTCGAAACTATTAGGCCTACTGTGGTTTTGGCGGGAAGAACAAAACTCTAGAGTTTCCAAAAAAATTTTTTCGGAGGATATCTTTTTGCATTTGTTGAATATCTTTGCAACCGCAGTCCCAAAATTAAAACAAAAAATATCAAAAATTATAGTTCAATTTTAGCTATTGTAAACCACCGGGATTGGCTGGATGATTCACCGCCTTTAAAAGACTGAGGAAAAAGATATCAAAAAAAGGCAATTGCTACCGTACTTAAATAAGTTAGTAATCTTTTGCTTTTCGAAAAATTTAGATGCTTCTTCGCAGCACGAAGGATGAAGAAGTAAGGCGAAAGCTAATTGGAAGCTATGACGTTATGATGAACAAGGAGAAGATGGGAGAGCGGTTTCAGTTTCTGGCCATCACTTCCAAGCAAAGACAGCATGATGAATCATTTCATAAAATAACCGGCTTTTCCTGATGTTGTGCCAACGTCATATTGACAAAAAATCTTTAAGGTAGGCTTTGCCTTTCTATGCTGAAAGAGTGTCATTATGACGACGGAATTTGAGCCGATTCCAAAAAAATATTTTGAAGTTAAATTTAAACCGAAAAATGAACCAAACAGAAGTTGAGCGGTCAAGTGAAAAAAGCGACTGCTATGAAATTGATTTTCACGAATAATTGACAATGTAAAGCCTCCATTGTGTGTGTTGAATAATAAGTGGGCTCTGGGCAGCTTGCATGAAAATCGAAAGGAGATGATGTTCCAATGTCATATCGACAAAAAATCGACTTAACTGGATTTGGATTTATTGACAAAATTTGAAATTTTGCCCATGGCTATTATCATGACCAAAACTTCAAAAATTGACGAAAAATGGAGTTAGATCAATTTTGGAGTTTAGAATTTTTTGGCAAGTTTTGCGATTTTGAAAATTCGCTCATGGTTATTAACCTTGCCTAAATCTGAAATTTCGCCAATGATTAACCTTGTCAAAATTTCAAAAGTGAGTCGATTTGGAATATTTTATGACATTTGATTTTTTTGCCAAATTTTGAAAATTTGTCCATGGGTATTATTGCTTATCCTTGTGGAAATTTAAAAAATTGACTATTTTGCCAAAATTGAAAATTTACCTTGCCAAATTTTTAGAAATTAAAAAATCAACTTAAACGACGGCTAAAGGCAAAATCAATGTGGGTGTTTTGAGTGAGGCGAATCAAATTAGACTAGATTGGCGTTGACTTCATCGTTCTTGACTCAGCCGTTCCCGAGATATTCTACTTCAAATACGACGTAGGGGCCTCTAATGTAATTTTTATTGGCAACGTTGATGTTGATAGCCTTAGCGACACCATCCCAGTTCCAACCTAAAGCAACGCCGCTATAAGGCTACTGCATTGAGTCGTTTCGCTGCGCACTAATCAGTTTGATCTGATCAGAGCAACAGATCTGAGCTGGTAAAAAGAGTAGTCTGTTTGGTAACCCAGTGATCTCAGGTGAAATCAAGCTGTCTAATACATTTCAGTCTAAATCATAGCCTAGCAATAAGGTTTTTATTACTAGACTACGATAACAAGACTACCAATTAAGTTACCAACAATGGCCTACTTTTCTACTATCCTTGCTTTTGCTTGTTCTTGGAGGTTTGTTACCTAGGCTGCCGTACAGTCTACTCTTTTTTTCAGGTCGGATCTGTTTTGCTTTCAAGATCAAACTGATTAGTGCGCAGCAAAACGACTCAATGCAGTAGTCTAATACCGACGTTGCTTAAGGTTACAACTGGGATGACGTCGCTAAGGTTATCAATGACAGACTTGTTAATAAAAATTACAACATTAGAGGCCCCTACCTCGTGCCTTAAAAGTGGTGAATCATCCAGCCAATTACGGTGGTTTACAATAGTTAAAGTTGAACTGTAATTTTTGATATTTTTTATGTTAATTTTGAGGCTGCGGTTGCAAAGATATTCAACAAATACAGAAAGATATCCCCAGAAAAAAGTTTTTGGAAACTCTGAGTTTAGTTCTTCCCGCCAAATCCACAGTTCTCTAAACTATTAAGCCTATTGTCGTTTTGGCGGGAAGAACAAAACTCAGCTTCCAGAAACTTTTTTCGGGGGATATCTTTTTGTATTTGTTGAATATCTTTGCAACCACAACCCCAAAATTAACACAAAAAATATCAAAAATTTTAGTTCAATTTTAACGATTGTAAACCACCGTAATTGGCTGGATGATTCACCGCCTTTACGTAGATTTTTTCTAAAATGGGTAGGTCATGGTCACGGATGGAGTCAGTGCCAATGTAGGTAATACGATTCGCCTAACATTAAATTTCCATTGGTTTTGCCTTTAGTCTTCGTTTAAATCGATTTTGAATTTTTTACAAAAACTTGAAATTACCTCAAATTTATTTTGAATGCTTTGCCGTATTCGTCAGCTAACCCCTGAAGATCCCGTTAAGCGCGAGACAGGCTGTAGGGTTTTTGTATGTTTGTTTATATGCTGTGTTGTAAATGTTTGCTCTGCATTAATTTAAAAATTAGCCCACAAAAAATATGTTGCTGTTATGACACTACGAAGCTTATTGTGTGCAGTTGTTCTAACATTGTGTAATGCGGCCTGCTCAAAATGTTTTTGTCTTCCTGCATTTCGCTGATTTTATTAGCGATTTGGGAATACTAAAGTCGGAAAATTCGTGGAAATATGACAAGCTTTACTTGCCAAAGCAAATAGAAGACCAGTTGGGCGACCTAGAACCTATGGTCCAGACCTTGGGGTGTGGCCCGACTGTTGGGTCTCCGCGGAGTTCCTCCGCGCCCCCGTTCCTCGGAAGGGGTCGGGTAGTACCATCACCTAGAACTAGATGAACCAATTAGATTGAGGATCTTGGATGTAATCGCTTGGGACTTCACGGTTTTCCATCACATCGATCATTTCGGTTGGCGTGAGACAATAAAACTAATAGTTGAAGAGAACATGCCAGTCCTCTGTGTAGGCGGCAGTTGCAGACTAAGTTACTGCAGATTTCTGCGTAAAAATTCACCTCGGTTGACTGCAGCAAATTTTTTAAATTTTGCTCCGCTAATTCCATTATTTTATGACTTTAGTTGAATCTCCAACCACAGGACCACTAATCGTCGAGTGGGTTTGGGATGTGCAGTCGAAGTTAGTGATTTGCGTGCATCTTCCGAGAATTTCGAGCGGACTTTTGTTGACTTGGTGGACTAATTGTAATTTTCGTGACGTGTAGCGCTTTGTGTAATGAATGGAATCTGCTTACGACTTGACCTTATTCCATGTCTTCACGTGACCCAGTAGCGTAGCCAGGGGGGGCGGGGGGCTATAGCCCCCCCCATTGGCCTGTCAACCAAAATAAGGAAAAAACCACGTTTTTAGATCTTTTGAGAACTGTCAAAAATACCCGAAAATAATCAAATTTGATCGCTAATGTGAAAACGCCAAACATAGGTTTTATTAACAAATATATTATAAATACCGGAAAAAACCAATCACTTCTCTCAAATATCTTTTGATTAGCCGCTCTTATAAAATATAGACGAAATAGATTACTCCGTGTGAGTTTTATTGAATTATAGCATTTTATGAACGGCAATGTTATCATTAGTCACTTCCCATGTATACCGATCAGTGGTCGAGTGGATAGAGCGTCTGCTACTAAAACGGTAGACTTGGGTTCGATTCCCAGTCGGGTCAAACCCAACACTATAAAAATTGGTATTCACAGCTTCCCTGCTTGACGTCCAGCAATTAAAGGGACTGTGTGAAGCCTCCGCCGTGTGTGGTAGGTAGACAGGTGGCAGCTTGACTCGAAGACCGAAAGGTCCCTTCGCTGTCTCCTGGCCAAGGCAACTTCGTGAATAAAATGTAATTACCATTACAGTTAAATCATGTTGCGCTGCCAATTTCTATGCCACGTTTGAAAGCATTATTTTTTATTAAAATAGCTCTAAAATTAAGTTATTTTTGCAAAAAAATGAAACATTTTTGAGCGCTGGGGGCTCCGTCCCCAAACCAGCCCCCCCCCCATTGCGAATTCCTGGCTATGCGCCTGACGTGACCAGAGTAAGAATCAAATCAAAAAACCTTATAATCAGAGTTTCGTAAAACACAACGTTTAGTCCTTTGGGGCACCTTGACAAGATTTTGTTGTGGTAACCTTTCCCTGTTGTTTGCGCTGTTAATAACGAACATTAAAATCAATTATTTTGTACCCATTAATGAGACTCTTTTTCAAAAGACTAGAATTTGTATATCATTGCAACCGGTGCATGGTTTTGAAATATTTATTGCAAGAATAAGATGTAGACAAAATTTTGTCAAAGCAACAGGCCTACACCGCTTAAAATAGGTTGACGAAAAGTTATTGCAACAGAAATTCAAAGCATGTTTGCTCTAGCATGTAAGCAAAAACTATGAATCCCAACTTATAATTCAACGCCATGCACACTTCGTACATGCCTTTTCACATTGCTTACATCATTGAATTTCTTACCACATTCACTACATTTATAAGGATATTCTCCGGTGTGAACACGAATGTGTCGGTTTAAATTTCCTCTCTGAACAAACTTTTTCGGACACATTGGACATTCCAAAGATTTCTTGTGATCACGCATCGAGTTTATTATTTTTTTGCTTGCATGGGAAGAAAAATTCTTTTGATTTCTTTTCAATTTAGTTCGTTCTTGAGATTTTAATTTCTGTCGTTTTTTGAAAGCTTCTTCCTCACTTATACTATCAGTTGGAGCTGTAAATTAAAAAAAGAATTATCTCCCAAGTAAACAACCATGTACCGAAATTTTTTTTTAAATGACACATCGATATTAAATTAGAATATGAAGGGTACGTAGTAAAGAAAAAAACGAAATCATTGTTTCTGCCTAGCGGAGAAGATCATAACTCAGAGCCATTTATTTACCCACGGCTAACTACACTATAGGTGAAATCAAACTCACATCATGCAAATCTAAAATGTTTACAATCTACAAGTAATAGACAGTCTCTAAGCAATAACTGGCAATATTAATTCAAATAAATGCAAGACTTCACTTTAACACGGTCCAAAATACATATAACATCAACACAATAATTAATAAAAAACTGAAGCACATAAGTTTAAATGCAATGAGATCCAAAAAATAATACACAAACAAGTGCGACTGAATCCAAAAACTGCCTAAGCGGTTGAATATTCACGAAGATATTTATGAACCGGCCAGTTGGTCAAGCGGTAACGCGTTTGTCTCTGGAGCGGGGTTCAAATCTCGGGCTGATCAAATCGGACACGGTGTTGCCAATGGCTCGCCACCGCTGCAACATCTCTTCGAAAAGAGCTGTGTTTCTACGGTGCAGTGACGCGAAGATAATGAAAGATTTAATTGGAAGAATACAATGAAAAGGTTTGCTTTGGAATGAAAGTTTTGCTTGTGAATTACCTGCGGCCAGCAGCGATTTCTTAGTGAATTAATCACAACCAGGCATCAACACTAATTTATCCAAACTAAGCGTTCAAATGTAAAATTTGAATCACCACAGAAAAATTGTGTGATAAAAACGGATCAGTTCTAAAAACTTTGATAAAATCTTACTTCGTCGGCAGCGTAGTCGAATGACGTCGTTTTTACGACGACTCTGATCGCATGATCTGGATTCAACCCCCACCCTAGTCACATTGTTGCGTTCTTGGATAAGATGCTTTACGATGATTCCCTCTGCTTGGTGGTTTCGAACAAGCAGCAAATTCAGTGGACAAGAATTTGAAAAAATCCACAAGAAATCACTGGAAACTCGTAAGCAGGTGCGGATTCTTCCAAGCACGAAGTAGTCAATGCAATGAAAAGTGCACCGATCGACCAACAGCTAGCGTCTGACGCTGTCCGGTGACAGGAGGATAAATAATATTAAATATGCACTACAACAACAATCAAGCGATGATAGTAATCGGTAGAAGCAAAACCCGGAAAGTTGGAATGCTTGTATCGTCAGTGTTTTTTGAAAAAAAAAACAATAAAACCGATAAAAGCTAGAATAACAGCTTTCTATCAGCAATGCAGTAGTAATTACAGGAATCATAGTTGCATATTTATGCTTGAGTTCAACAATAACCTATTCTATTGCTTGAATAGCATGAGTTTGGTGCATTCATCTATCACACATTTATTACAATACGTCATCTCTCATTTTGATGTGCCCTTGAATTATTAGTAATTTTGCAATAACTGACTGAGGTTGATATATACTGGTATTGGAAATTGTACCAGTACTAATGACATATTGGCAAACAATACAAAACAAAACAAGGAGGGTTTTTTTCACTCCAATTGCCCACTTTAAATTCTATAAAACATAAATAAGCATTATGAACTTTATTAATTTTATTTCTATCCAATCTGTAGTTACAGCATTTTTATTTTTTTATTTTTTAGTATGCTTCGAGTTAGAACAATTCTAATGTTGTCTTGCATTTTCTTTACATGGTGACTGTGAGTTTTGTGTATACACTGTACAAAATGTACATATCTTTGCAACACTTTGCTTTAATTTTGCGTAAAATTTTTTATCATAGAAAGTAGCAGACTGAGAAAATCTAGAAGCTGTTTTTTTTGTTTTTTTTTAACCTTAACTTGGTGAGGTGGCAGTAGACTTAGATGACCTTTCGGTCCTTTGCTGTCTCCTCACCAAGTGACTAAATATCGCTTTGACTCTGCAAGTTTGTGTGTTTGGTTTTAAAAGGAATTGCATATTTCGATGCTTTGGTGGTAGACCTAGAGGAAGTTGCAGTTTTTTTCTTGTGATATGACGTCACTTGGTAAATAAATAACTATGATGATGATGAAGTATAAATATAAAATTCAAGTTTACACAACAAAGCTCTGGCATACTTGATCTAAAATTGCAGAAAATATAGTTCGTCGTAATGGCAACGCGAGAGTTCAATGGTCATTCTTTAGAATTATATTCTAGCAGGTCATTCAACCACGCATTACAATTTAATATCAACCGACCATACCATTGTGGCAAAATCTTTTTACTGTGATTTTAGACCGACTGCACCAGACTGATACAGCTTTTGTACTTACATTGTAACATGAAAAAGAATGCAATGCAACAATGGTCCTTCACATGCGTCTAGCTGGCCTTATGCAAATTTTTTGTAACAATCACGACACTTAACGCATTTTATCAATCATTATGCCGAGCTGACATGTGACTTTTTATATCACTCACAAATCTAGCCGAGTAACCGCAAACCCGACACACATACGGTTTGCATTTCTCATGAATATTTTTTATGTGCTGCTTTAAACAGTCTGAAGTTTTAAGCATCTTTCCACATATTTTGCACTCATGTGAATCTTGATTTGTGTGAATGCGTATATGCTGCGCTAAATGTCTTTTCTGCCTGAACCTTTTCTGACATATAGGACATTCAAATGGTTTTTCATTTGTATGAGTTCGTGTATGACGTAGAATGTTCCTTTTGTTATCAGTGGAGTACGAGCAGAAGCTACATTTAAATCGCTTCACCACACTTCTGTCAGGGTGCTTTAATCGCATGTGCTTCTTGAATACTCTTTCATCAGTGCAAAGGATGTCACATTTCTTGCATTCAAAGATGTTACCTAAAGATAGGACGCTATTTCCGCAACTGAAAATACTTTCCATTCAAATAATAGAAGTGATCTACTGTATAGCAACAGTTCCTTCAAAATTACTTTTTTAAATTTCAATGCAAGTTGTAAAATGCTCAGATTCAAATGAAATTGTAACTTCAGCAATGTTTACTACTTGGACACAAAAATGAAACCGTCAGAATTTTAAATTCTAGAACTGCTTCTTTGTTTTGTAACACTGCGAAATCGCAGTCGATATAACAATGTGGAACAGCCTCATTGCCAAACTATCCGCATTTAGTTAATTAAATACAGCACCATCAAAATGTACTTGTACTTCAACAAATTAACAATTGCCGATTAAGATTTCGTTATATTCGCAAAGTGTATCTATCACTATTAAATCCGAACATGCCGTGTATACTGACCACTAGTTTGCTAACTTTTCATTTTGATTTAAAGCAGAAACACAAACGCACCTCTAAATGAAAACTTGAATGTTTGTGAGCTGTTTTGATAAAAATTTCAAGATAAGACTTCAGTTAAAGCTACAACTTTATTTCAGCATTTCAATAAAGCATAATCAATTGATTTTTAAGCCAGGCTAATACCGAGGTTTGATAAACAAATCATTTATGGATGTTTTTACATCCCAGAGATCGTTTTCCAGGTCTAGCGACAATTTGTGCCGTTTTTGCATTGTACGTGTCACACTCAAAACAATGAAAATTAGTTAAACAAAAGTCAAAAACACAAAACAAACAACTATCTAAACCTATTTAGGCCATCAGATTTGACTTAAAAAACTTATTAGCGCTTAAGCGAGGACTGCAGACAAAATCGACAGAGGTTAAGTTAAGGCAATCGTATTAGATTACATTGATGCTGACTCCATCCATCCTTCTCAATTCAGCCGTTTCAGAGATATTAAGTTTTTATTGGAAACTATGACGTCGATGACAATGAAGACGCCATTCCAGTTCTATTCTAAGGCAATGCCACAATTCAGCCGTTTTGCTACGCACTAATCAGTTCGATATTGTCAGCAGAGCAGATCACAGTTGGAAAAGAACACAGAAGGGCTACTAGACAAGTGTACAGTAGCCAAATGATCTCAGTAAAAATACAGCTTTCAGATACGTTTCAATCCAGAGCCTAGCAGTACGGCTATGTATTACTAAGCTACCACCTCATACTCGATAATAAGACTACCAGAATTGGGTAGACCTAACGTATTTAGTAATTTAGTGGCCCTAGAAAATACTTCGAACCAAGTTGTCATAAATGGCCTAGGTTACTTTTGGAGTCAGCTACATACAATCAAACAATAAAAATAAAACGTATAAATAACACGATCAAAAAAATTTACATAACTAAATCGCATATGATCTCTAAGTCCAAGGAGCGCCGAACAACCGTGAGACACACTAGTCAAGGCGCTCCTTGTACTCATCATTTCCACGTGGAACTAAAAGGATTTGGTTTATAAAATAATGTTACTGATAATGTAAATTGTGCAGTTAACGCACAGCAGAAAACGAAAAACAAAAAGCTAACATGAAGTAATAAAAAACATACTTAAATTACATCAATAATCGTTAAACAAGAAGGCACACACATAAAAATAATTCAATTATTTTGGTTACAGTAGAAGAATCAAAATCAAGTCAATATTGTGATACAATTTTTTCTTTAAAAGACTTTTTGAAGGAATTAAACGTTTTATGTTTAATGCCTTCGTCAACTTCATTCCCAAGTTTGGCGTCTCAAAATTCTAATTTTTTTGTCCTGCAGTTTTGGAAACTCGAGGTAGAAAATACTTAAATTTAGTAAGTTTTCTTGTTTGATGAGAATGCACGAATTCAATTTTATTGAACCGTTGTTGAAACGAAAGCGGCAATTTATTATAACAATTTTTATGCATAAACTTAGCAAACTTTTACTTGTTCATTAAGTAACGGAAAATGCAAGAAAAGGTTGGATGAAGCAAATTCTTTATGCAGACGATTTGGTCCTAATGGGGGAAACTATGGAAGAATTGAGAGAAAACTTTGATGAATGGAGAGAGGCGTTTGAAAGCAAAGGGATGAGAGTCAATCTTGGAAAGACTAAGTTGATGATGAGTGGGATGGAGGAAGAAACGTTCGACAGTAAGATTGATCCTTGTGGCGTGTGTGGAACACAAGTTATGTCTAACTCTGTTTTATGTACAGCATGTGGTAAGTGGGTCCTCGCAAGATGTACGGATAAGAAGAAAGTTGCAGTATATTTGAATAAAAATTCTGTTTGTAAGAAATGTAGAAGTGTGGTAAAGCACTTCAAAAGACCAGATAAAAAAACTGTGTGATGGTGTGGAAACCGTAAGCAAATTCCCTTATCTAGGTGACAGATTGAATGCAACTGGTGGGTGCGAAACGGCGGTAACAGCTAGATCAAGAATTGGTTGGATAAAGTTCAGGGAATGCAACGAAATACTTAAAGGCAGAAGGTTTTCATTGAAGACGAAAGGAAAGGTTTACAAAAGTTGTGTGAGATCAGCTATGTTGTATGAAAGTGAAGCATGGTGCTTGAGAGAAAAAGACATGGCAATTTTGAGAAGAACAGAAAGAGCTATGATTCGAACGATGTGTGGTGTAAAGCTGTTAGATCAAAGAAACAGCGAGGAGTTGATTGACATGCTGAGCATAAAAGAGTCTTTAGATAGGATGGCTAAAGCAAGTAGTATGCGGTGGTACGGTCATGTTTTGAGGAAGGAAGATGAAAATGTGATAGCGAAGGCTTTGAATTTTGAAACGAGCGGTAGTAAAGATGAATTTTGAAAACGAGAAAGACTGAAACAAACGTAGAAAAAGCAAGTAGAGAATGAGATGAAGAATAATGGACTGGTGAAAGAGGATGTATGTAATCGAACAAAATGGCGAGGCATGGTAAAGACAATGACCATACGAAATCCGGCCATCTCCGTCGACGGGAACAATACCGGATCCAACGTGAAACGATGATGAATGAAACTTAGCAAGCTTCAAATAGTAAATATCATTCAACTTCAGATTAACTTACAAACGAAAAACATGCGAAAACTCTTTGTTTCAGGTTTTAGTGCGCACAATGTTGTTCATTCTCATATTTATTTCACGCAATTGGTTTTGAATTGCTGCGCCCCAGACAATGATACCATAGTTTTCACTACAATACACAAAACTATAACTTAAGAATTTATTACACAACTTGACAGCTTAATTTTCACTGAGATTACTTTTTTTAACTCGAATTTGTTCTGCTGACAAGATTAAACTGATTGGTGCGGAACAAAATGGCCCAATGCAGTAGCTAAATCGGCGTTGCCTTAGGATAAAACTGGGTCGGCGTTGCCAAGTTTATCTACGTCAGAATTGCCAATAAAAACAAAAATCAAAGAGGCCCTTACGTCGTGTTTGAAGTCAAGTACCTCTGGAACGGCTGAATCAGGAAGGATGGATTCAACGCCAATATAATACGATTACCATAACTTTAGAAACCCCATTGAATTTGCATGCAATCGTCGTTTTGCAACGTAAAATTCTAATGCTAAGTAATAATTTCTAATGCTGCCAACAAAAACTTGCTCATTATAAAAAAGAAGACGATCTTTGTAACGCTTGATTGGTCTTGTTCTAGATGACTTTCAATCTGGCAACTACAGGAATTAAAAACTTTACAGCGATTTCTGTGGTTGTTTTAGTCTTGGTTGTGATTGTCATCCCCGAGGAAAAGGTAAATAAAACTAAATCACGACGAAGTAGTTGCAAACAAAGAATTGCAAATATACACAAAAAAGTAATTGCATACATGTTTTCAAGACTTCACAATTGAAAATTCATTTGAAAAATGCTACAGTTTCTACAAGTTTACAAAGTACAACTCATCAGTTCAAAAAACTTCACCGACATTGATATACATCCAGATAGCACATATAATGGGCTGTATTTTGATTACCAGTAGTATCACTCCAATTTATATTTTCTTACTTAGAGTAAATCTGACCTACCTGCGCTTTGATTAATTGAAGAAAGATTAGAAAAATCACTTAGTTTTGCTGTTGAATTTTCATGCTGAACAGAGTAAGAACAAGTAGGCTTGTCTTGCTCAAGATGAAGCCTTTAAAAAAATCATGGTTAGAATAAACAGAGCGAAAATACCAGCTACAAACTATACACTACAGTTTTGCTATTTATCAATAGCAATGTACATAACAAACTAAACAACAGCATTTTTAAGTACAATAGAACAGTAAGTTACATGCAGTAACATTAAAAATAATTTCCAGCTATCGAAAGATAATTTCATACAGAATAATTGTAAGGGAAAGATGCTTGTTTGCTGAGTAAGTAACATGTTCAATTGTTCATCTGTATCGATAGCAGTTTTACATAGATGTTGCCGTATCAACGATCTGAAATCAGCTTATTGTAACATTAATAATGTCATCTACCTTGTTGAAGCTGTAGTAAGTGTTGGCGACTTTGAATCAACATCAGTGGCTGGCACTTCTTCAGGATCTAGTGTGTTCTAAAATTTACGTTTTAGCGCGAATTTGATCAATTTTACTCATCAAAATCATCATCTGCAGTCACGTATTTCGAGGTACCGCCTCTCATCGGTGCTGCTAGCATTTAGAACGCAGCTTTCAATGGCAGAGCCATTTTTACGCTGAAAAATGACCTGCTGTTGTGGTTTATGACAATAGCAAGGCCAAGTCAATAACCTGGGGTCCGTCAGCAAAAAAGACTTAAGTCATTAAAATTACGTGCGGTGGCTCAATCGTGATCAGCTGCCTCAACACCTCTCATGAAATAACAAAATATTAAAAAAAGAACTCTTCACACAATTAAAAATCCATCTCCAGCAGAGCTTGAACCACTATCGTTTATTTATGTTTACAATTCGCATAAAACAGTCTTGCAAGCATATAAAATCATTTTATGATAATTTTAGCTATGACAGCAGATACTGGTATCAACATTTCATGAATTGATTTTAAAATTAATATACACAACCAAAACGAATGCATTCGTCTACTGTAAAACAGAGCTTACAGATGATTGTATAGCTGAAACACGTAGTGTATTTTTTCTTTGACCTTCAACAATTGCTTGTGTTTCAAAACAAGTATTTGGAGAGGATTCAAGATTCTTATCTTTGTTGTTAATAAGAGCCATCATCTTATCAACCACAGCCTCATCAAATAACATCGCAGGCATAAAATGACGGAAATTCTGCACAAGTTTTCATAAATAAAATCATCTCTTCATTCTACTGGCACTTGTTGCAGAGTTGCATTGACTAAAAGCTCGAGAAGCAATTCCATGCTTTTCATAATGCGACTGATATTTATTCAGTTGATCGATAGTGATTGATATGCGCTACGCAGTGATGTGAGTTGTGTTTTTACTCATTTTTTTCAAACGTGTTTTTTTTCAACCAACACATGGTCTCTGTATATTTTTGAGAAAGTTGTAATAGGTGACAACACAAGCAGTTTATGGTGTTTACTAAGGTGTTTAATAAGTGAGGGAAAAGGGCTGGATTCCTGCATGTTGTGTCAGCTCTATTCAATGAGTTTAAGCAAACGTTGATTAAATATAATATGTAGATACCAGTCGCATTAATCTGTTAATAGCTTTTCAATTGCACAGAAAAAAAACTGTAATCTTAATTTTTGTATAATTTTAGTGTTTACAGTGATGGTGTTACAGTGAATGTAAAAAGAATTAATAACCAGCTAACAAACATGCATTGTGTTTGGAAATTAGCTGCTTTCTCAGTAAATGTGAGCCAGCTTTCCAAAGGCTAATCTTTTGTCACAACACAGACAAAATGGCAGCACTGAAGCAAGCAGAAAATTGTTAATCTTGAGCAAAAATATCTTGAAAACGGAAAGACGTAGAAAATCCAAATTTGGTAAGAATGCATTTTTGGCTAATAGCAACATTTCAGTCACAGTGAAAAAGTGACTAACAACAACCTATCGTATTTACTTGAGTATAGGGCGCAAATTTTTCTACCAAAATCACCAACGCAAAGCTAGGGAGCGCATTATAAACGAAAATTGACACCAATTTTCAAAAAATTTAGAGTGCGCGTTACATACGAGTGTATATCATATTCGAATAAATACAGTAAGTGACTATTTGGTGAAAATCAAAAATAGCAAAGTGTTACAAACTGCGTTATATCAACAAAAATATGCTATTTTCTGAGTTTCAAAAAGGGGTGTTTACCCCCAGAAACCCCTCTGGGTGTGCTACTGCTCTCTGCTGTCCTTTTTGGGGGGTGTTTGCAAGTCTTTTGATAGTTAGCCCCTATGGAAGAAATACACGTTAAGTTTGTGTTCCAAGAACCAAAACACTATTCGATCAATTTCTAAATCGAACTGAGCCAGCATCAAACGGAGCAAAATACCACCTCACTGTTTCCTAGCAAAGCAAAATAAGTGAACTACTGATGATAAACTTTTACAACTCACTTGCTGCTTTTTCTTTACTTGGATTACTTTGTTGGTGGGCAATTCCATTATTTGATCAGAAGGTGCATTTAGATTTGAAATGCTTTGCACTGACCCAGATAGAATGTCATTCCAATTATTTTTTTCATCTTCATCGCTAATTGTACTTTGGAAATGATTTCCCAATAAATTTTCAACGCATTCCTGCTTTATACTTTTCTCAATCGCATGCTCCTGCATAGGCAACAAAAAATATTGTATGAGATTTTACTAAAGCCACATTGAAAAACACATCCCAACCATTAAACATTCAAAATATTCTGGTTCAAAGAAATATACAGCACTACTTTGAGAATACTTAATATCTACCATACTTTTTTAAAGTCATTGTGATCGAGTAGCTAGAGCATCTGCAACTGAAACAGTAGACTCAGGTTTGATTCTCAAGCAGATCAAACCAAAGACTATAAAAATTGATATTTACAGCGTTCCTCTTTGACGTTCAGCAATACAAAACGGAGAGTGTGAATCCTCTTCCATGTATGGAAACAGAGTCTTAAATGAGGGACAAGTGGTTTATAACAAAGGCTTGGATTAATAATGTTGACAGTTTGAGTTATGACTTTCTTGAAGAAGTGGCTGAGCAATACAAACTAAGCTATTGCTGATCGACCGCATTTCCTGAGTCTGTATTCAGGCCCTAAAGTGTAATCCAAATCTTAGTTCAAAGTCCAAGTCTTATGAAGTCGTTACATTGTTGTCAGCTTTTCCTTACTTTGTTCATATTGAACAAATGTAAGCTTTCTTCTAATTTTTCTGGTTGATTTAAATCAGTACTAAAAAAGCAGTGTTTACGCAACAATTTGAGTTCTGTCAATAATTCTAGTTGAACTGCGCGAATAGATGTAAACTCTTGACGAATTTTCATAAATTCCGTTTCAAGGTTGTTGGATATTTGATTCGATAAAACCTAAAAAAAGATTGTAATAAGATATAAAAAAGCATGTTCCAAAAAGTGGTTAATCAGTTCTCCACATTTCTGCTACAACAGGGTGAAAAGTACCGGTTTATTGAGTGAGCAACAAATAACAGTAAAATATTTAAGGAAAGTTGCAAATGTACAAGTTTTTAAAACTTGAAGGCGTTGATGGCTGAGCAAAATTTAGAAATTATAATAGCTAATTACACCCTTGCATATGCAGTTAGAAATTAGACTAATTTAAATGACAAAGTAAGAACAAATTTTTGAACTGCTCTGGGCCTCACAAAAACATCAAGCATTCTTCTGGTTATGCCAGCTAAAGAATGTTTTCATTAAATAACAAATTATGTATTAAATGAAATTAAATGAAGTTTATCAGTTCAACTGGTGGGGCAGAAAACTTTTTATGCCAACGTTTCGATAGGCTATGCTCAAAGCATGTACTACCTATCTTCGTCAGGGCTAGAATGCAAAGTTGAAAAACAAGCAATGATAGATGAGAAAAATTACGTCACAAGTGAATCATACGTTAACGCAAAAATTACAACAAATTGGAAGCGAAGAACTGACAGATTGGTGGAGCGTGAAAAACAATAATATTACGTCATGTGGTTTGAAGTAGAGTTGCCGAATAAATGCTAGGGAACTTGTCATTTTGCTTATCATTCATAGTGTTGGGAATTTGGTTAATGAAATACGACTCGATAAAACGGCGTTTTGTGAAGTCAAGTTCGAAATCTAGAATTTTAGCGTTGGTCCAATCCATGGAATGTTCGTTGTCAAAAACATGCTCTAGTTAGTGCTGACTTATCGAATCGTAGATGCCGAATGTCTGCTAAGTGTTCTTTTTTGCGGATGGAAAAATTGCGTTTTGTTTCGCCAATGTACGAGAAGTCGCAGTCATGGCATGGAATTTGATATACTGCTCCTAGTCACACATTAGGGTCCACTGAGTCTTTGTGATGAGCGAGTTTCTTGCCAATGGTGTTGCACGGTTTTAACATTATGGTTAGACAAACAAACGCCGTATTTTTTCTGTCAATCCGGGGTAGTATGGTATAATGGCAAAGCCTTTGAAGTGTTGTTCTGTGCGGTTTGAAGGTTTCTTGATGAGGGTCGTGTTTGGGTACGAGTTCAATTTTAAAGTATCTTTTACGTGCTTGATTTCATCTTGACAGTTTTTCGTGGTAGAGCAAAGAGCATTGGCCCGGTCAATTAGTGATCGTACAACGAATTGTTTGTGTTCCAAAGGATGGTCAGATCGAAAGTTTAAATATCGGTTGCTGTTGGTTGGTTTTCGGTAGACTAATGTGGAGAATTTGCCATGTTGATTTCGTCGGACCAATGTGTCTAAAAAAGGGAGTGTGTGGTCGGCTTCTTTTTCGATTGTGAATTTGATTGAGTTTTCAATCGTATTTAAATGATCCAAAAAATCTTCAACCGAGTTTTTGTGGATTATGACGAATGTGTCATCTACATAGCGTTTCCAGACTTTTGGTGGCGAGTGGAATGTCGACAGGGCTCTTTTTTCAACATCTTCCATGATCAGGTTGGCTATCACAATGGAAACGGGGGAGCCCATTGCCGTGCCAAAAATTTGTTTGTAGTGTTTTCCTCGAAAGATTAAGTTGGTAGCATTTAAGCAAATTTGAAGGCCTTTGCAAATATCCTCCACTGACCAAGAAGTGATTTCTTCCAAATTGTCCAAAGCTTCTAGCCAGCTTTTTGCGATTTCGACGGCCAATCCTGTGGGTATTTTTGTGAAAAGGGAGACAACATCAAAAGACACCATTTGTTCATCATCGTTAATGGTAATAGATGTGATAAATTTTGCGAAGTCTTTCGAATTTCGGACATGGTGTTCGCTTTTTCCTGTCAACTCACTAAGAATTCGTGCCAGGTCTTTTGACAAATTGTAGGTCCGAGAGCCAGTAAAAGATACGATGGGCCGCAGCGGGGTATTTTCTTTGTGCAGTTTTGGGAGGCCGTATAACACGGACACCAATAAACTTCATTTAATTTATATTCCTGGTGACAACAATTGAGATGTAACAAATTATGTAGTTATCCCAAAATTGATAACTGAAGCTACTGAAAAATTAATGTAAAAGGTTTATAGCCAGTAACAGCTAAATCAAGAATTGGTTGGATAAAGTTCAGGGAATGCAACGAAATACTTAAAGGCAGAAGGTTTTCATTGAAGACGAAAGGAAAGGTTTACAAAAGTTGTGTGAGATCAGCTATGTTGTATGAAAGTGAAGCATGGTGCTTGAGAGAAAAAGACATGGCAATTTTGAGAAGAACAGAAAGAGCTATGATTCGAACGATGTGTGGTGTAAAGCTGTTAGATCAAAGAAACAGCGAGGAGTTGATTGACATGCTGAGCATAAAGGAGTCTTTAGATAGGATGGCTAAAGCAAGTAGTATGCGGTGGTACGGTCATGTTTTGAGGAAGGAAGATGAAAATGTGATAGCGAAGGCTTTGAATTTTGAAACGAGCGGTAGTAAAGATGAATTTTGAAAACGAGAAAGACTGAAACAAACGTGGAAAAAGCAAGTAGAGAATGAGATGAAGAATAATGGACTGGTGAAGGAGGATGTATGTAATCGAAGAAAATGGCGAGGCGTGGTAAAGACAATGACCATACAAAATCCGGCAAACTCGATCGACGAGGACAATACCGGATCCAACATGAAATGATGATGATGATGTTTATAGCCAGTAAAATTAAAGAGAAACTGCTCGAGATCGGTTTTAGTGAAGAAATAAGAACTACTTGAAGTAATAAAAAGGTACCTCAAACCTTGTTCCACTATTCCCTTAATCCGCAAAAAAAGTTTAATTTGTTTGACACTCCATTTCTCTGCACCACTGGCAACCCTTCATTTCGAAATTTCGGAAGACTTTGCAAAATTTCTTGCATAATATCAAACATCACGTTAGTGATTTTGCAAGATATTTTGTGAATTGATGATTTATAGCAAAATCAGCAATGCGATGTTTGATTATTGAACGTCGCATTCCTTATTCTGCAAGTAATTTTGCAAAGTCATCCTTTTCTGATGTCACGAAATTTTGAAATGCAAGGTTGCCAATTGGTCGGAGTAAAACGGAATACATATATTTTTGCAGATAAGGGGGACAGTAGAACAAGGTTTGGTTTGGGGCACCACTTTAATACCTCAAGTAGATCTCATTTCTTCAATAAAATCGATTTCAAGCAGTATCTCTTTAAGCGCGTATAGTCATGGTTGTACCAATAATAACCAACTGAAAGCAATTTATATCTCTCACTTCTGGTGCAATACAGTTGCATGTCCCTTTGCTTTCCACCAATAGTTGCATTTTTTTCTCAAACAAAGATAATCTGTGATCACATGTTTCAATAATTTTTTCTCTTTCATTGGAAAGAAGATTGGTAAACGTGTTTTCAAGCTCACGCATGATTGAATATTCCTAAGACTTAAAATTCTATTCAGTTGTACATAATCTAAAAGTGAACTGCATAAGACTAAATCAAGAATATCATGTAGCAGCAAAATAGAAGCAACCAGCATTTTTTCTCAATTAGCTGAATAAAAAGACTAAGGAATGAATTAATCAGTTGATATCTATTTCAACTAACTTCAGCTATGCTCTAGTCTTAATCAGAGATTGGCAACTTGCAGTTTGCGAGCTAGGATCAGCCAAAAGCACCTGAAGAATTGTGCAATTCTGTAGCAATTGAATTCACTTTCAAAAGCTTTATTGCACCAACGATTTAAAAGCAAAATTTCATGCCGAAAATGTGTTACTGCTGGACTTTTGTAAAACATTTTGAATGGAAGCAATCATACTAAAAAGAAGTTAGCAATGTTTGACAACACTTGTGCTTTTTCACAGTTGTTTTAGACAATGAAACCTACCAAGTGCAAACTAAGACTTAGTAATGGCCACTTTCACAATATTGTTTCTGCTGGTAGCTTTCAGTTTACCACCAGATCTTAATTTTTAGTTTACCATTTCAAGCCAAAAACAACATCAAATATCTCATTCATGTAATGACATATTAAGAGGAAATAAAGTATTTAATATATCCTACTAAGTGAACAGTAAATAAAACATCGCATATAGAGCCCTTGCCAAAGAAACCTTAATCAAAAACAATAAAAAAATTTTTAAATCAATAATTTTTCTCAAAAATGAAAAAGTTTTGTGCGAGTTTCTTCCTCCGCTGCCTTTATGTAAAGGAAATTTCTTTTCAGTAGCGTAATAAATTTTGAGGTGCCCAAAAAAGTAATATAGTGTGCAATATACTTTTAATATTGATTTATTTTTTTATAATTCGAATTAATGTAGCTGCTTTCTCAATTTGCAAACAATTTTGAACACTTTTAAAACAAACATAAACCAACATTTTTTCAAATTTTTGTGCAAACGAGTTGAAAACAACCATTATTTTGACAGTAAATCGCACAGTTGCTGACGCACATTTCCTACAGGCCACTTTGGCCTGTGGTGGTTTTGGACTCTGCATCCATACCCAGCCAGAAATGTAGGCAGGTATCTTAGCAACTTCTAACCCAAAACATATTTGGTGATCAGATAGTTATGCTTTGTGAGGTACAGCCTAAACGAATTTTCAACAAATCATTTTAGTAAAACAACAAAATTTCAGGTATATCCACATTTCAAGCTGACAATAGGCTACGTTGAACTGCCATAGCATTCAAATGTCGTAACTTACTTTTTAAGAACCAAATTGTAAGTGAAAATTTATCTTGACTGGCTGAAACCTCAGTGAGCTTGCTTTGCCTTGCAACTGCGAAAAGGTTGCCAATCACTGCTATAGTTTTTCTTCTTAGTTCAAAAGCACAGTTTTTCACAAAGAAGTTAGTTTGATTTGAGTTGCCTTAAAATCCCTATTGTATTTATTGCAATAATATCCCAATATCTGCTTAAAAACATATAACCATAGGTGGGCAGGTTAATGCAAAACGTTAGCTTTGTTAACCACTAGTCCGTTAACAAACTTCACACCTCCGTTAACGTTAATCCGTTATTTTCAGCTTTAATTAACGGAAGTTAATAAAGTCTGTTAATTCGTTAGCATTTTGCGTGTAATTTACATTTCTTTTTATTCACTCACTTCTAGAACACGTATTGACGATTTTGAGCTGATTGTAAGGAAATATTTATTGCTGTAATGGTCTTTTTGTGCTTTGGAAGTTACATTTTACAGTCAATCTAATTTCAAGATAAAAATATATTCAAATGCCCTAACGAAGCTGCGATCTGAAAATCTTTAAACATTATGAATGGCAATAATTAATAGACCTATGAGACTGCAGCTTATTATTTGCCACAAAAAAGAGCTCCTTTTTTTCTTCTATAAAACTCGTGCTAACACGCAACAAGTGCTACCCGAGTAAACTGGTTTGTACCGGTAAGAGGAATGAATGGTGCAAGATATTAACGACAAAAACCTTAACGGAAGTTAACAGAACTTAACGGAAGTTGATTTAGTCCGTTAACATGAAAAAACTTTTTAACGGATTAACGAGTTAATGAAAAAGTTAGCTTCGTTATTAACGGATTAACGATTAACGGATTTGCGCCCACCAATGCATATAACACAAACAAACAAAAAACGCAAACACACAGCAAAGACACCAGTTGTAGTTGAAGCTTTAAAAGAGCATTCAGGACTTTTTTACTTCAAAAACTGTATATACTGAGAAAGAAATTGAGCATTTTTTTCAAATTTTTTTGCACCAATTTTGATTTACTTCAGTCAAGAAATCATGAGATAATCTCAATTCTTTTTTTCTCGTAGATGAGGGAGAAACACTTTCCAAGCAGTTCCAAACTCAAACTAAAGAGCGTCAAAACCGTTCCAAGTGACTTACTACAGCTGGTGAGTCTGCAGCTTTGTAGGTTTGTGCTCATAACTGCAGCAAACTTTAAAAACAAACAATTTTTTCTTACAGTAAAAAAGCCAAAAAAATAACACGAAAATTCAATGTAATCTTTTCCAACTTTTGTTAATCCGTCAGTTTTTTATGATTGCTATTTTGCGGCATGCATACGCACTACTAACACAATCAACCTTCAAACAAAAATTGAGAACAATGCAATGACATCGCATTAAATATCAATTTACAAAAATACCACTAATATTGCCAATGATGAAGTTTTTGCATGCCCAGAGAATTTCAAAAGTTGGCGCCTATGGTGCGCCTTATATATAGATCAGCTTTGCACTCAAGGTTTAACTAGAGTTATAGAGAGCTTTATTTGAGTTTTGTAAGTTGTATTTAATTTAGCGCGCCTTATATTCCAGTGACTCTTATGTTAGAAAATGATAGCGGCATAGGACATTTGTTGATACTACGCCTAATAGTCAGAAAAATACTGTGTGCAAAAATCGTATAACTTACTAGCTTATTACAAACTGAAACCTTAATCTGAGACAGTGGTGCACAACCTGTGGCCCCAATGAAAAATCAGACAGCCATGCAGCGTAATTCAAAACATATAAGTTGAGAGACAAGCTGGGCGCTGGCGTGCATCAAAGCAAAACCAAATAAAGGAAAAACAAATAAAAGTTTTGACAAAACGATGGATCTCAGTTGATATTAAATTCAAACTTGCTGTTAGCAGTCAGTAGGTTTCCAAGATTGTTAGATACGCATAACTAAAGGTTGAATTCACCAATAATCTACTTTATTTAAATGGAGTGGTGTAATGTTTATTGTAACATATACACTTTCGGTAGAGAAAAAACTCTCAGTAATTTTTTATGAAGTGTGTACTGATTTTTTCCCTGCTATCTACTCATATGCGCAAGATCAAGGAAGGCATCAATTGCTACAATGATGCCCCACAAACTTTTGTTGCATAAATTGGTCAAAAATATTTGCATTTATCCTTCCATTTTTAAAAGTACTATGTGAAATTAGCAGATAACTCATTTCTATAAAAACTAATGTGATATCAAAATTATTCAACTCACTGACAGCCTGTCGCTGAAGCCCTCTATCCTCTGCCCCCCTTATCCGAGTCACTAGGAAATTTAACCCAAATATGTATTTTTTTAAGTAAGGGGAGGAGGACTGACGAGGTTGAGTCATTTAATTCTGTCAAAAGGCTTCCAAATTTTAGCAATTTGTTTTTTCAAAAGGCTCTAAAAACGTGCAAAATGTCGTCTAACTGGTGTTAAAATGATTGTTTCTAACAAAAAATTAAAAAAATTGCCCAGCGAATGGGGGTGAAATCCCATTTACATGACACTGATTAATTTTAACATGAGGGTCAAACCCCTCTTTAGCAAACTCTTGGTGGCGCTCCTGCAGGCAGCCGTACTTACTAGAACTAAACACAATGTGGTGGGGGCTTGTGCACAACTGGTTTAAGATTTAGTCAGCTACAACGCTTAAGCACCTCCAACACACAAACATTTTTTCGGCTCAGTTATCTATAGTGAACAGTAGGCTAGGTCTACTTCACCTGAAGCCATATCTTGATTCAGGCTGGTTTGGTGGTCATAACACTCTAGCAAAACATCTAATCTACCTGAATATAGACAGCAGTTGTTCCACTGATATATGTACACTGTAAATTTGGTTGTGGGTCTTCGTGCTGACTATACCTACAACTCTCACCTAGCTCCTACAACCCCAGTATATAACAAAACTACAAATAGAAATTCACAAATGTGATATATTGTGCAATTTGCTTGAAAGAGATGGCTGAAATTTCGCTTTAAGAGAAAAGCATAAAACTTCTCTCTTTAGACTTTTTTGAACTACTGAGTTAAACAAATTGTAATGGGATCATGTTAGAAACCTTAATTTTTAAGATTTTTTCTGTTTTTAAATAATGAGTTGAAGACCTTTTTAAAACTTAAGCATTGATTTTTAACTCAATTCTCTTTTCCACTATGCGAAATTTGCATTTTGTTCACTAATTTTATAACAAAATTAGGTTTCAGTTTGGCTTGGCAGAAAACCACTTTGTGGAAGTTGTGTTGTACTTCAACTTAATCAAACAGCTTATTGTGAAAGTTGTGTTGATTGCCAAGAATTAAAAAAATTAGATTGTGCATTGTTGCGTTGCACTTTTAGTGAAATGCTTTTGTCATCCACCTCTGCAATATCATCAAGATACTTTCCACTTAAAGTATTATTTTCTGCATTGTTGCAAAAATTAAAGATGTTCCTTATTAAAAAAATTCTTGCAATACCAGTGATAGTTTGATGCTTGTTTAATTCTTATCTTTTGGGGACAGTACTGCTACTGGCTTTCAGTTTTCTTGATCGGGGTGAATAAAGAAATGTTTTTTCACTCAACTTCAAATTCAGCTTATGCGACTTCATGTGCCTTTCGAAATGAATTTTTCTATTGGATGAAAATGAGCATATGTGACATTTATGTTGTCTTTCAGGATGCTTTGACTTGGTGTGCTCTCTTAGCAACTCTTCATTTTTAAAAGTTTGCTTGCATTGTTTGCACGTTAGATGTTTCATCATGTGTCTTTGACAATCCACTTTGCTTGAACTTGAAAATGAACACATTGCACATTTGAAATGTTTCAACATGATTACAACAGTATGATTTGCTTTCATGTGAGTTTTCAGTGCATCTTCATCTGGAAAGAATTCACAGCATTTCTTGCATATAAGACTATTGCCTGAAATAAGTGAAAATAAATGTTTAAAATATGTAAATTGGGCAAATTTATTATTTTCTTTACACACCACTACAACTAAAATGACCAACTTTCACTACAACAACTAATTTTCAAAAAAAAATTACAAGTTATAGAGCATTTGTTTGTTTTACTGTTGTGTGATTCAAGCTTGTTAAACATCATATTTACAAAGAACTTTAATCGCATGATCTAGGCTTAGCTCATACCCTGGTGAATGCTCATGTTGACAATGATAAATCCTTGGATATGTAGCTTTTACATAACTATCTTCAATTGTAAACACAAAATTTATCTAAAAAAAAGTCAAAATTAATTGGAAACTGAGAATAAATTCAATTCCAAAATCAAGGAGAATTTACCTAAAGGCAGTCAAAAAATGCAAACCTTGGTCTGGTCAACTTGCACAAATTCGTCTAAGCTTAAAAAGAGTCCTTGATGCATTCTCCTTAAAAAAACTACAATAAGATATAAATATTAAGCACTAATGCACTGAACTTAAATTAGAATTAGGCTTTGTCTACTCTGAAAATATTTACCAATTTTGTTGGAAAGATAGCTTGGCTTTCTTGAAAATTTTCGTTGAAGTTGCATTGTTGACAATCCATTAGATTTTTCTTGATAGCAAGAAAATCTTCGAAAAATATTACTTTAAGAAGCTAGGTACATTAACAGATATACACCAGAGCATTATAAATACAGTGCACTAAACTTTTTAAAGATATGGGTAGTTGCTTGACTTGGACATCATTTTGCAACTTTCAATTAGTTTCCACTTGCAGCCTCGTTTCATTACCAAAAAATCGTGACAAAATGTAATTAACAATGCTACCAATGTGTAAAACTTCAAAATAGCATTAAGTCATACAAAAAACACCAGTTTGAAATTACCATCAAAAACTCCATAAAATGCTTGTTTAAGCACTTTCATCTCCAAAAATATAGTCTCGGTCAAAAGGCTTCTTTCAGTAACCATATTGCAACACAACTCAAAAGCAGCACTCCATTGATCATATTACTAGGCTATTTTAAGCTAGGCAAACTTAATGCTTTAATCAAACTTAGTCAAACTTGAACATATTCAGTGTCATCTAATCAGGGGACACATGACAGAAATTTCCTCGTTCGCTTTAATAACGAGTTTTTTTTTAAGAGGCGCTAACGAACGAAATACTCGCTAAACGTAAGAGGTCATTTTTGCACGTGTATGTAAAGCCTTGCAAAATCCGTTACGTCATTCTTTCTCGCTAAATTTCTTTGAGCGATTGTGAAAAGCAGTTCGAGTAAAAAAGCATCACATTTTCCTCGCCAACTTAAAGAGGATCTTGAAGCACTCTTTAAGCGTGCGAGAAATCATTTGGTTCAGAACTTTAATGGCGTAATGTTGAAAACTTCTAACTCATGCGAATTTTTGCTAAAAATTAATTAAAATCATTACCATGTTTGCTATTAGACTGCTAAAAAAAAGCGAATTGCATTGAGAACCATTTGCTGTTTCAATTGATAAAGAAATGCTAAGTAGTGCAAGTTGACAAAAATAGGAACACACTCCTTTTATAAGAACGATTTTCTAAAACACGAGGCTCATTTTTGCTCAAAATTTAAGAGCAAATTAAAAACACTGCTAGTCTCGGCAGCAAAACAAACCAAAAACAAATAAAAAAATTCAAACTAATCAAAGAAACTAAAATTCGTGCTGATTCAAAACGATAAAATTTCAGTGATTTTCTTGTGTTTGCAAGCAAAATTGCAACTATTCAAAGTTATAAAGCTCTGTTGCTCTGCGTAAGCAATTGAGAAATTTTTTCGGCAGTTGTTCAACTAGAAAAAAGCTTTTGCAATTTTACGATGCTGCAAAAGCAAGAAAAAAGCCTTTACTTAAGTCTTAAGCAGACAGAGCTATAATAGGAATTAAACAGTGTTTCAAACATGCCCGCTGAAATTGACATCGATGCTCTCAAAATTTTTACAAAATCATGAACAAATGATACTGAATATTGGCAAAAAATTAAAAACAGCCAGTCTAAACTCAAGATTTACCGGTTCTAAAAAGGAAGAGTACTTCGATTTGCTCACTTTTGAAAAATTTTGAAACCTTAAGACCTAAAGTTACTGTTAACATATGAGTTTACCCACCAACAACCTCAAGGGCTCTTTACGTCATTTAAAAAATTATGATATGGAAAAAGTTGTTCTCATTTTACATTGATCCAAAAATATAATTAAATTCTGTCGTTCATTTACTAATTGTTATCAGTTGAAGAATTTGCTTGCGTAGAATAATCACGCAAAGCTCAAAGTATCTTTTTCCATAACAATGCAACATACAATACGCTTGAACAAATTATTTTGAAGTAGAAATGCATCTGACATCACAATGAGGTATTTATTACGTACTAACACAAGTTAAAAACATCTTGCAAAGAAATTCGAGTGAGCCGTTTTAACGTGTGTTGGACGAGATGGCTCAGAAACGGCAGTTAACCTACGAAGATTTTTTGCTCGTTAGCGCTTTTTAGCGAGCGAGAATGGCCTTTATGAGCTCATTAGCACGTTTTGTCATGTCCCCCCAGGAAACTAAAAATACGACTAAATGAACGAATCAGTTATTGCACTTTCAAAATCACTTGAAACATAGTAATTCCTGATGAGGGCGCTTTGTAAAACATAAAAAACACTTGAGTTCGATTAAGTTCAATTAAAATATGAAGTTAGTCTAGCTTGAAATAGCCTTGTAATATAATCAATAAAAGGGTGGTTCCGAGTCGGGTTGCAAAATCTTTAGACACCAAAAAGTCGATGATTATAATGTAAAAAACATGTTCAAAGAGTGCGCATGCATTTCCGTAGGCTTGTTGTTCTAGACTTCAAGACAAGTCCATTCCTGGCCTTGAATCTTTTTATTTCTGGGCTCGGCCTCAAACATAGTGCATCTGTCTCCACCTACTAGGCATGTAGTGAAATGCTGCATAATATTAGAGTACCTATTTACAGTAGATTACCACAATAAACATCAAAAATTGAAACCTATGAAACCCAACAGTCTGTTTGACCCGCAAATAGGATCATCAGGGGTAAATCTTATTCAAATATGTGGTAATCTACTGTGATATTAGCTCTAACTCTCCGTAATCAAGCACTTTTTGAAACCCTGATATCAACCACAGACCAAGTTTCTATTTATGTATAGAGTCTAAACTTATCAGAATCTAAACAATACTGTTTCAACAATAAACACTCTATTACCTTGATGACACAGAAGGTTTAGATGGTGATTTAAAGTAATTATCAATTATCAGATCATCGTTGCAATGTTTCTCCTAAAAGTTGGAAAAATACAAACTGATTAATTTTTGAGATTTCATATAATGGTATGGTTATTTTTGGGTCATTAATCGGATCATAAGAAACTAACGAAGCATAGAAAATGCTAAATAGTTGTTTGCATTTCCTTAAGCTTCAAATGTAGCTGGAATGCAGTATGTCCAGTACCAAACCTAAAAAGGCACCATTCCAGAAAAATGAGTCCTGAACAAATGGGAACGCAGACAAATAGGCCAAGCTGAACTGCAGACAATCAGATTTCAGAATACTAGGTTCCAGGAAATATGGGTCCCGAACAACTGAGTCTGAAACAAATGGGTCCCAGTGAATTTGGTTCTTTAAAACACTAAAGGACTGCAGTACTTAGAAATAACAGAGAACAGGAATAGCTGCTAAATATAAATGAAATATTCAATTTTTTTGTTTGCAAAGCTTATCGAAATTTTAAAAAATGCTTTAAAACTATGCAAATGAAATCATGTGAATGATGTTTTTACAAAATTTGCCAAACTTTGAAGTTGGTGATTTTTGACTTCCTTAAACTTTCTGGTACCAAAAAGCATCTCTTGAATTTTTGGTTCTCCATCTGGTAATATTATTTTGCTGACAATCTGTAGAAATGAGACAGCACAATTTCACAAACAATACATTCATGATGTTCGGTAAAGATTAGAATTCCGTGAATGAAAGCTGAATTCTGAATCACTTTGCCAATCATCATGAGTAGTAGACTGTTTATCGATTCAGAAAGCTTTAAACCACCAAGCAGATTGATCATAACCGAAATTTCACCATCTAAACCATAATCTAATTTGTGCATTTTTTTTTCCATTTTGCTGACATAATGCCATCATCAGTCATTTCATCCAATCTACTGTAAAAAGCATGTTTTCATGGTCAATAATGATCATTTGCAACATAAATTATGCAAACCACATCAAAAAGCAAGTGATATAAGATTCATATAAAACCAAATCGCAAAATGAAACTAAACTCAACAAAAAGTATGGAAATGGTTTTAAACATGTTACACATTTGCTATTATTACTTTCAATACCACATAAAATCACTCATAGGTTTCTACCAACCTAAAACCTACTAATTTAGCCGTGACATTTACAAAACCTACTTGGTTTGCCAAATTATGCATACATAGTCTATCCTGCTTAGCGGCAATCATTTAAAACAATTTTACTGATGTGCAATAGTAATTCGAATACTGACCAGCAAAACTCATGTGCACAAAATTGAGTATTCGATGCAAGAAGGTTAATAAAAAATATGCACTTACTTTGCTGCCTACAATATTCGCTTCTTGTAATTGAATTTTAGTGGTAGATGGTGGAAAAACGTTTGCAGATAATTCAAGAACATTTTTATCATTATCAAGCAGAGGTGGTTTCAGAACAGTTCCTTCAGCAGCATCAGTTTTATTTGGAGCAAATAGATCCATTAAATCATCTAAGCCCTAAACATATAACTTTGACATTAATGCATACAGTGCTCTAGTAACAAACACGGTCTATTTGTTTCGCCTTGTATCAATCTGATTTTGTACAGTAAAAAAAACAAAGAGCAATTCAAGATTATTATGAACAATGATAAGTTGATAACTAAGTACAGAATTTTATGCACTATAAGCAGGGTTGCCACAGAAACTGCAAAATCAAATTCCAGGACTTTCCAGGACTTTTTTAGGTCATTTTCCAGGACTTTTCCAGGACTGTTTAAGTTTTTTTTGCTGTACTTAAAATTCAGTTTTCACTATTACTCTTTCCTGCATCTACGAGTACTTTTTTGCACATGCAATTGAGGAAAATGTTTGATGTAATGCATTTGCAATTCTAGTACTGAGTACTAGCCAGGTTTAAAACCAGAAATTTGCAATGGGAGGGCTGTGCTAGGGGGCATGGGGGCCGAAAGCCATTGGGGGTCTGGGGGCGTAGCCCCCAGCACTTGAAGATTTTGCAATTTTTTGGCAATACTAACTTAATTTTAGGCTTAGTTTGGTAAAGATTATTGCTTTCAAAACGTGGTATAGAAGTTAGCTCTACAAAACATGATTAAACTGGTTGCATAACTGGGCTACAATATATGGGTAATGGCTAGAGCTCGAATGATATGACTTTTTCAGACCGATACCGATATTTTGGAAATTATTAGGCCAATACTGATGACCAATATATTAACTTATTAACTACGAACATTTTGTCACTATTTTTCAATTAACTTGACACTAAAAGCTTCACAAAGAATCCTCCTTGAAAGAAAGACTATTGCATACACAAGTCATACTAAGCAAATACAACGCAAGAGCGCTTGAACGTACTCTACCAAATAAACAGTTTAAGGTGATAGCGCTGAGCCGATATATATCGGCTGACCGATATATCGGTCAAGCTCTAGGGATGACTGATGGTAAAACTTCAGTCCTTGCTTTATTTCCATCCAGTAAACCATAAAATCCTATCATTTGAAAAAGATAAAGCTTATTAAAAAAAAATGCTATCCTAGCCCTAACCCCAACATTATACTAAACCCAAACTGTAACACTACAGCCCTAGCTTTAACCGTAACATTAATCCTAACCCAAACTCACAATCTAAACACTAGCACTAACGATAATAAATAAATAAATAAAAAATAAGTAAATGAGCACCCACTCTTGCTCTCTTATTCTTTATAAGCAGAGCTCATTTGCATGCTAAAGTGAAAATAGGCGCTTCCTTTGAAAAAACTCACAGATATTAATCCAAATCGTCTGTATTTTATAATGCTAGATAAGGATAATTTGGGAAGAGGGGCTAATGAAACGAGATTTGAAAGCGGTGATTGGTAATCAACAGAATTAAATATTTAATAGACCCCTTATAATTTTTTTACAAAACCTACATTACGTATTTAGCATCAAGCGATCGAAGTGCTTATTTTTAGCCCTTTTAATTAGTTATTAATGACTTTATTTATGACCAATATTAGCTCCTCCCCTAAATAATGTTTCAAAAGTGGCTTTAAATTACTTCAAAGTCTATAATCACTGCAAAAAACTGCCTCAGAAGTATAGTGCAAAAAACGTCGCATTTTTCTTATGGTGCACTTTGGTCAATGGGACAATGGGGGGCCTGCAGCCCGCTATGCTACTAGAGTATCGCATTGCAATAAATTACTGTCCATGAATTTACTTTTCCTAATAATATTCAATAAATTTATGCATACCGTACTGCAAAGAGCAAATTTTGGCATTTTAACAAAGAAATGCTTATTTGCACTCTAGCGTACAAATAACAACTGCTTAAAACGAACAAGAAAGCAAAGAGCAGAAGAATGGGAGCTCATTTACTCTCTTTTATTGTTTAAATTATCGTTAACGTTTGGGAACATTTTAAGTTTGAGTTAGGATGAACGTTAGGGTTAGAGCTGGGGTTACAGTTTGGGTTAGATTTAGGGTTGGGTTACAGTAGGGCTGAGATAGCAATTTTTTTATTTGTGCGCTAGCGTACAAATAAGCTCTGTCTTCGAACAATACAAAAAAGCTTTTTAAAGACCTTCACAATGCAAATTATTTCAACAATGGTTTTGTACAATTACAAGGTACCAGTTATTATTTTAAAAAAATTCACATTCTGTCCTGGTCAATCACGGGAAAACCTTCCAAATATTTTCCAGGACTTTCCAGGACTTCTGAACAAAATTCAAGGACTTTCAAGGACTTTCCAGAACAGGAAAAAAAATCCAGGACTTTCCAGGACTTTTCCAGGATGTGGCAACCCTGTATAAGGTTCTCAACCTGAAAAACGTTACTTTACTTGCTACATTAGCAGGAGCTATTTCAAATCAAATCTTTCATTATACTCACTGTATTACGCCGAAGTAACAAGTAAGAGCAGCTGATCTCCACGTCATTGCACCTGGGCAACACAGCTTCTTTCGAAGATATGTTGCAGCGGTGGCGAGCTGTTGGCAACACATGTCCGATGCGACTGGTCTGAGATTTGAACCTCAGACCTCCCGCTCCAGAGACCAACGCATTACTGCTCAACCAACTGGCCGGTTGTGAGAGCTATTTCGAAGAACATATTCAGTTGAAAAATGTCACATGAGAGCTATTTTGAAGAACATATTGAGTTGAAAATCGTAACATTTTGGTCACTGACTTTACGAAAATTCAACACCACACTTTAAAATAGCGAGGTGCTGCAGTTGTTTAAAAATTAGAAGGTTATCACAGATTTAGCTGAATACAAAACTGTTTTTTGTTGAGTAGCGCTAGTTAAGAAATTTGTTTGAATGGCTGCTTTGATGCAGTTAGAAGACGAACTAGTAATTTTATGGGTAGTCTTCTCTTTATGAAGAAAAGATTTATTTACATGGTCAATCACTCAGTCGCAGCAATTGTGAAGCAAATAATTTATTTTATTCATTAACACATTTTGCGGGCATAATTAAAGTCATTTCATTCAGCAACATTTCAATTTTGTTCAATGTCTAGTTTGTGGATCATCTCCTAAAGCTTTAACTATCCATAATGTCAGCTTTGTGCAATACTACCAACACTATAAATGCCTGATATATAGTGCATTCTTGTTAAATGATGTGAAAATTTTTAACATGTGTTGGACAAGATCACTTCAGAATAAAATTTTCACCAAACAAAAAAATTCTGTAATGTACCCCATGATGAGTATAAGGTTTGGTAATATCAAAACAAGTTTAATAATGAAAGTTTAAAGTTGTAATTAATACAATTTACATTATTTTTGCCATTCTGAAGTTCGTCATCGATTGGAAATTCTGACTCATTACTCAAGCAAGAGATGTTTTTGTTTAAGTTTTCACCACTATCTTCAGGATTTGACTCAGAAATCATATCCACAATATTCCAAGCATTATCAGTATAACTTCCTTGACCATGATTAAAGTCATCTTCAACAACTTCTTGCTTAATTTTTCTTTCCAGCTCTTGCTAGATAAAATATGCATATAAATATTTAGGACACATGTGCAAACACATAATAGTGGTGTCCTACTGGCAATAATTTGCTTGCAACAAGGTTCAACAAGTAACTTGCATTAATCTGCACTTTGCTCATTGGTTCTTAATAAATTTTCAGGTGTCAATTAATGAAATAGTACCGATACTTCAGTAAAGGTTATAAAACAGTTATTGACTATATTCTCCTTGAAAAATATTTTCAAAAATGCAAAACCAACCAAATACCTGCATCTTTCACAAGCTGGATAACAAACAATCACGAAAAAAAGTTCCATTCATACATAAGCGAGGTTTGTTCACACAGGTGACATTTTTTCAATGAATTGTCTAGCACGCGTTACTTAGAAAATAGCTACGTCAAGAATTGAAGGTAGTTAGAGGTTGTAAATTTACAAGTTAACAAAAAGTAGAACTGCAGAGTTTTATTAATTTTGGTTTAAGTTTTTACAGTAATGGGCAAGTGGCCCTATTCACCAATGGCACTACTAGCGCCGCTACTTTTTTGGTTGTGCTGCTGCTTTTTTCGTCGTCAGCGAAAGCAAATAATCTGCCACTACTCCTAATAAACATCTTCCAAGACTTTTTTCGATTTACATTTTTACACATTACTGTTTGGAGTCTTTACTCTCCACTTTTTTTCACTCTGGTTTGTTACCACATTATTTTAATTTAGTAGAACAAACAATGCTACCTTTGTGACATTTTGTCATTGTTATATATGTATAGGTGAGTTTTATCAAATGTGGTCATATTTTTTCTGAACCAAAATTGAATAAATAATGTGGTCTGGTAGCGAGCTGAATTGAACTCTGTGTGCATTGAACATACAGTTATAATCAATGCGTTAGTAAAGGTAAATTACTGTACACTTGCAGATCGGAAAGACGTTTTTTTGCGACATTTCTTCAAAATGTTGGCATTTAGTAGGACAATTACTGATTTGTTGACTATCTGCTCACAAACCACATAGTATAGTTTGTGCACTGGAAGTTGGACAGTAGTAACATCAATGCATAGTAAAATTTAAATTTGTAAAAAAATTGAATAGTAAAAAAAAATTCCAAGAAATGTTTGTGACTCTGACAATTGATAATTTTCCTGTTGGATCTTTACACGAGGAAATATTTTAGTGGTTGAGGATCAAGCATGTGATAAACAGATTGACTACTTCAGAGCTACATGAGATGGGACAGAATTGCACAGAAGCTGAATACTGTATACCATCGTGCT
Source organism: Trididemnum nubilum (assembly GCA_963965965.1). Taxonomy (NCBI): domain Eukaryota; kingdom Metazoa; phylum Chordata; class Ascidiacea; order Aplousobranchia; family Didemnidae; genus Trididemnum; species Trididemnum nubilum. The sequence continues at coordinate 19,910,357 of OZ014470.1, read as the reverse complement.
TTAATGCAAAAACCTTAGCTTATTTGAGTGGATAGTAATTTAAACTATTTCTTATTGCCTTTTATTTCTATAGAAAATGCGATAAGGAATTTGACTTTCTAGCGTTTACAACTTCCAAAGGCAACTTTCTAGGTAATTTTCAAAGTGCTGGTTTGAACAAATAGCATTTTGAAATGCTTGTTTTTTGGAAAGGAGTATGCCAACAACTAATTGAATTGTGATTTGCTTACTTATCTACCATTTAAGCCTGCTAATGCCGATTGTAATCAGTACCGATATTTTACAAGCTTGAATTGTAACTTTTGTAAATAAAGTTGAAATTTCACGATTAGGTGCCATATTTGAATGCAATCTTTCTTTTTAGCATTTTTTTTCAAGTAGTGGTAACAGTCACTATTTTGTATGCAAGTAGTAGCAGCGATGCTACTTTTTTATTTAAGTAAAGATAAGCGACAGCACCACTGCTTTTTTTTGCCAAATAGTGACAGCGACTCTACTTTTCAAGTAGCATGTGCCCAGCTCTGAATAAAATGATACCTTAACGTAAGATAAACTGTTGCAAGTGGGACAGCACCATAAAACTCAAAAAAAAACGCTGCTGCAGCTAAGTGAATTTGGTTTGTTGTGTTTATTTGCTAGCAATAAAATTACAATATTTTTCCTAGGTCATTACTTTAAAATAAACCTTCAAAAAGTTTTCATAATAAATCAAATCTTTCATTATACTTGCTGTATTATGCCTAAGTGTGTAACAAGTTAGCAGGGTCCATCTCCTATCATTGCGCCTGGACAACACAGCTTCTTTTGCAGAAATGCCGCAACACTGTGTCTGATTTGACCACCCTAAGATTTGAACCTCAGACCTACCACTCCAGAGATGAAAGTGTTACCACTCAATAAGCTAAAAATTTGCAACATATTTAACCTTGTCTTCTGGCAAAAAACAATTTTTGCAGTTGAGCTTTAATTCTTTTAACAATTTCTATCGAGTCTTATTGACCATAGTCAGTTTTTCACAAATGTTTGAAAAACTCTGCTTTAAAATTATTTGCAATGATGTCAGTGTGCACCTACACTATTTTCCTTTGTTCCAATAAATCGCTAATCAGGTGACAAAATTCATCTTATTGGGAACACTGACTATTAGTGGTGTAGTTTCTGCCAATAATTACACAAAAAAATGAATAAAACAGCATCAGTAACTTTTAAAAGATCCCTATTTTTAGTATTCTATTTCCATAGTTTTTTTGTATGCTTGATCAAACTTAATGAAGGTACTGCACAACATCTCAACTATTTAATAATTCTCATCATTACAACAATTTATTTGTCTATACCTCCAACTTATACTAGCTAATTTTAAATTCGTATCCAATTTCAAAATAGCCCTCCAAAAAGTTGTAAGTTGGAGAAAGGTAAATTGCACAAAGCACATTCATATTTGATGAGAATTTCAACTCTCAGTAGTCAAGTTGATAGACTGATAGAGTATCATTATCACAGTTTCTTTAGATATTTCACGAAGTTGTTTCTCATTTTCAGCTTCCATCTTCATTGCTATAGCAATGACTTTCTTAGTTGATTTATAATTCTCTTATAGGCCACTTTAAGTACTTCTGATCCAGTTTGCAAACTTTTTGAATGCTTTTTTCTATTCTTTATTTCACACCATTTATCTCCTCCATACTTTCTTTTACCCACACAGTTCATCACAACCCTTCAGAATTCGATTCGATAGATTCTCACAATCTTGTTTTTTCAACATCAAGTAACTCATCAACTCTTTTTCCAAATTTTTCTTGCCTTTTGTTTTCTTTTAATTTCCTAACATTAATTTTCAAACCAAGGGGGTTGGATTCTTAAACAATGTGACAACATTTTTTAATCACACTGATCCTAACAAAAACCATCACACCATCCAAAGCCAACTAAAACTCCATCAAAGGGGTGGGGGGTCATACTTTGCTAACTAGCGAGTTTTTCATTGGGTGTAATTCTGTAACAATGTCAAAATATTTATTTTTTCAAACATCTACCAACACCAACAAAAACTATTCCACTGGTTCAAGCTGCTCAAAAATTGAATCAGGGAGGTCCATTAAGGGAAATTTACAGAGGCTGGCACCCCTTAACCAATGTCAAAATATTTGTCTACTAAACATCTACCAACACCAAAATATTGGCTTTCTAACTTCTAAAGCTTGGAAAAATCATTTTCAGGGATATATTCAAGGGCATCTCCAGGTGGTGGAACCATAAAACCACGCCCAAATATTTGTCACCAGAATTTCTACTGAAAAAAAACTTAGTTGACTTTTTTTAGCAAAAACATCCCAATATCTCAATCTGCTCAAAAATTGATTTAAGAGGTTCATTTGAGGGGCATTCCACAATGATAACAAAAATTTCTCTCTTACATATCTACAAATATGAAACCAATTGTTGTATACTATGTATAGTGTATAGATTAAGCAGTTAAAAATTGACTGAGGGAGATCCAGTTGGAAAGGTTCTGGAGTGTGGTACCCTTAAACCGGGTTTAAACTATTTTTCAATGTCAACCAATAGCAAAAACAATTAGACTTGTACCTAGAAGGACTAAAGCTTAAGCAATTTGGGGGGGTCTTAAGCTAGCAGGCTAATTTTATATATCTATATTTTTAAAAATTCAAGGACTATATAAAAATTCATTAACCACGAAAAACTACAGTGTGCACAGGGGTCATGACCAATGCAATTAGGTAAGTAAAGAAATAACGATAATCAAATAAAAATATTTCACCTTGTTGTCTGTTAAAAAACAGCTTTTGCGTATTAACTTTAATTCTTTTAACAATTCCTCTTGGGTCTTATTAATAACCGTCAATTCTTGATGAATGTTTGAAAATTCTGCTTCAAAGTTCTTCACAATGAGATCAATGTTCTTCTAAATAATTGTAAAACAGCTTTCAACATTCATAAGTGGAAAGATTCAACAAAATAACTATACAAAATTCAAAAATATTTTGATAATGAAACATCGAAACAGCTAACTTTTTTTTTCAAAATGCTAATGCATTATTTAGTACTGTATTACAATTCATATTTTGTTCTTTCATTCTTTGCAATAAAACAATACACTCATGACTCATTTTTAAGAAATCAGTTTAAAATTTAGCTAAAGACCAGTCAATTGCAAATTTTGTTCATTTTTCTGGAAAGTTGTTTATTTATTCAAACTCTACTCAAGTACAAGTAAAAGTAAAAAAAATTTAAGGTTGGAAGACAATAAGCTGACAAGACCTTTGCAGTTGACAGTCAAGACTGCTTTCCAAATCTTCTGACTGACGAATTTACATCAAGCATTGGTCAAAAACTTAAAAAGATTTAAGTAGATATGCCAACTTCTCATAATTTAAGTCATTAAGTCCAGAATTAATATACTCCTAAACCTATTGCTGTTTTAATGCAAAATTAAATTTGCCACATGCTTAATTTTCTTGCCTTATTTTTTTACAATCCCAAAATGTCAGTGAAAATCTTGCATCTGGTATAAAATAAAATGCACTTCTCAGTAGGATATTTGTGCACAACTAGCTGTTGTTTCTCAATGTCACTAAATAAAGTGTTTTGTAACTGCAAACAAAGCACTGCATAAAGTATAATTAGAAGGAAACAACAGTTGCATAATTAAAACACCAGACAGTTCCAAAAAATCCAGCTTTAATTGCCTTACATTCCATATAGTAATTACTATTACATTCACCAAGTTGCCTTGGCCAGGAGACAGCAAAAAGATCTTTCAGTCTTTGAGTCAAGTTGTGACCTGTCTACCACACAAGGAGGAGGCTTTTCACAATCCCTATAATTGCTGAACGTCAAGCAGTAAACCTGTAAACATCAATTTTTTTAGCTTTTGGTTTGACCTGACTGGGAATTGAGCCTAAGTATACCATTTCAGTAGCAGATACTTTATCCACTCCACCACTGATCGATTTTACAGATACTTTCAATGTACACACATAGATAGCAATTGGCTTGGACAACAATATTCATTTTATAGACTGAACAGGTTAAACAGAAATCAAATTTAGCATACAAAAAATCAAATTTAGATAAAAATAGTTTCTAACTTGTTCAATGCAGCTACATTTTTCTTTGGTTTCCAACAAAATTTGAATCTTATGCTCAAATAATGACAGCTGCTGATTACATGTTTTCACCAACTTTTCTCTCTCATTAGAAAACAGATTGGTAAACAATTCCTCCAGTGGATGCATCATTAAGATAAAACTTGCTACACTATAAAGACCTTAAAGCAAAACCAATCTAAAGTAGTAATAATCTACTACTGATAACTCAAGTAACTAAACACAATATACCAGATGACATTTCATAAAAATGCATCCACAATTGCACAATGAATACCTTGCAAGAGTTGATGCAAATAGCAATGATAGCTCTGATTTTATTCAAAATTATTTCATCCAACTGGCAAGCATCAAACCATTCTATGAATAGAGTGGAGTTTTGATAAATATTAGGTGACCACTACTGGGGACTGCAAAAAACTAGTAATGTTACTGGGCAGTTGGTTGGCCTTGTAACTGGAACGTCAGCATTAAATGAGCACAAACCCAGTACTATGCCACAACGAAATTCATGTTCACCACACTGCATGGCACTTTAGTGCAATAAATGAACTTCCAAATTTCAGTTAGAGTAATTTTCAATCTCACTCAATGCATACTTGTTGAGTAGTTAAATGCAAGATGCTTAAAATGAGCCAATTTTCAAACAACTTAATCAAAATTCACACCAATTAAATCATAAAGCATTATAATTAGGGTCTACAAAAGTCAATAAAGTCAATTTTTTCAGGGCCTTATTAATCACCAAACAAACTCTAACATTGGCTTTGAGTGCTCAAAAATCTGTTTTGATAAATTATAGGTCAAAATCAAGCCAAATTTTGATAAACGTCAAAATTTGTCAAAATTCCCTTACAAACGCAAATTATTCTTTGGTCTTTATTTTTCTGAATTTTTGAGCAACTATCACAATTTCATATGCAGTTTTATTTGTGTTTCAATGAAGTCTTGCGACTCAAGCTTTGAAACTTCCCTCATAACAATATTGTCACAATAGCAAACAAAGGACCATGTTAATTGACATGGAAATCTGGACAGTTTCCATTCTTTTTGTCATATTCCTTTTTTTTTTCTCCAAATTCTGTTGATAAAAAGTGAAGTAAACTAAAATCTTCTAACTAATAAAAATTGCCTACATTATGAAACAGTACACATCACAATTTAAAACTTATAAGTTAAAACCTTACAGGTTGTTTTACCTGTATTTAGGATCATCATGTAGTCTAGTGCAAATTGAGGTCCACGAGCACCCCTAGACTATATTTTTTTAACCTATAGTTTTGGGATCCCCATAACCTCTAATTAAAGAATTTTGTTGTTCCCAACAAAAATTTATGTCCTATGGGATTCATTTTCCTTGTTTTATGATGACGTCATCAAAATTCAGTAAATTTATACCATTCTGAATGACGACTACATCAGTGGCAAATTCGAGTGCAAAACGTAATCATTTGGTGAAGAAGTAGTAACTAATACTCTACAACAAAAAAATAATTTTGCGTCAAATGGATGTTGGTTATTTGCTTTTATGACGTCAGAGAAGAGCTTTTAAGGAGGAACTACCACAAAAACGTTTTTTTCTTAGATTAAAGTAATTGTAATACGTTTAAGCACTGTTTTCTCACAATAAATACAATAATCGTAATACAAAAGCACAAAAACTGTTCACGGAAAAAAATTGAATCAGCATAAAATTAAATCTGAGATGTCTTCAATTACTAATTGTTAGGTAGTTAGTAGTTTTTTTGGCATTGCGTCTTCGTAATTATACAATAAAACGTTTGCTTCTTGCGATGTAGAGATGTATAAAGTAGTGCTAATAAGACCAATGTGTAAACATTATACAAGTAAAATGATGATGTCACAATGACGTCATCAATATAGGATGATTATATAATGCCCATGGAATGAAAATGGTGACTATATTTTCGCTGTGTGAGATGAAGCGCAAGCTTTTTGGTAAGTTTACAGTGTGTAGTTTGACAAGCAGAACTATAGTTGTAGAACTTCGGCAGCGAGGTTGCCTTTGCATACCAAATAAGCAATAAAATAAGCAACTTTGCAGGAGAAATAGTTATGTTAGGCTTTGTTAAGACACTTTTATTATGTATTAATCAACATTACGTGCTTTCGTACTCCATAGTCATCAAGCATCGATCTGAACAAAACAGAAACTTTACAGGCAGCCTAAAGGAAAGCTCTGTTATGTATTGTAGTGTCAGTAGTAGTAGTAGGCTACCAATATTGCTACTATTTTAAGAGTCTATTGTAGTTATGTATGTTGGTAATGAGTAACTAACTAATCGACGATGCCAAAGAAGCGAAAATTGTCGGAGTGTAAGAGTAAGGAACAAGTAGATTCTGATTTTTTTGCATCTTGCATTCTATTGGTCTTCAACAGGACAACTTCATTCCGTTCAGTAAAATTAAAGGCTCTGCCACAGAAAAACTCAATTTGGTTACAAAACATTAAAGATAGACGGCTCAAAGAATCCCTTGATTCACCTTATCGCAAGGCAAATGCTTGTAGCTGCATTTCAGAAAGTTTGGACGGTATTGGTTTGGAATTCGATGGTTCCACAGACAGGGGTACCGATCTTTGTTGAGCATTGGGGGGATAATTTGCAGTTTTACCCCAACTTTGCCCTATTTTCAACATTAGGGGGGATGAACCTCGACCAAGATTTTTTTCAGGTGAGCAAAAAAAAAAAAGAAAAAAAAGGTCTTCACCAAAAATGGAACCCTTTTTTCCCCAAATTCAGATGAACAGCAAAAAAAAAGTTCTTCAACAAAAATGGAGCACTTTTTTTTCCCCGAATTCAGATGAAAACCAAAAAAAAAAAAGGTCTTCATCAAAAAAGGAACACTTTTTTTTCCTGAATTCAAGGGGAGACCTGCACTCAGATGCACACCAGAGTCAAATTATTGGGGGGATGCAGATATAGATCATACTCAAATTATTGGGGGGGATACAGTCAAATTACTGGGGGGATACAGTCAAATTATTGGGGGGTATATCCACCCAGGTTTCGGCACCCCTGACCACAGCAGTTGTTACCAAACTTTTACCAAAAACTTAGATCAATTAAAACATAATCTGGAGGTTGATGAAGAAGCTTCAACATCGCAATCACCTCGTAAGCTTCTAAAATTAAGCTTGGAAATGTTTCCACCAGAATGCATGTTTTGCGATAAATTGGAAGTGAAAGTTTGTGGCAAAACGAAATGATGCAGCAGGTTTCCAGTGTACAAAAATATAGGCGGAAGTTTCGAGGAACCTATTTGGAAGCAACTTGAGCCTCGAGCACTGGAACTAGGATTATACCGTTTGCATTGCAAAGTACATGGTGAGGATCTTTTGGCAAAATAGGCAAACTTTCATCCATCATGCAGAAAGTCATTTAACTTACAATACATGAATCATGTGCAAAAGCAGCAAAATGTTGAAACAGATGCAAACCAAGATGATAAAACTGCAGCCCATCAAAATACTTTCTCTGTCATTCTTGAATTTGCTCAAGAATGAGTGATTCGTCATCACAAAATTGTGCAACTGTCACTATTGCGGAAACTGTACATAAAAGAACTACAGAGATTGAACTTTCCTAATCCAGATTACAGAAACGCGAAGCTTAAATCCAAACCACAAAAACATGAAATACACGACCATATTGCTTTTGCCGTGGTCCAAGAAGAAAGGGGCTGTATTGCCCATACTATTGTCTACAGCACCAACATATTGATTGCAGATGCAGTTGTTTGTGCATACAAACTGGCAACTAAAAACAAGTTGGAAAACTGCGCTCTGTCATTTAGAAACAACATCAAGGAACAATTTAATAACTCAAATCCGCTTCCGTGGCCTCCCACTTCTGACGACATTGAAATGAGCAATTTGCTTGACTTTCTTCCATCAGCGCTTGTACATTTTTTGAACTTGCTCACTGAAGGTAATGCTGGTGAAAGCAACACCAAAAATACACGTGTTGTTCTCACACTAAGTTATTTCTGGCAAATGATAAAAACAAAGAACAGCTGTGTCAATTGCTTCTTAGGGTATGGGGAAGCAAAGAAGCAGCCTCTCAGATAAAAAAATACGGAGCAGCTATGCTAGTAGTTGAAGGAAAAGTGTTTGCAAGCTGGAATCATGAGCTGGAAATGTGAGAATTGTATACGTTAGTATAATGTAAACACAGTAACATGATGTAGAAAGTGAAGTCGATGTGATGTACAGTACAGTACAAAACAAACATTTAAGCAGTTTACGAAATACAACTAATTTCTAAAAATTTCAGCAATACTAAATGTTTTCAGCAGTTTTGGCTCTTTGCTTTTCGTTGAAAATAGTTTCATGATCCAAATACAGCATTTCGCTCTGCAGTTTACGACTTTTATGACATTTATTGTGTTGTTCCTGCCATTTTATACGATTGTAATTTTTACAGAAATTATTTAGTAGCAACAGTTTCTACAACAAAAGAGAAAGCTAAATTTTAGATTTTTTTTGTTCATACGATATTAGAAACATATTATAGAAAATTTTATTAAGAATTAAGATAGTATGGAACAGACTCTACCAAAGCGTAGTAAGATGAACGGCAAGGTAGTGACAGAATATTATGTTTCAGGTTACAGCGAATGAGATTCATGAACTTGTATCAAACCAGGAAGAAACATATACCAGAACTGTGCTATATTTGAAATATGCCGCCAAACTTGGATACAAATCAGCAGTAGTTAGAATGCCAGACACAGATATCTTCTTTAATCTGCTGCATCGTGCTCAATCTATCGCACTTACCGTATTCCTTGATATAGGCACAGGAAAGCATCGCCAGCTTGAAAATGTTAGCAAAGCTGTTAAAAGTTTGGGAGTCAATTATTGTAATATGCTGCTTTGGTTTGTATGCATTTACCAATGTGTGTTTAAGGGAAAGAGTAACATCGGATCGCTGAAGAAACTACAAAGCATTCCAAAGTACCACGCTGCATTCCAGTGAGTTTCTTTTATAGTGTGTGAACTTATAGTGTACACATATTGCAAACGCAACTTTTTATATTTTTGCAGGGAATTAGGCGATGAATGGTCCGTAAAACCAGAAATGATTAATGACCTTGAACAATTTACTCGTGCTATGTACGGCCACGCAAAAAAAACATCTGTGAACGCAGAGCAAACGATAATGCTAAAGCAGATAGTTGGAGATGATGAGACATTGCATTTGAAATCCAGAGTTGATCTTTCACGTCTTCCTCCTTGCAAAGACAGTCTCATCTCGCATATCTAACGCGTTAATCGTCGCATTGCCCATTATAAAAGAGCTAGCAATGCCATTTGCGAAAGCCCTAAACCGTTTGATTTGTGCCAAGGTTGGGAAAAAACTAAAGACAATAACTTAGAGCCAATCTGGTCATGTGGACCAGTTCTTCCCTCTGCTCTTATTGATGTGATAAGGAAAACTATTAAAGAGGTGGAGGAGGATGAACATCAGGAAGAGAGCAAAATTGACTATGACAATTATTATAGTAATGGCAAATAATTAAGCAATGCATCATAACCAAGCAAGGATACCAAACTCTTTCCAAGAGTCGAGTCATAAAAAACACAACGCTGGTCCAATAGCCAAGCCAAAGTATGAATCCTATGTTACACTCACGGTTTACATTATTTTAATAATATTTTTAATCCGTTGCTGACGTCATGTATGACGTCATTATGTATAAGTACACAAATGATTTTGATTCACTTTTGACTTCGACAAATATTGCAAAAAATAACGCTTCATAGTGTAACAATTTAAAATGAGCAAATATTTCTCCAAATACACCCACTAACACCTAACAATGAGTAAATGACGTCATCTCAGATTTAATTCTATGCTGACTCAAACCCTTTCCGTGAACAGTTTTTGTGCTTTTGTAGTATTACAATTAATATATTTATTGTGAGAAAACAGCGTTCAAGCTACCATAATTACTTTAGTCTTACTAAAAAAACATTTTTGCAGTAGTTCTTCCTTAAAAGCAAAATAACCAACATCCATTTGACACAAAATTTTTTTTTTGTTGTCGAGTATTAGTTACTACTTCTTCACCAAATGATTACGTTTTGCACTCGAATTTGCCACTGATGTAGTCGTCATTCAGAATGGTATAAATTTACTGAATTTTGATGATGTCATCATAAAACAAGGAAAATGAATCCCATGGGACATAAATTTTTGTTGAGAACAACAAAATTCTTTAATTAGAGGTTATGGGAATCCCAAAACTATAGGTTAAAAAAATTTAGTCTAGGGGTGCTCGTGGACCTCAATTTGCACTAGACTAATGGGTGTTTGCCAAACATCAAAACAAAATTTAGAAGCATTAACTAAAAAATGAAATGAAAAATACAAAAGATTGTTTCAATGCTGCGATGTAATTAACGCATAGGTGGCTCAATAAAAGGAGTGGAACTTCGATACCTTTGGGCCATCCCACCATACATCTATTGGGGCCACTTTTAAGTCTATCACAGCTATGGTACTGAAATGACCTTTGATGCTTACACTTTAATTTAGAGTTTCAGATTTTATATTTTGTTTTTACTTTTGGCTGACACCCACAATGATCCCAAATACAGATTAAACAATGTGCACGGTAGGGTTTTGAATGGTAATTTTTAGCATCTGCTATAGAGCACTATTTTGAATCGATTGAATTCAACTCTACTTTGTAATTTGTGAGATGGAATACTTTTCGTCAAAATTTGTACACCAACAATAGGTGATAACAATTTAAATCAAAATAAACATAAAATTTAGCCAAAATAACGATAGATTTTTGTAGGTCAAAATAAAAATCACCAAAACATAATATCATTGCAAAGCTTAAACATTATGCAGGGAAAGTATTCCCCAGTGTAATCTCAATTTGTTTTTGTTTTTTCCTTTAATAATTAATAATTCACTCTAGAGTTAAAGAGATACTGCTCAAAATTAGTTTTATAGAAGCATGAGAACTGCTTGAGGTAATAAAAAGGTGCCCCAAACCTTTTTCCCATTTAATCTGTTTGACTTATTGTCAACCATGCATTTGGCAATTTTGTGACATCACAAAAAGCCTACCTTATGTAGATCAGTACTAGTAGCCTAGGTCAACAGGTACCAGTAGCCAACTTTTCAGATTTGGTTAGGCTATTCACTGCTCTACCATTTGGTAAGTTATAATTATTAAATTAGGCCTACAGTACTGCATTATAGTACTAAGCTAGCTTCTGATTACAGACCGGAGATGGCCTACAGTATATTCCGTTATTGCATTGCTTGTTGTAGAATAACTTAGCTTAGTGAAAAAAAGTTTTTAAAAATAAGACTGGTAAGCAAGGGTGGCAGTACGGTCTGTTCAAAATTTAAACACAGCAAACTTCAAAAATTTACCGTACCATACTAATGTAACATACAAAAAAAACATTCGCATGCATACCGTACCTACACACTTTTCACTGGATGGTACACTCTAAACGTATCATAGGCAAAAGGTACAGTACACACTACACAGGTCATTCTATCCTCTTACCGTACCATTGGCAACCCTGCATTTTACAATTTTATGATATCACAAAAGGCTGATTTTGCAAAAGTTTTTGCAAACTTTGGGCTATTGCATCTGTAGCAGGTTAGCAGCCCAAAAGGAACACCAACCTGCCCTACCAGTCCTACTCTAGCAAAGTTTTTTCACCAAGCTGAGAAGTTATTCTACAACTAATAATAACATAATATACTTACCAACTGGTAGCAGTGGATAGCATAACCAATAATCATATCTTGAAAACTTGGCTACTACTATTGGTACCTGTAGGCCTAGACTACCAGTAGGCCTAATGTCTAAAGTAGGCCCTTTGTGATATCAAAGAATGGCAAAATGCAGGGTTGCCAATGGTACAAAGTTAAACAGTTTAAATCATATTTTCGCTAAGGAGAGAAATTGTAGAAAAGGCTTTGGGACTCCTCTGTATTACCTCAAGCACATAGTTCTAATTTCTTCAAAAAAACTGATTTCAAACAATGTTCTTTCAATCATTATGACGATCATAAAACAAAACTACTTGGAAATCATTGGTAATGTTTTAAAGTTGTCAGAACAATGTGCAAAGTGAGCAGAAAGTCATATAATGAACGATTCGTTGATATACATAAAAAGGCAAGATGTCTTCAAAGCATCAGAAATCATTTTGTAGGACCATACTGTATAATAACTAAACATACAAAAACAAATAAAACAAAATCCCTTCAACACGTCAATAATCCACTTTTGGGATTATAATAAACAGTATAATCATTTACGATAGCAAAAAATAAACGATAAAAAATCAGATGGCTTTAAAACATCCATAGCAAATTTCTGTGGAGTATACTAACTACCAAACAAAAATCAATTTCACTCTAACAAAAAGCAAAATAGCTTTTGAATAATCAACAATCTTTATCTGGATCTAGAGCGTATTTCCCACAATAAGTTCTATGAACTATTCAATAATGGAAGATATATAGAGTCTCACATAATACAGGTCTGTTGAACTAGCACAACTTTTTCTGGTCATCGACCTTATGCAAGAAAATAATTAATTATTGCTTTTTTCAATTGATAGGGATTTTACTCATTTTGACAAGTTGAAGAAAATAAATTCCTGAAAATTTTCAGCACTTTGTTTTCTAAGATCGATTGTTGAGAAAGGAGAATCAGCAAGTCTTTTATTTTATGCAGGTGGTAAAATTAGTGTGAGCCACTTGCTTTCAATTGTTTATCAATTTCAACTGCAAGCGGCAATGATAGTGCTTTCCCAACACTTAGAAGAGAGCTTTCTGGAGAAGTGGAATCACATTTGTGAACATCTAAATCCTGTTTTCGAACAAATCTTTTTGAACAGAGCAAACATTTTAACAAACATTTATTTGTTTGAAGACATCGATGCTTTTCAAAAACGTTCTTGTTAAAGCTAAAAAACGCACAAAAATCACATTGATAAGGGTTTATTTTGGCAATGGCACCTTTTTCATTACAACTTGTCTTCATTTCCAGCACAGATCTATTCAAACTCAAGCCCAAGCTGTCAGACTTCTGAGATTCAACACAAGTACCTAAACAGTGAATTACAAAATTACTTGCCTGATAAGCCCAATATCAGCCGGGGCATTCTTTGTGACTAAATAACGAACGAACTTAAGAACAAGCAGAGCAAAAATAATTTAATGCAATTGGCCAGTTTGGTGTCATGTAAACAGTTTGACTTTATTTCATTTTACGTTAAGAGAATTCAGTCAACCAACAATAATTGTGATTACACCTTTATTCGCTAAGTTGCCTTGATGAGGAAACAACAAAAAGACAATTGAGATCTTCAAGTCAAGCTGCCACCTGCCCAGTCTCCACCTGTCTACCACACATGGTGGAGGCTTCGCACTGCTCCTTTTAATGCTGAACATCAAGCAGGAAAGCTGTGAATGCTCATTTTTATAGCCTTTGGTTTGGCCAGACCAGGAATTGAACCAGAATCTATCACTTTTGTACCAGAAGGTCTATTCACTTGACCAGTGATTAGTTGATAAATAGAATGAGAACAAGAAAAATTTACAGCAGTTTTGGCTTATCTGACAAGTATGTCAGGTCACTTAATGAATAAGTGGTATCTAATTCAAATGTTAAAAAGATGACTAATGAAGACATACCTTAATCAAAACCAACAATAATTTTAAGAGATAACTTACCAAAAACATCACTGCGACAAAGATGTGACAGATTGTCAATAGAATGATTGTGTATTTGTTTCAACTCTATTATCAAGGGAAAATCTTGCAGAAAAGGGTCTCTGTTCATGCTGCAAATAATTATTTCAACAATCAAAACCTACTTGAAACAGTTACTTTGTGCATAGCAATCAAAATACAAGTTTTAATATAACGTTTTGAAGACAGGGCTGAGAGCTTCTTTACGTCTGTGAAGAGATATATTCTATGTATGCAAGAAATTTAAAACTTTGCTTATAGCTCAAAAAAACTCAAAACTTTGTAGCACAAGAAGATCTCTAAAGCTAAAGTATGTTTAATCGTTCAAGTTAAAACGCTTGTTCACCAGAATTAGTTTACAGATAAGTAATTTAGGTTAGAAATACACAAAATCTTTCTGAAATTCAGCATTACTAATTTGTAGTCCTGCACCTAAAGTGATGAAACAACTGAAATGTAATTGTATACTATATGGAGTCTGATAAATAAATAACATTGGTGATTGAGATTACCTGTAACTTTTTCCAGGATGTCTATTTCTCAGAGTCACAACCAATTTTGCTGGACAATTTTTAACCTTTCTTTTTTGATTGGTATGGTTAATATAATGACAACGATAAAATTTTTTATAGTGATCTAAGCTGGAATATTTGCCTTGCACTAATTTTGCAACTTCAAAAGTTACTTTGCTTTTTTCCATAAACTGACTCAGCCATTTATTAACATTGGCTATATCAAAAACATTGACCCGAAATGTAACATTGAAGCCATTTTTTTCACATGAATGTGAACAAAGGAGATATTTAAATGATGAAGGCAAACTTTGTATCCACTCAGCACTTGTATCCGTCATCTGAACAAGCTGAACTTCAGTATTACTGTTGGAAGTGACATTATCATCAAATGCTTCTGCAACATAACAGATTAAATTAAACCCTTTCGCTGCCAGAGCTTTGCTAGAAATTTGCCAGTTATTTGCCTTATGATGTAAGGCATATGTCAGTTTTGAAAACGATTTGCATGCTGAGCTTCTTATTGATTGCTGAAAATTGGACGTTCCTTGTACATCCAAAAGCGAGCTAAGAGCATCTGACTGCTCTTTCAACATGCACATGGTGTACCTGATTGCATAAAAAAAATTTTAAAAAAATTTTTTTGACAGTTGATGCTGATCCTTCCCACTGGCATTCATGTCTGAGATTGCCAACCTGGCTTAAGTGACCAATCGACTGTAACTGCCTTATTCGGCCTGCAGAGTCATAAACTGAAAGAGACCACAGTGATGGATAGTGAATATAGTAAATAGTATTGATAAGCAATAATAAGCATGCAGTTATTGGCTAGGATTATGTACGTTCGGTTACCTGACAATAAGCCAAAATTAGTTCATGCAATGCATTTAGCTACTAATAGCATACGTAAGTGCTGTGCACGAAATGTTGGTACTTGTCAAATCATATTCAAGTTTATGTCGGTAAGCCTGAAGCTAGAAAAGCATGGAAGACAGCATAGGCTACGGCATGGTTGTCAACATGTACCATACAGTAATGCCACATGGTCTGCATCCAAAGTAGCAGCTTAGCTTATTTTTTGGTGAATCCACTAAAAACCGACCTTGCACAAGTAGCCAAGCATGTGCTAATGAAGTGAGGCATCAGCCCTCATATTCCCTCAATGACACCATGAATGAGCTATACTTAGATTCCGACAATGATGAATCAGACCTTGATATAGATAGTGTAGAAGAAGCAAAATGAACCACGGCCACAGCCAAATGATATCAGTAATAGCAAGATATAGATAGTGAAGAAGAATATAAACCACCGCCACAGCCCATAGATATCATTTGATGGGAAGCTATAAGAAGTACCATACCCGGCCAAATTTTGTTAAAAATGCCTTGGCAAATGGGTGTCAAAAAGTGATGATGTGCAATGTACGCCCAAGGGCAGCGAAATGGTTAAGACAAAAATTTCGTGTTTTGCTTTTTTATCTTAGATTTTCTTCTATTTTATCAATAGAAGTTAATTCTTTATGACAATAGGCACTTTTATTGATTAATCTAAAAAACTTTTCGATGGTAGAAGAGCAAACATGCAGTGACAAAAGAAAAGTCTTCTACGTAACTCATTGTAGGGCTCCAAAAAAAAAAGGTTTGATGTAGTCATTAAACAAGGAACTGAAGGCAAAATCAAGGGTGCATCTAAAGTTAGTCCAATCGTATTGGACAATAGATTGGTGTTGACTCCATCCTTCTTGTCCAAGCTGTTCCAAAGAACTTCAAACATAATGACAAAGAAGCATCCCTGATTTCAATTGTTATTGACAACCCTGACATTGATAGCATTATTACCAACGCCATTCCGATTCTAACCTAGAGCAATGCAGCAATTACACTACTACATTGAACCATTTTGCATCTAACTAATCAATCTGATCTTGTCAGCAGAACAAATCCGAGTGGGAAAAAGTAAACAGGTATAGTGGCCCAGGTAAGAAATGATAAAGAACAAGCATAAGTACCGATAAGGCTAGCAGGCCATTGTTTGGAACAGTAGAAAAAGTTTGTTCTTGGGTTACAGAATACTGAAAGCAAATATAGTAGGCCTGCTCATATTCAAATAATCTTATTATCAGGTACGAGTTTGCAGCCTAGTAATAAATTGTTATGTTGCTACACTAGGCAATGATTTGGACTGAAATGCATCTAATAACTTGATTTTTACTGAGATTGCTAGGCTACCGTGCAAGGCATAGTGTCTACCGTTTCTTCCAGCTCGTATCAGTTCTGCTGACACGATCAAACTGATTAGTGAGCTACAAAACGACTTAATTGCAGCATTGTGTTAGGTTAGAACTGGGATAGTGTTGCCAGTTAAAATCAAGAAGGCCCCTACATCGTGCTTGAAGTTCTCTGAAATGGCTGGGTCAAGAAGGATGATGTCAACACCAATCTAATCTGATACAATGGCCTAACTCAAAATACCCACATTGATTTTGCCTTCAGTTCTCATTTAAGCTGATTGTTTATAAGCAAATCAGTGTTTACACTGGCGCAAGAAAACTCATTTTGATTTTTGCATAATTTTTACACAAAAATGACTTGACCTTTAGGCACATGCTGATTCACCATAGTCAACAAAACCTAAACAGGACTACTAAGTTGCAGTGACATGGAATTATTCAAGCATTAGCAGAGTGATTACTAAAACAAACTCTGAAATTACACCATTACGTGTAGTTTTTTATCCGTTGGTAAAATGTATGCAAGTGAACATATTAGTTGGTTGTTTATGAGCTTACGATTCTGTTTTCTAAATCTAAAACCCTAAATCTAAAAATCTAAAATAAAATCCTAAAATCTAAAACAGTAGTTCTTAAACTGGGTTCAATCGAACCCCAGTGGTTTGATGGGTCGGAATCAGGGGCTCAGTGGAGATTGGGAAAAGTAAATACATTACACATGCGACATGTATAGCAATCACAGTCCTCTGCTAAACACTAATATGAAAACATGCGTTAATTGACGTTCACTGCTGATGTGCAACAAATGCATAGTTCACTTTAGATAAGGACTTGCCCAAAGTGTGCGGCCCGCACAAGGTTTCGCAGTCTGCGACTGATCTCGAGATTTACTGTAACTTTCTTTCGATACTTGCAAGTTTTTCACCAAAAAAATATTTTTGTCAAGTTTGTGAAGACTAGTTTTTCAAACATTATTTCAAATAATTTTTTGTAAATCTTATTTCGTTAATAATGCCACTACGAGTTTAGAAAGTCGTAAATTTGGTTACATTGGCCTCTGCATTAGCTGAGGTGTAATTACTTTTTGTTTCATTACTTGCATTTTTATCACTGCGCAGTATGCATTTCTAATTTCGCCCAAGATGTGTTCAGTAGTGCACCCATCTTGGAACAGGCATTGCGGGGGCTAATTACAGGCTTCCCTCTTCAGCTAAGTAATTCAAAAACTTCAAAAATTCAAGAATCCCAACTATACTATAACTTTTTAACATGTTTTAGATCTGACTAACAAGTGGGGAATAAATTGATTTAGCATTGCGAATAATCTTTGAAGTCGTTCTAAAAACGTGCAAAATTTCTTTCAAATAGCGTTAAAATCGCTATTTTTTCCATAAATTGCAATATTCGCCCAGAAGCAGAGGGATTCGTTCCCAGATATTCTCAATGATGCATTTTAAACGTGCAGCAGTTATTTAACACATCGAATGCTGGATACGGTACAAATTTTGGCATAGACAAATGTTAGCTTTTGGCTCAAGCCCCTCCTATTGCAAAATACTGGATAGGGTGTAATAATACAAAAGGTTATTTTTGTTGTGTAATAAGAAGTTCTTTCATAATCATACTATAATCAACAACCTTTAATTTTTGGTGAACATAAAACGAAGTTTAATTTTACTAAAGGTTAACTTCATTTAGGAAGTATTCAATTTGGTAAAACAATGCAAAACTAATGTGAGCAGTATTTGGGATAAAACTCATCCAAAAATTTCATGGGAATTGTGGGGCCCGCTAAAGCTCAAGGAAGTGTAATGCAGCCTGCCTCTCAAAAACTTTGGGCATCCCTGCTTTAGGCTCAAGTTTGTCAACAATAATTTCAACGAAGGGTTCGGTGAATGCCCGCATACAACTTGCGGGGTTCAGTGCTTCCAACAAGTTTAAGAACCACTGATCTAAAATAAAACCGTATTTCATTAACCAAATTTCCAATACAGTCGAATCCAGTTAATTGCATAGTCAATTTGTCAAGCCTTTTTATGCGATTAACCGAATTATGCGTTTAAGCGAAAGTGCAAAGTTCACATGATGCGCGACGCTCGTTACGCACAAAAACGTCACACGTCATACCTACAAGCGCATTTGGATGCGATCATCTTATTCTTACTCAAAAACGAACGCAATCGTCTAATTCTTACTCAAATAGTAAACAAAAACAAGCCAATGAAGGATTACAAATTTGTTTACTAATTTCAAGCAAAATATTCCGCGATAGTTGTTTGTTTAATTTTATTCTGCATGCTATCTTGCATTTGTCTTTCTAAACGAAGAAATGTGTCCATGTCGGCCCCTTCAAATTGTAGCCGTCGTCGAATTATAGCAAGTGCGTGTAACACTTCTTTATTTTTTGGTGGAGTCACAGCAGTTGTGTCGGCAGAGCTTTCTTCATTGACATCGTCTGCTTCAACTTGCTTGTTTTGTAAAACTTCTTCACATAAATCTGCATCATCTTGAACACCTGTCACTTCAAGGTCATCGTCAAGACTAACATATTGCATGTACGTTTCCTGCGTAAATGAGGGTGGAACTTCAACCGCTGAAAATCCAAGAAACGGCTCATCGGGTACTGCTGGTGTTAGACTACGGAAAAAGCAGTTTCGAATTGTGTCTGCAGAAACATCGTTCCAAGCAGCGCTTATAAAATTTACTGCGTCTAAAGCAGAAATAGACCGAGCCACTTCGGTCGCAGTACTGTTTTCATCTGCATCAATGGCTAGGACAATTTTTTGTAACATTCGACGTCGGTAGTAGTGTTTGAAGTTCTTGATGATGCCCTGATCAAGCGGTTGGATAGCGGAAGTAGTATCTGGCGGCAAAAATACAAGTTCAATACATTGTAATCCAGGATCGTCAATTTTGTGGGCAGAACAATTGTCTAGCAGCGAACATATTTTTTTCTTTTGTTTCTGCAAGCGAATATCAAACCATTCTAGTCATTCTTGAGAGTGTTGCAGTCATCCAGGAATTTTTATTAGATTTATAAGTTACCGAAAGTTTTTTTATTCCCCTGAAGCAGTGTGGATTAGCAGATTTTCCAATGACAAATGGCCGTAGCTTGCCTGAGCCATCCATGTTTGCAGTAAGCAAAACGGTAAAGCGCTCTTTTGACTTTTTGCTGCCAGAGAGTTTTTCATTTTTAAAGCACAAAGTACCCACTGGGAGTGCACGAAAGTAAAGCCCAGTTTCATCGCAGTTGTAAATTTCTGAGGGAGAATAATCATCTTGTGTTTTTGGCCACACTGATGTAATCCAATTTTCAGCCGCTTCAGAATCATGATCTTGTTTCTCACCATGCTTTCGCTTAAAAACGATTAAATTCCGCTCTCGCCAGCGAGTGACCCAGCTTGATGATGGATCGAAATCTACGTTCATTATTTTCCCCAAGTCTTTTGCTTTTTCACGTAACATTGGGCCAGTGATTAGAAGACTCCTACTTTTCGCTTGTTTAAACCACTGTAACAAGGCGTCCTCCACTTCTTCTTGGGTACTCTTTCTTGCCCTTTTACGAGCGGGATTTGTGTTGCTACGATGAGCGGACAAAAGCTTTTCTTTTGCAGCAAAAATTCGTGACACCTGTGATTGCGATATTCCAAACTTCTTTGCAACTGCGCTTTGAGATGTTTTATTTTTAAGTTCATCAAGGACAAGAATTTTGTCCGCCAAAGTTAAATCTTTGCGCTTAATTTGTTTACTTGTCCCTGCTGCTTCGATCATTTTTGATAAGTAAAATTTGTTCTGTGAAGCTAACTAGCTGATAAAAGTTAAATGAAACAAAAACAGTGCGAAGTGCAAAAATTAGTGATTGCGAAATGGCAGCCAGGTGTTATTGTTCCTTATCGGTAATTGTCTTCAAAGAACATCAATCACATCGCACATTGCCTTGTTTTGATCTCTAATCGGCAGCGGCTTTCATATTGCGATGTTGGCAATCGGCGAGCTTGTTTTGCGCTTTGCTATGGTTTATTTCCGTTAAGACTTTGAAACTGTCCGTTTCTGTCGCATATATTTTGAAATGTTTTACACAGCTATTGAATAAACCCTTTATTTCTATTCGTTTAAGCGGATTATGCAATAAACCGCTATGCGATTAACCAAACTATTTTCTTAACAAATGGTTGGCTATGGTTTGGGATTTACGATCTTTATGCGATAAAGCGGATTATGCGATAATCCGGTATGCAATTAACCGGATTCGACTGTACTACAAATGATAAGCAAAATGATAAATTCCCATGCATTTATTCGGCTACTCTACTTTAAACCCCACAATGTAATATTATTGTTTTTCACTCTCCGCTAATCTGTCAGTTTTTTGTTTCTAATTAGTAATAATTTTTTGCGCTAACAACATATGATTCATTTTTTATGTGATTTTCTCATCTATCGTACGCTTGTTTTTTAACTTCGCAATTCAGCCCTGACGAAGATAGATAGTACATGCCCTGAGCATAGCCAATCAAAACGTAGGCAAAAAGTTTTCTGCCCCACCAGTTGAGCTAATTAACTTGATTTAAAACCCTAATGGTTTAACAAATCCACTGTAAAACTGACAAAAAACCATAGGGTCCTAAATAGCTATAGATTAAATGATAATTTATTGGATCGCCATCATAAAAAGAGATACAAACCTGTGTAACACCGTTTGTTGGATAAAGCCAATGAAACAATACCAGTAATGGTTGGTTGATTGTTACAACCTTCTTTCATAACAGCAGTATCAAAATTAGAAGAATCATGGTCTAAATGAACTGCATTATTAACATCATTTGTAAGACTTCTGAAAAACAAAAAAACAACATCGGTGTCAACACTTTACAAGTATATATTATATTGTTGCAATTTCACATCTATCCAGTTAATGTTCACAAGTTTTCAAACAATATATCATCAATTTTCGGATAGGAATCAACTAAAATTTTCAAAGTAGTCAATAGCTTTTATAAACTTCACATACAGTATCAAAAAACGACAACAATATGGATATTTGGCTAAAAAGTGATCATTTTTTTGCTTTTTTTTTTAGATTTCTGTAAATCCAACCGTTATCAAGTTCTGATAATTGTTATTACTATCCAAAAATTCTGATTTCAACAATCGATTAACCTGTCGGCTGCCACAGGTCTGAGTTTAGCTGAAAGTGCTAAAAAATGACAATTGTAAT
Organism: Trididemnum nubilum; assembly: GCA_963965965.1. Taxonomy (NCBI): domain Eukaryota; kingdom Metazoa; phylum Chordata; class Ascidiacea; order Aplousobranchia; family Didemnidae; genus Trididemnum; species Trididemnum nubilum. The sequence goes on along the minus strand of OZ014470.1, from coordinate 19,888,497 downwards.
AGTATATACTAAATAAGACTACGACAAAACAAGAAAGTCGGTTTTTGGTTAGAGCTATGCACTTGTGCTTGCTGTATACAGCACAGACCATGATTAATATCCAAGAATACACTCATAGCTGACACTTGAATCAACTAATTTGTCAAAAAAAGTTACACCACAAAAAATCACGTGATCAAAATGGACCTTTTATTTTGCAAATGACTGAAATTTAAGGAAATACCTTCCATAATAACATTCAATTCCCAGTTTTTTAAAAGATAATTTTATGCATATCACATGATATTTTTGCTTAATTAGCATGGTCAATCACTGAAAAAGCAATATTTTCTGTAAAAACCACCTACCTCTTTGTGTACTTGACTGCTTGAAAGCCTACCAATCAAATGTTTAGCCTTGGGCTAATAATCCAAAGACTTTACAAAGCTCTAAAGACAACTGGGCCATAGCATGTCAATGAGAGAGCTCAACCAGTTGCAAAGTTCAGTTATGCCCCTCCTGGATGCAGTCTGGCGAAGTATTTTATGAGCATACTTGACAACAATTTTGATTATTTGTTTGCTCTTTTTTTAGACTTATTCTAACTACTCGACTGCTTATTTATACAATGTTGCAGTTTATGTCTGGAATTCCGAATCATTATATTGTAATTCCTTTAATTAGTAAATCTCTAGCTTTTAGTTTCAAAAACAAGAGCATCACACAATGTTTGCCACTTACTAAGTCTATAAGTGTTTAGTGAGACTTCAAAACTATAACTGGTCAAATGCTTAGTAACTTCAAGTATTTTATTTGAAGAGACAGCAATGTTTCATATGCATCACAAAGTAACTCAAACTTAAATGCACTGCAAATAAAACATTTGCTGGACCAAAACTTTACTTTGCATACCTTTAAAAATGTTCCAATTTTTGATAGCTGTTTTCAGTTTTAAAAGTGCCGTAGTAATTTCAGTATCAAGCCACAAATGCCAAAGGGCCCACTCTATGCATTTAATTCATGAAACTTATTTAGATTTTCTTGCAGTGGCTTTTAGAAATAAACAAAATATACCTGTGGTAGTAACATAAAACAAATGCTAAACTATGAGTATGCTCAAGGTTGGTAGTCAACAAAATCAAGAAAAAAATATTATTCTTTGCACTTACTTTTTATTTATTTTAGGAGGCCAAGTTTAACAAAAATCATTGAACTTTGCTTAAATACTAATTTCAGCTTTATAGAAATCATGACATTGTGGAAAAACGAAGTTAAAATGTATAGAGTATACACTGCCCACCACAGACCTTATCAAAAAAGAACTGCCAGATTTAGAAAATAAACATACATTGGTCTAACATTGCTATTCAGTGTTCATTGAGCTCTTTTATACTGTACAGGATTGGAAGAAATCTTAATTTGCTCATTAATTACATTGTTCAAGTTATCATAACATGGCATTGTTGTTATTGCATATTCATCCTCTGTTTTGAATACCAAGTTTGATACAAGTTTAATAGAAACTCTTTTAACACAATTTTTCCCACCATGACTACTGTGCAAGGATTAACCCTATTTTACATGGAAAAAGGACATCTTTGCCTGCCTTTCACTTTTTGAAATAAATATTTTCAGAAAAAAGTTGTTGTTGTTTTTCTAACAACTCCACTTTGAGCCAAATCTATTCAAAACAACTCCTGAAAATTTGAAGTTGCTAAGGTAATGGTAAGTTCTCAATTTTGAGAATTTCTGAAGATACTTTCCAAAACCTGAACATTTTTTGGCCAATATTCAAATGACGTCATATGACATTTTTGTGATGTAATTACTTCAACTTATGCATTTTATGATTTAGTACCAAAAAACAAACGCGTGTACAAAATTTGAACGGCCTTTAACGTCATCGAAAAAAGTATGTGGTTTTATGAAAAAATGTCTTCGATGTCACTATGATGATGTAATCAAATTAAAACCAGTTTTTCAAAAGAATTGTAGTGAACACCAACCCGCATGCCAAAGTTGGTGTTTCCATGTCTTTTGGCTTCGGAGTTAAATAAGGGGAACATTTTTGCCCCGTATCGTGTAAAGTGCATTTGTCAAATAGTCTGTGTAAAACAGGGTTAATGTTAATTACAAAAACAGGGGTTTGGGTCAGATTTGATAAAAACTATACAGATAAAAATTTCCGGTGAAATAGTCTCTTCCTAAATTTTAACTAAACGCCACTGTCAGTAAAATAAATTACCTTTCTTGACCAGCACAGTCAGATAAAGATGACATAGAAGAGGCTGAAGCAATGTGGTCAAATGCTGATAACTGCAAAATAAGTTTCAACTGCGATATTTCAAACAATAAACTGGACAAGATAATAATAGCATTCTTGGGCAGCTTTATCAAAAACCTGTTATATATAAGTAAATCAGTTTAATTTCTTACTATAATTGACAAAAAAAGGATGCATATATTTAAAATTATTGTGAAATTCTGATCTTATTGCCAGAGTGCAAATAAAGCATGGTTTAAATGAAATGAAGAAATACAGCAATGTAATCAGTAACAAATACTGCAATACCAGTAGTTATAAGACAGTGTAGCCAACCTACCAGCAAGCTGGCTTCTTTATCTGATTGTAATTTCTTATCAAAACCATTGCTTTCGTCTGGAAATCCCATTATTTGGTCAGGATCATTTGTTTCTTCTTTACATACCGGTATCACTTTATTCTGCTGTGTGATTTTATTCGTGCTGATATTATTACTATTGAGCTGCAAGCCGCGATTAGTTGTTGGAAACTCAAATCTGTTTTCCATATCATCATTCTTAGTTGATGGCTTGGAGGTGATTGAAGCTTGGAGATTTACAATACCAGTATCAATGAAATTAGAATGATCTTCACTCCAAATAGCCCCTTCAGGCTCAACTTTGAGCTCATGGTTGTTCTCTGATAAAATACCTTCCTGCAACAAGTTTTGCAAAACCAATCAAATACAAAAGTAAATTCAAGTCTTTTATTTTTCAATTTTAAACAGTGCTGGTCCTAATGAAGTGATATCTTCAGCAGTCTTTCCACTAGTTTTTTGGTTAACCTGCGAGTGCACAAATTCTTTCAAAAATAAACAATTGTACCCAAAGCTGAAAAATACATTAATGTGCCCTAAGTTTTGTACCAGTCCAGTGTTAAAGCAGATTAATGGTCATATTTTCACAAATTTGTCGCTTTTTCTAAAGCTATGTTCATCACAATGCCAAAAACCATTTGCCTTTGATCTAACAAGCCACTGATTTGTTGACAAAAATCCGCAAAGTGGGAACACTGATCTCGAGGCTTTTTCCAACGTAACAAAGTGATAGTCCAATGAGATTTTTGAGTTTAATCAAAAGTTGTTAAGTGACAAATAATTGAATTCTATTTGAATAAGATATAAATGATTCTATTTGAATAAGATATAATAGGTAGTGTAGTAATAGCGTAATATACTGTAATAATAGTGTGATACAATATCTGCTAGCTGCTGAAAGCAGAAATGGCTCAACGAGAAATTGTGATTAATCCACTGTTGTGGTTTACCAATCAAAGGATGAAGCTTTTAAGACAAGATGTACTTATTAAACTGATAATAAGTCACTACAAAGCTGAAGAAATAAACACTGCAAAAGATGCATTATTTGGTTGCTTTCCTGAAGAAAAGAGGCCAAGTAATCTGAGGAAAAAAATCAGACAAGGAGCTCAAAAATCGGAGTCCAATATTAAGGACATAATTGAGTGTTTCAGTGCTATGGCAGCTGCTGAAAATTTTGATTTGCCATCATTTGTTACTGACAATTGTAATTTTCCCTCATTGGACTTAAAACATATTGATGCAGCAACCCTATGCCAAGATGTAATTTCTCTAAAGAAAGAGTTTTCAAAAGTGAGAGAGGATGCTGCTCTAATAAGTGCACAAGTTGCAACAATTAGTGAAATAAAAGAATCTCTTGAGGACTTCAAATCAACAATGAAGCAAAGCATGCAATTATGCAGAAGCAATGTAGAAAAAGATGCTGATATTGCATTTTCAGAGACTGGCAATAAGGAGTTACCATCAATGCAAAAAACTTACAGCGCAGTGGTGGCAAACACTATCAAGAATAGTGATGTTCAGAATGGGAATAAGAAAGGCTTCCTTTTTAAAGAGAAGAATGTTCAAGACAAAGATGTTACCATTTTTGATGCGGAATCAACATCATGGATAAAAGTAAAGCCTAAAAAAAAGGAGCAACGATCTATTAGTCATAATAGGGCAACAACTAACACATGCATTGGCAAAAAACAAACTAAAATAATTAAGACAGCGACCAGACACATGAAACCTGCTGAAGTGTTTGTGTCTAGACTACATACTGATACTTCAGAAGAGGATATAAAGAAGTATGTCACCTCACAGTTTAAAAATGCCAGTAATGTTGAATGTGAAAAACTGAAAACAAGGTTTGACACGTACAACTCATTCAAGGTAACTTTACATGATGTAACCTTTCATGAGTCTATGAATCTGGATAATTGGCCAGAAGGAGTTCTTGTTAAAAGATTTTACTCACCTAAGGAGACAGCTCAGGCTAGCCTGAATTGCATTGAAGAACATTCAACTGGAACTGCTTGAATATTGTCTCCTATAACTGTAGGGGACTGACATCATCGTTAAAAGATGTCAAGGAGCTGTGTGAAAAATATCAAATTATTTTCCTTCAAGAAACCTGGCTAGTAAAACGAAATTTACATACACTTAATCACATTAGTGATAATCATCTTGCCTCTGGAACATTCAAAATTGATTATGAGGAAGGGCTGATTAAAGGAAGACCTTCTGGGGGAACAGCTATTTTATGGCATAAAGATTTATCTGCAACTGTGGTGAAAAACCGTGATAATACTATCATTGGTCTCAAATTGACTGTGGACTATAGCTTTTTATGTTTGGTGAATGCCTACCTGCCATTTTGTACGGCATCAAACAGAGATGCTTTTTTGGAATATCTAGGAGGGCTAAAAACTATGTGTGAAGAGCTAGTATGTCCCAATGTTTGCATTCTCGGGGATTTCAATGCTTGCAGCGGCAATAAGTTTGGAAAACTCTTAGATACTTTCAGCATGGAAAATGGGTTTGTTATATCGGACAAGGCGCTAATGACCAGTGACACGTTTACGTTTGTAAGTGACTGCCATGGGACCACTAGCTGGTGAGACCATTGCCTATCCTCCATTAATTTTCACAATATCATCTCAGGGATTAAAGTTTTACAAGAATACATCTCCTCTGACCATAGACCGTTATTAATAACTGTCTCGTTAGATAATTTGCCTAGGTTGGACAAAAATGATTCTGTTAAATCTATTCTGAGCAAAAATACGGTTAAATGGTCTAAAGCTAGCCCGGAACAAAAATATGAGTTTTCTGTTGAAAGCAAAAAGTTGCTTTCAAAAATAACAATTCCTTCAAAGGTTATGAACTGTACAAATGGAAATTGTTCCTGTGAGACCCATGTACGTTCCATTTCCAAATTATATTGTGATATAGCTGAGGCTCTTTTCAATGCAGCTGAAACTTGCATTGTTCATAAACAAAAACTTAAAAAATTTCCAAAAGTTGTTCCAGGGTGGAATACTGTCACTAAACAAAAACATGCAATTGCAAGGAGCTATTACTTGACTTGGGTAACTAAAGGAAAGCCAAGATATGGGAATCTATTTGATGTCATGAAAAGTTCAAAAAACGCATTCAAAAAAGCACTTAAGCATCGTAAAAGCAAGTCTGAGCAACACAAAGCTGATGCAATGGCTGAGGCTCTGCACAAAGATTGCTCAAGAAAATCTTTCTGGAACAAAGCAAAGCAGAATAATTTTAAGAGTCCTCTGCCTTTGTCATTAGAGGGAGTAAAAGGACATGAAAACATTGTATCTGTTTGGAAAAAGCATCATGAAAAACTTTTAAATAGTTATAGCAATGATAGTAAAATAAGCAAGATTGATACTGAATCAACAAATTACAGTTGTACTTCTGAAAGTCTATTTCCTTATTTATGTGATAAAAGCATGTTAAAACAACTAACTTTCAAGTTGCCGTTAAAGAAAGCTGCTGGTACAGATGGTATTATGGCAGAACATCTATGTTTTGCTGATCAAAGTCTGTTTCATTATCTGGCGATATTTGTTAATCTTTGTTTGCATCACGGTATAATGCCAGGCAAGTGTGTGGAAACAATAAATATTCCAGTACTCAAATGCAGCAATGGAGATGTACAAAGTCTAAATAACTATCGTCCCATTGCAATTACTAGTGTAATATCGAAATTGTTTGAACATTATGTATTGTCACATGTCAAAAATTATCTGAACACTAATGATAATCAATTTGGGTACAAAGGCAAGAGTTGAACTGATATGTATGTGTTCTTGTTAAAGCAAGCAGTATCGTCGTACGTTGTACATAAATCACCTGTATATTCGGCGTTTATTGATTCTTCTAAAGCATATGATAGAGTAAATCACTCTTTACTTTTTGAAAAGTTAAGGAGCAGAGGAACACCTACCTGCTTCATTCGTTTGCTTAAACATTGGTATTCAACACAAACGATGAGAGTACGATGGGCAAATTATGTGTCTGAAGCATTTGCAGTCTCGAATGGGGTTAGACAAGGAGGTGTATTAAGCCCATACTTATTTTCTGTGTACATGGATGGTCTATCAGATAAGTTAAATAATACTGATGCTGGATGCTGTATAGGAAATTTAACTTTAAATCATATAATGTATGCTGATGATATATGCTGCTTTGCTGCAAGTGCTGGAGGGCTACAAGATTTATTAGATGTGTGTAGTGATTATGCCAAATTACATGATATTGTTTTTAATTGTAAAAAGACTGTTGGTATGATTTTTTCTTCAAAGGATATGTACACGTTTATGCCTTGCAATATGAATATTGATGGTCAGAAAATTAAGTTTGTGAATAATGTGGTATATCTTGGAGTTAGTATTAGCAGTGATTTATGGGATGATACTGATATTGCAAGACAGTGAGATATTTATATTGTGCAGCCAATAAGCTCAAAACTCGCTTTTTTAAATGTTCAATTGAGGTGAAAAACATTTTATTTCGTGCACACTGCATGTGTTTTTATGCTAGTCAACTATGGTGTAACTACTCCACATCAGCTATAAATCGGTTAAAAGTTGCATACAATGATGCGTATAGAATTCTGCATGGCATGCCTCGCTATCACAGTGCCAGAGAAAGTCAAATATACTATAACATTGATTCGCTCCACGCTCTACAGCATAAAATTACTTATAAATTTGTTGAACGCTGTCACTTATCACAGAACCTTTGGCTTAAAATGTTAATGTCTTCTGATTGCTTTTATGATTCTGTATACTATGATCATTATTGTGGCATTTTGCTTGTGAATGAATAGAAGATGATGTATGTTGCACCATTCAGGAAAAGAACAGCTCCTGCTGTACAGTGTTTCTATATATTTTTTTTTTGTGTGCGTGTGTATAGTGCTTGTATATGGACTTTATGAGTGTGAAATAAACACTGAATAATAATTGTTGTTGTTATTATACAGGATTTTATCATCCTGTCACCAGACAGCATCAATTGCTATCTGTAAGATGATTTGCATACTTTTTGTAGCAATAACTACTTTGTGGTCAAAGTAATCCTCATCTAAAATACACCAGTCGACCAAAAAATCAAAAAAAATCTGGACTAGTCAGCAAATAACTATAGCAAGACTGCAAAACCTTTTTTTAAGTATATCACAATTGCACAGATGCATGAATAGTACATAAAACACACGTTTTGCAGTCATGAAAAAATATGTGAAAGTAGTTGGAAATTTGGAAGATGTTCCAAGTTAACCAACATAAACCCTTTGAACAGAATTTAACTAATTAAAGCTTCGAAAAAAATGTTTTTTGGTTTATAATAAAAATATCAATATTTTATGTTAAACTTGACTTTTTCACAAGTTAGCTAACTGGTATACAGTAATCAACAACAAAATTGAACATGATGTTGTTGCTATCAGGTACATTATAATAATAACTTGCTCTAATTGGAGTTGTACCTAAAAACCCCATCATCTATCATTTACCAGTTGAGTAAGTTGTTGTTATTATAACAACAAAACTGGCTAAAATTGCCAATATTAATCTCCAGTTTTATTTTTTGGTCATTTAATGATTATTGACCTATATTTTAAAAGATAATTGAAAAATGTTAAGCCAAAAGTTCTAAGATTGTATTTGCAATTGCAAAAGTAACTAGAAAAAAACGTAATTACTAATAATTTGTTTCCAAACTTGGATATTTAACTGAAAGTTCTCAACAAAACAGGTTTAGCTAAGTCTGAAATCCCAGCAATACAATATCCTAGAAAGTTTTTAAAAAATTAAAAGTCACACAAAAGAAATCCTTCGCATTTAAATTTGCAAATGCAAAAGGCTTACAGTTTTACTGCAATAATGCAGGACATCTTTAGCCGAAGACTGATCTTCATGTTGCTTATTCATCAATTTTAGTTCTCTTAATATTTGCTCCTGAAGTGCATAACTTGATGAAAGTTCTAGCTTAAGGTTCTGAACATCAAATTGCAAATTTTTGACAATTTGCATGACCGAATCCTAAAAACATTAGAGTCATAAGCAGTTAAACTTTTTAACCTTGTTCATTCAAGTTGAAGTTTGCAATGACCAAGTATAATACCCAATTTGCCTAATTGATGTGATCAGCCAGTGCCAACCTCTGAGCACTGATAAATTGCTAATTAACCTCACACAGTTATTCACATCATGAGCCCTTTCTCCAGAATTTTTTCAAAATTAATCTTAAAATGAAACTCAGAAAGAAATGTTTGAGTTAACTGATTAAAAACCATAGAATAATTTGAATAATGTATTTCATGTAGATTTTAATGACAAGTACCTAGCATGCAAAAATAAGGTGCGGTTTACACTGTGGGTAAAACCGCGGGCAAATGAGCTTGTCCTTAGTTTATCTTAAAAATAAAAATTCAGTACATTCATCGTGCCGTCTTTTCAGGATACAAACTGTAGTTGATTAAAATAAACAATGGATGAACTCAAATGCTCACAATTTTATGCCCAATGTAGGCTAGGTCAAAAAGCTTAATAGATATGATAGGTCTATCATCTATACATCAACTTACTTCTTGTCCTGTTGATAAGGATTTGCCGTAACTTTTTAATAAAACTTGTATTTTTGATTCAAAATCTAAAAAGCAATTCGTGCAAGTTCTTGCAATTTCAACCCTTTCTTTTGCAAACAAATCACTCAGCAATTTGGGTAACTGCTGCATGTTGTCAATTTGCAATATCAAATGTAGTAATCCTATCACAAAAATCTGCAAAAAAGGAACAATTCAAATTAATAAAAAGACAAACAACTAACATCAAATTGTTTTAACAAATTCAAAAAAATGGCATAAATGAAATGAACATTTCTGTATAGGTCAACCAAACATTATTTTGAAAAAATTAAAAATATTTAAATACACTATCACCATCTACATTTGACAAATGCACCACAGTGTACTGCTGCACTAATTTCTAAATAATCTACTTTAAAGTTATCCATGAATGTTAAATTAATTTCTAGTTATGAAAGTTGAATCTTTCTTGTTTAAGCTATTACAAAAAAGTCAAATACAGTCATACAGTCAACACTTTGTATAACAACATCTAGTTTCAAAAACAATTACTGTATTTTTTTACCATAAGATGCACTTTAAAATACTTAAAGTTTCAAACAAACAGAAGGAGTGCTTTATATATAGAGATCAGGTTTTTACCGACACATCAACTGCCGTGCTGTAATGGTTAATAGATAGAACATAAAATGTTGCTGATTCTAAGACCAGGTTTGATGTTCAAATGAAAACTGAAACCACATCAATTCAGGCACCTAAAGTTAAAACAATCATATTAAAATAGATTGGAGTTGACGCCATCATTCTAGATATAGCCATTCCACAGATATTCTACTTCAATCATGACACAGGCGCTTTCTGATCACAATTTTTATTGGCAACCCTGATGTTAATAACATTGTAACGCCATCTTATTTTCATCTTAATGCAATGCCACAATTAGTCTAAGCCACAGAGGGCTTTTCACTTACATATAGGGCTAGGCTACGGCATTAAAATGTCAGAGTTGCAAATAAAAATTATACTTAGGGATGCCCCTACATTAGAGTGCTTATTTTGCCTCAAAATTTTCATTTGACTTTTTACCTGTGTTCAAAAGGTGTAATTTGCATAAAAAACCATTTCTGTAAAATATTTTTCAAAACAATCAATTTCTAGGGGGTCCTACGGCAAAATTTTATAAACCGTTGTGAAAATAAACAAAAACGTCTATAACTTCTTAAAGGTTCATGTAAGAAACTTTATTTTGGGCTCCATACCTACTAATTCAAACCTGAGGATGCTTTTGGAACGGCAATTTATCATATTATACAATATAGTATGTTACAGTAATATGCCACCAAATGAATTTTTAGGTAAAATTTTCAGTATGAGATGACAATGGTGATATTAGAAAGTTTTATTGCTTTCTTATAACGTAACTTTATTAGCTATGCATTTGGATGCTTATAAAGCTTCACTATGTTTTAAAAGTTATAACATTACTTTTTACCTGTGCTCAAACTGTTCCTTTTAGAAAAATAGAGCATACAAAAAAATTTGAAATCCAACCAGGTCTAGGGAGTCCTCCAGGCACTTTCATGAATAATTGTAAAAATTAACAAAAAACGGCTTTAATTTCTCTACTTTTTATGTTCAAAAAATAAGTTTTGATGCTATTCACATGAAATTGAATATGAATATTGTAGTTAGTTTCTTAATTGCCAATCAGCAATCTAACCTATAGTTTACTATGTAGGCTAATATACAGGGTGTCCCCAAAATAATGTATACACTCTTTAAATATTCATAGTTATTAATACATTTTTCCTATTTCAGATTTGACTAACCGTTGATAATGGAGGATACTCAACCAACATTTCAGCATAAGAAATTTATTTTAAAAATATTCTGGAAATATGAGAATAAAGCCAAAGTACAAAGACGCTTCACAAGAGAGTTCCACAGAAATGCCAGATTTAACACCAATGGATTTCTTTTTGTGGGGTTCCTAGAAGACAAAATTTACAGCAGGAAACCCAAACACTTGCTGAAATGAGAGTAGCAATTGAAGAAGAATGGGCTCAAATACCAGAGGAAATGTTGCTGGACGTTTGTAGGTCCATCTCCTCAAGATATGAAAAGTGTATTAAACAGAACGGCAACCAGTTTGAGCACTTGATGTAAACTCATCATTTATGAATATTCTGCTATCGCATCAAGTGGTTTTTATCTAATTAAAGGTCAATTTCTTATGGTTTTTGTATATTTTAGTCCCAGATTCATTCAATATGTATTCTTTCTCTGGTCTCAGATTCATTCAATATGATTCAAAGAGTGAATACATTATTTTGGAACACCCTACAGATTTTATCCACTACTTATTGCCTAATAGCACATACAAGTATCAAATGGTTAATTTTATTGCCAGCATCACACCATTAACATTCCACAGTAAAAAAATCAACCCATACGACTTACAAAAGAAGAAAACTAATATTTTCACAATGGTTCGAGAAATTTTGCCGGAGGACCTCCTAGAAATTGATTGTTATTAAAAACACTTAACAGAAAAGACTTTTTATACAAATCACGCCTTTTGAACACAGGTAAAAAGTAAACTGAAAATTTTGAGGCAAAATAAGCACCCTACCCTACATGGTGTTTGATGTAGATCATCTCTGGAAAAGCTGGGTTAAGCATGATGCAGTCAACTCCAATCTAATCTAATACGATTGCTCTAATTCCCTAATTTTAGATGTACCCATTGCTTTTACCTTTAATCCTCCTTTAACAAAAGCACTATTGGTTGTTTGTCAGGATGGGAAGAGTATCTAGAATTTTACCTAGTGCTGTTTTCCAAAAAGGGTATAGCACTGCTCCCACTAAGTCGATTTTTATCAAGGATTTGTAGAATCAAGAGAAAATAATTTTTGACACTATGAAAAACATAGCTTTAGAAAAGTTGAAAATTTTGTGGAAATATGAGTTCTAGTATACCTAAATTGTAATTATATATATTTTATTCACCAAGTTGCCTTGGCCAGGAGAGAGCAAAGGGACCTTGCAGTCTTCAATTCAAGCTGCCACTTGCCCACCTGTCTACCACTCATGGTGGAGGCTTCACACTGTCTCTAATTGCTGAATGTCAAGCAAGAAAGCTGTGAATACCAATTTTTACAGTCTTTGGTTTGACCTGATCGGGAATCGAACCAGAGTCTGCCGTTTCAGTAGCAGACCTTCTATCCACTCAACCACTGTCGGTTTAAGTAATGGATTGGTGCAAAATTTAGGGCACTTAAACATATTTTTATAACTTTGGCTGCAATTTTTTTTTTAATCTGGGCACTTGCTGGTTAGCCAAAAGTTAGGTGAAACGCTGAGGTATAGTAAAAAGGTCAAGCTAAATGGTGAGACATGCAATGCTACTAGCAGCAAGTAGGGTTGTACGAAATAGAATTTCGAATCCTTGAGATTTAAATCTTTCCAGAAACAAATGTCTAAGACATTTTTATCAGGTAATTGGATTCAGAAATAAAACTGTGAAATTATAATGAACTTTTTTGTAATGTTGCAAGTCTACTAGCTCTAAATGTGTTGTTTCCAAAAGCAGCATTGTGCATTGTTAGTCTGCCGTAATATAAGATTAAAACTGATGTGGAGGTCTAAAGGATAGAGATGGTGATTAGAGGAATGTGGTAGTATTAAGGAGCTGTGATTAGAGGAGTGTGAGGGGCCAGGGGGGCGCATTAAGAAGAGATGGTGTTTTTATCGAGTGAGAAGTTTAGAGGTGTGTAGGGATGTGGTAGTATAATGGAGTGTTGTTTAGAAATGAGGGATGTGTAGGTGAAGCATTATGGGGTAGGGATTGGAGGGAATGTAATATAATGTTAAAGGATGGTGTGAGTAGTGAAGAAAATAACTAATAATTAGAAGTAAATATAATATAATAACTAAAAATTAGAAGGGTGTTGGTGCGTTATTAAGAAATGATGATTAGAGGAGTGTGAAACTAAAGCTCTGGCCAGCAAACGTCAAAACATCACAACTAAATTATTATAAACTAAAGTGTGTTGGCAAAGTATTAAGAAATAGCAATGGGGGGGGTGGTATGAAGTAGTATTAAAGGGTGGCATTTAAAACAGAGTGGTCTAAAGGTGAAATGTTAAGAGTAATAATTAGAGGGGTTTGGAATATGGCTGCATTAAGGGGTGGTGTTTTGAAGGAGGTGAGGGCAAGTAATATTAAGAGGTGGTAATTGGAGGGGTATGCAACAGTGTTAAGAGGTGGTTATTGAAAGTGATAATTATAGAAGTGTGGGCTACCAATGTGGCAGGATTAAACAGTGTGTTTGGGAGCATGTGGGAATTAACTATCTGGGATAGTGATTTGATAGGTGTGAGGATGAGGCAGCTATTGAGGGGTGGTAAACTGAGTGAGTTTAGAGGGAAGTGAGACTGTAAGAATGTAGTATTAAGGGAGGTTTTGGGAGAAAATTGCAAAAAATGGTAATCAACAAAATTTTGAAGTGACAAAATATCAGAAACAGAAGATTCTAAAAAAAAGTGAGAAATAGTACACATCAATGCATTTTTCATTAAAGGTACAATGTTACAATTTAGGATTAAACATCAGTGCCCACATGACAGAACGTGGTAGCACACTCGTAAAGGCCATTCTCACAAAAGGTGCCAACAAACAAAAAAACTTTGTACACAGACTGTCATTTCCAAACCGTGTCGCCAAACATGCGTTAAAACTGCTCATTGAAATTTCTTTGCGAGATGTTCATAACCTGTGTTAGTACATAACACATATCTCATTGTGCCATCAGATGCATTTCTACTTCAAAATAATGCCTTCACACATACTGCAATTACAGCATGTACTGCAATTTGTAATGGAAAAAGATACTATTGGCCATGCATTAATATTCTAAGCTTGCAAATTTTTCGACTGATAATAATTAATTAACGAACGACAGAATTTAATTATAGTTTTGGATCAGTGTCAAAAAAGAACAACTTTTTCCATACTACAATTTTTTCTAATGATGTAAAGCACCCTTGAGGTTATTAGAAGGTAAACTTATATGTTAACAGCAACTTTAAGTTTCAGAATTTTTCAAAAGTGAACAAGTCGAAGTACACTCTTCTTTTTTAAAACCAGCAAATCTTGAGTTGAGATGGCTGTTTTTAATTTTTTGCCGATTTTCAACCTCATTTGTTCTTGAGTTTTTAAAAATTTTGAGAGCATCGATGTCAATTTTAGCGGCCATGTTTATAACACTGTTGAACTCCTATTGCTCTTTCTGCTTAAATGAAGGCCTTTTTTCCTGCTTTTGCAGCATCATAAAATTGCAAACGAGAAAAACCAAGCTTTTTTCAAGCTGAACAAATGCTGAAAAAATTTCTCAGTGCTCGTGCAGAGCAACAGCCCTTTATCATCTTGGAATAGTTGCAATTTTGCTTTCAACCACCAGAAAATTACTAAAATTTCTTTGTTTTGAATCAGCACAAAATGTAGTTTCTTTATTGATTTGATTTTTTTTTCCTTTTTTTTTGGTTTATTTTGCTGTCGGCTGTCGAAGCTGGCCTTGTTTTTAATTTGTTTTTAAATTTTGAGCAAAAATGAGCCTACTGTTCTTAGAAAATTGTTCCTATAAAAAGAAGTAAATTGCTATTTTTATCAACTGGCACTACTCAATATTTCTTTATCAGTCAAAACTGCAAATGGTTCTCCATGCAATGTGCTTTCTTCCTAGCAGTCTAATAGCAAACAAGGCAACAATTTTAATTCATTTTCGTCAAAAACTTGCTTTAGTCAGAAGTTTTCAACATTTTGCCACTAAATTTCTAAACCAAAAAAGATTTCTCTATGCTTTAATAGTGCTTCAAAATCTTTGATAAGTTGGCGAGGAAAATGTGGCGTTTTTTTACTAGAGTTATATCTTGCAATCGATCCAAGCAACATAGCAAGTGAAAATGATGGTACCCAGCTCTCAGAGCATCAGATGCATGCATAAAAAATAACCTCTTGCTTTTAATGAGTATTTTGTTTAGTAGCACTTCTTTAAAAAACTCTCATTATAAATGTGAACGAGGAAATTTCTGTCATATAGGCCCAGTTCTGTTTATGTGTCTTAAAAAAACGTAATGTATGTGATTTGCAGTTTTACCATTCCAGAATAGGATTCACTATCCTGGATTGGAATTGTCTACTCTAGTATTATTCTAGAAATATGCAATTATTCTCCTTTGTACAACCCCAGCAGCAAGTAAATCAAAATTTCTTCAGTTTGCATACCATTAGTCCATTAAATAAGTCGTTTTTAAATTTCAAATAAAACAAAAATTTTTGGGTACAGGTACACAATGCAATAACACATACTTTCTTCTACACTGCACAAAGTGAATTATTATCCAACTAATAGTTATGGAAGTATTTTTAACAACAGCTGGTATTTTTGAAAATACAGTTGCACTTAAAAATCATCCAATCAGCAATTTGCATGTCAACAATCTACAATACCTCCACTGGTGCAGCCAGAAATGAAAAAAAGAGGTGATAATTTTTTTTCTTATGGTTGTTGCTTATGCAAATCCAAAACTTTCGATTTACACAAATTGTAATGAAATTAATAACAAGTCCTAGGCGATTACTGGCAGCAGTCCGATTCTTGTTTATACAGCACACTCATCAAAATAAAAAATAAAAAAAAAAGCAAGCGACTGCGATTGAAGGTAGCTTCACAATGCGACACAGATGCAAAAATTGCGTGTTCTTCATGCAAACAATACAGAAATTGTAGGTTGCCGTTACTATATAACAGGCTGGCATAGTAAGGTTTACAACGAATTGACAACAAATGAGGCAAACTATTCAAGAAAAATCGCCAACGCCCAAAACTTACTAGTTTAAAAAACTATACTGCATGTTGCCACCACGTACTGCTTGCTTTCTTCAAACAGACGAAAAAAATGCGTTGCATTGCAGCTTGTCAATAATAAATCAAGACCTATTATTATTATTAAGGAACCTGAACGCAGATGGGGCACAAAGTAGTGAGGAGACCCCAGCTGTCCACATATTTTGCTGTAAAATGGCATAGATGATTTGTACAAATTTGCAAAGTGAGAAAGCTTTGTCAGCATATTTTTAGGATGACCCCGATAGCATGATTTGGGTTCAACTCAAAGTCCTACACCATGATGAAGTGGTCATGTTGTTGCGTGCTTGGTGGCTTGGAACAAGCAGCAAAGTTAGTGGACAAGTATCTGTAGAAATCCACATGATCAATGAAACACTGTAACACTGGAAACTCAAAAGCAGGTACAAATTCGTCCAAACAGAAAGTTGTTATCACAATCAAAAGCGCGCAGATCGTCCAACAGTTAGCGTCTGATGCTTTCCGGTAACAGGAAAACAAACATGCACTTATAAAAACAATCACAAACTACCAGAGTCTAGTGACAAAGTAATGTGAGCCCGTGAGTGAAACTCTTTGATGCTACACTAGGCGATCTAGGCGATTTTTTACCAAAATAATTTCTGTAAATCCATGCTTTTGCGCTAAATTGTGAAATTATTTTATTTTGATCTTCGTTTCCAAAAAGACCCAAAATCATGTGGAAATTAGCACCACCAACCACCGATAAGAAGCTTTTTAAAGGGACTGGAGCATCCAGCCAATTCCGGTAGTTTAGAATAGGTAAAATCGAAATAATTTTTTGGACATTTCTTGTTCTTATTTTGGGGCAGTGGTTGCAAAGATATTCAACAAATACAGAGAGGTATCGCCACAAAAAAGGTTTTTGGAATGCTTGAATCTGTTCTCAACCTGAATTTCAACGATATAGAGGGACTGAATAACATTTACCCTTCCAGTACCATCATGTGACCAATCCAGTTTTGGTAAGCCCCTTTTTCTAGAAATTCTGGCTGGGAGAACAATTTGCAGAAAATCGGGCTGGGAAAACAAACTATAAACAAATCCTTTTGCTATTACTGCATGTACTGCAGATGGGCAAGAGAATATTAGCACACTTTCAAAAAGGAATTAATCAGTTAATAAAAAATTGAATCAATTGCCCTCAATACACCCTTTAATAAGGCTCTGTACAATTGATGAGTTTAAAAGTTTATAATTGTTGGTAGGAAATCGGATTTGAGCATTAGCCAAGAAAGAATGCGACAGCATTCGATCCTTTCTTACATATGGCTCATTCAACCAACAAGCAGCATACATAAACCCAAAATGGCATGCTTTAAAAGAATTCGTTTCAAGACGGCGCATCACTTGCTACCAAAAATTATTTTGTTTCATCAGTCAATGATCAAACATTTTCATTAAATACCCACACTGACTGTGATTACTACCAGTCTCCACACCTTAGGATTTTGTAGGTAATTAAGAGTTGAGTGCTTTAAATTTTTTTTGGCAGTTTTATTTTTAAATAATTATTGTGAAAGTGTGTACCACTTTCAAAAGGGGATGGTGGACTGGTCCCCCTAATCCCCTGGCTGTGCTGGTGAACACCACTGTAAAAAAATAGACCATGCATTGTGAACTTGGATTTAATGACCTTTGTTTCTTCACTAAAGGTGAGTTAAATATATTGCTTTAAACAAACACATTTGAGAACATCTAAATTGATTTATGTTTGCCCTAGTATTTATTGATGTTTGACCAAATTAGATGTCATATGTAAAATATGCAACAAAGGGATTACAAAAATTTTGAGTTCAGTACAATTGTACTAGCATTAATAGTAGTACAATTGAGACAAGAACCCTGTACTTGTCTTTATTGTACAAGTACACAAAGTACTTGCAAAACATTAAAACCCTTCAGTTTATATTCTAAAGCAGGAAGTCAATTTAATTTCAAGCAACAGAAAAACAACTACAAAGTAAGAATTTGTTTTCCTAGTGAGCAAAATAATCATATTTTCAAATTTTAATGCTACATTGACACGATGTTTGGTTTCCTACACACACAATTTACTTACTATTCATGAATTAATGTCATCATAGCACAGAAATTATTTATTTTTATCAGACAAAAGAAACTTGTGAATTTTTTCTTTGGCTGCAAAATGGCACTTCCTATACTGAAAACTGACTTCATTTTAAGTGATTTAGGAGGAATGCCTTGCTATTACCATACCACATCAGCAAGACATTTTTGTGTGCACCTTTGCCGTTGAATGCTGGCTACCAAATTCCAACTTCACTGAAGAGTGGCAAAACAACAAAAAACGTGTCTGCAGAAATTGAAGACTTATGGTTACTGAATGCACAGGTACAAAATTCAAATTATCCATTACCTGATAGCAGAAAAAATATCAAATTGGATGGTCTGCCATATGTCAATATGCAAAAAGAAAGGCTTGCCTGTCATTGTTGCTTCCAGAGTAAGTTTTATTTCCATAGTATGAAAGTTTCATTCCCATAGTATGAACAATATAACAATATTTTATCAACCTTTGGAACAAAATTATTTTTCACAATAACTGTGGTAGTTTGCTTAAAATTATCTATACTGAAGTTTTGGTCTAATTGTAAATAACACATCACAACTTCAATAACATTGCTTGAACTGCAACAGTCAACGATTTTTAAGATGACATCCATGGGTAACGTATTCTAGTTCTACCCGAAAACAACAATAAAATTAGGCTAATTCATTAAGTAATTTCACTGCGCACTACCGTAAATTGGGGTTACTTGGGCTTGTGGGGTTACTTGAATCCATTGCAGCCTGCCATGTTCAACCTATCCTAATTACACTAATACACAATATATTGCTGAAGTATATTTTTTTAAATGAAAGCCTGATGTAAGTAAATTTTTTTATATGTGTCATGGTTGTGCTCTGTTCCTCCTTTTAACAGTAAATCCAACAGATAAGTTTTTCAACTTTTTATACAAAATTAATGAATTTCAAAATGGGTATCCTGGTTTCCATAGCAACCATTGTGATGGGACACTCTACTGCTAAAATGGTGCATTCAGTCAACCCAATTGCTACTCAGCATTGTTTAAACAAATATTCTTACTCTACTAGCAACTAACAAAGATTATATGTTTTTAGGTCTGTATTTTTGACACTGCAGGCTACTTGGGCCACTGTGTAGTAACTTGGGCCACCCCGTGGATGAAAGAAAAGCCTTGTTTGTAGTCCATATTAATCAATACTGACTACAAACCTCCAAAATTCAGGCATTACAGTACTTGGTAGAATTACGGTACTTGGTAGGATATGGTATGGTGTATGAAGTTAAGTATTTGAGACCAGCTTTGCAATGCCACGTTTCTACAAGCGAAAAAGGACAGCTCGAAAATATTTGAATTTCACAGAAAGTGCTCTAGGGAAAGCATTGGAAAAAATTAGAGCAGAAAAGTAATCAACAAGAGAAGCTGCAAAGTTATATGATGTCCCAAGAAGCACATTACAGCACAGACTTAATAATCCAAACCCTCAAAACCCAGGAAGATCCCCAGTTCTGGCACTGGAAACAGAAGATATTATTGTTGATCAAATAATAACAATGTCAGATTGGGGATTTCCTCTTAGTTCTCTGGACTTGCGTCATTTGATACAAAACCTTTTAAATAATTTAGGTGTTGAGGAACCCAGATTCACCAACAACCTTCCTGGAAGAGAGTTTGTGTACCATTTCTTGAAACGACATCCAACGTTAACGCAACGATTTTCAGGAAATATGAAGCGAAGTAGAGCTCGAACAGATTCCAGTATCATTGAGAGCTACTTTGAACACTTATCTAAATCCATCGATTCAATTCCTCCCAATTTGATTTATAATTTTGATGAAACAAACCTTCAAGATGATCCGGGAAAAAAGCTTTCTTTAATGAAACGCGGAACCAAATACCCCACAAGAATAATTAATCACACTAAAAGTGCTTTTTCTCTCATGTTTACAGGCACTGCTGATGGAGAGCTGTTGCCATTATATGTGGTATGAAAGCTGAAAATTTGTATGACAGTTGGTGTCGAAATGGTCCACCAGGCACTCGTTATGGATGCTCAAAGTCTGGGTGGTTCGAAACAGAAAACTTTTGTGATTATTTCAGAACAGTTTTGTTGCCTCACATGAGAAGAAAAGAAGGAAGAAAAGCAGTGATATGTGATAATTTATCTACCCATTTGTCTGAGGAGGTATTCAAACTGTGCAAGCGACACAACATTTTGTTTTTGTGTCTACCACCTTATTCCACAGATAAAACACAGCCTTTGGACGTTTCCTACTTCCGCTCTCTGAAAGCAAATTGGAGGTCTGTCTTACAAAGCTGGAAGTTGCGAAACGCAAAGGAGAGTTCACTCCCAAAATCTGTATTCCCGTCATTGTTGAAACAGTTGATGGCCAAAATGAAAAACAAAAATGAAGGCTTATTGCTTTCGGGTTTCAAGAAGACTGGGATATGCCCTCTAGACAAGCACAAAGTTTTGGCCACCTTGCCAGAGTCTAGCAGCAATGCCAGGTCACTTGATAACAGTGTTCAAGAACTGGACAGTGCATTGCTCCAATTGGTCAAAAATGCAACTGGAAGACAAGATGGTCCAGCGAGAAAGAAAGGAAAAAGATTGAAAGTTACTCCAGGAAAGTCTGTAGTGGATATGGCAGAAGAAGATAGCAATGAAGAGTCTGAAGAGAGTCATTCACCAGATCACACCACCGAAGAAACTACACAAGAAGATGCTGGTGCCAGTGGCAGTAAAGATCGTGAACTGCCAATTAAGCCGTTGTTGGTTTCAAATTGGATAGTGGTGGCATTTGAGGCAGCAACAACTTCTCGAGCTTTGCCAAAAAAGCAACAATTTGTGGGACAAGTTGTGAAGAAAGTGTCAAACTCTGTGTTGTGGTTAAGTTTTTGAGACCAGCTTATAGCCACAACAACTTCAAGTATGTTTGGCCTCAGTATGATGACCAATCATTTGTTGATTTTGAAAACATTGTGAAAAAGTTGCCAGAGCCACGTTACAGAAGACGAAATGAAGTGCTATTTTCATTTTAAAAATGACATTTTAAGACATTTTTAAGTGCTAGTTTTAGTTAGCATTATTCTGCAACCAGACTTTTTTGAGTGCTATTTTTAGTTAGCATTATCTTCACAAGACCTTTTAAGTGCTAGTTTTAGTTAGCATTACTTTAACAACAAGATTTTTTTGAGTTATTATTACTGCATAGCGTAATCTTTATGGCATGTGTGCATTTCTAAGCTTACTTACTGGTTACAGTATCTCAGAGAATTTAAGCTAATTGTGCGCATTTTTTAGATGAGAAATTGTGATGTTAGAAGAGCTTTAAATTTAGCTAACCTTTAAGCAAAATTGAGCAAACTCATTATGCCTACAGTATAGTTAATTTGAGTTGTTGCAGTAATATAAATGCACCATACTTTAGTTACCGTACCATATATACTTTGGAAGTTTCAAATCAATAGCTACCAAGCTAAAATGATCAATGATGTTCAGTCGTTGAGACTTAAGTTACAACGGTTTTTCATAATTTTGAGTTCATTGTTAATTTGTTTTGTTATATTCTTTTTTGTTAATATTGTTCATTGTAAATTTTTTTTTTTTTTGTTATATCCTCCTGATACAGGAGAGTGACAAAAAATTCGGTTCATCAAGACGCAGAAAGACTGCTCAAATGTGCTCTTCTTGTGGGAACTTTTTCCTTTCAAGTGTTCCAAAAAATCGATTATTAATGGAAACCTCAAATCAACCCACATTTCCCCCCAAAAATGCATGTTTTAACAGACTAAAAGTGCTCTCCTTATCATAATCATGTGGTTATTTGGTCCTAACAGTTTGATTGTGGGTTAATTTGAACATGCAGCAGATTGCCTGTGGCTACTTGAGTCGATAAAATGGCATTTGTTGCCATTTTTTAAAAAATTAGCATGGTGGCCCAAATTGGATGCAGTGGGGTTACTTGGGCCACCATTGGTTTTTTTAAAAATGCATGGATACTATAAGCTGAGTGTAGTCAAACAATGTTGTGTCTAAAACTTCCACTAGAGATGCAACTTTTGGAAGCATCCATCCCAACATAAACCGTAACAGTCTCTCACAGCAAGTGCTCAAAGTCAAAAATTGCCCCAAGTAACCCCAATTTACGGTAACTAGTTTGATCTAGTCAGCAGAACAGATTCGAGATGGAAAATAGCCCAGCGATCTCAGTTTGCAACTTGGTTTAAAAAGCTTGTAGGGTCACAAAATAAGCACCTGCAGTAGGCCTACTCTGGCACTAAAAGTATTACATGATCAAGTATGAGTTGGTAGCCTAGAAATAAATAGCCATACCGCTAAGGTATGATTGGACTGAAACATATCGACAGCTTAATTTTTACTAAAATTGGGTAGCAACTGCACAGTATGCTTTTGTTTTCAGCCTCAGATTTGTTCTGCTGACACGATCAGCAAAACGACTAAATGCAGTAGTCTAACCACATGTTGCCTTAGAATAGAACCAGGATGATATCGCCAAAGATATTAAAGTCTAAGTTATCAGTAACATTAAAATCACGGTCTTTTGTTGAAGTACACTATTTACAGAATGGCTGGACCAAAAAAGATAAAGTGAATGCCAATCTAATCTAATACAATTTCACTACCTTGAAAAATCATAAATGGTTTTATCTGCAGTCCTCATCCAAACAATTATCATATAACCAGAAAGTATTGAAAAGTTTCAGCATCAGGGTTTGAAATTAACACTTGTCCAAGGCAAACTGAAATCGCTTCAAACAAATTATTTTCTGGTTGTTAACAAAATATAGCAAATGAAGTAAATAACAAGCAAAATAATTCAGAAAAGCTAATTATTGCTTTTGTTGCAATAAAATAAAAAATGCAAATAAAGTAAGTTCTTGGAAACTTTATTTTAGCACAATAACGGAAATTTACATATTATTAATTGCAAGAAACACTTCATCATCTCACTCAGAAATGCTTTGCAATTTTTTTGGCATAAAAGGTTGTGATCTTTGAATAAACAATCTCAAAATTTCCTGTGGCAATTTGTTTTGAGCAAGTTGAGATTTCCGTGGGCAAGTAAGCATTTGATATCACTTGCCCAGTTGGCACTGGGCACCTTGTTAAAAAAGAATTCTGACCCTTGAGTATATATCAGCACCTACAAAGTATTTTTAAATCTGTTTATCTTGGAAGCATTGACTATTGCCTACTTCCACTATAATCTTTTAACTTGTGATTCAGCATATGAACTTTAAGACTGTCAGATCGACCAAATGAAGCGCCACAGACATTGTAGATAAATGATCTACAATTTTCATGTACGGTGCGTATATGCCTCACCAAAGGACTTGAATCATTGAATTTCTTTCCACAATGTTTACATTTGAAAGGATAGTCTTTGCTGTGGATGCGAACATGACGAGTTAAACTGCTTTTAACAGAAAAACTTTTGGAGCAAATTTTGCATTGATAAGGTTTTTCTTTTGTGTGAATTCGAGTGTGATTAGTAAAGTTGCGAATGTGATTAGTAGAGTATGAACAAAAATCACATTTGTAACGCTTCACCACACTTCTATCAGGATGCTTCACTTTCACATGCCTTTGAAGAAATTTTTCTTCTGCAAATAAGCTGCCACATATTTCACATTTGCGGATTTTGTCTAAATAACAACAACAAATATAAATGTAAAATTCCAGATTTTTTACATGCACTCTAAGCTCCACATCACTATTAGGTATGCTTAGCAAATTAGCATAAATAATTCCTTGTTTGAAAAAAATGCTTCGTCACATACAGGCAACTCCCGTTAATCGGACATGATTTGTTCCAGTGAATAATGTCCGATTAGGGAGGTTGTCAGATTAATGAGTTAGCCTAGTTTGTTGTCAGATTAATGAGTCATCTTGCACTAATCCCAATCACTTTGTTTTTGTACCTTGCAATTGTCACAGTAATTAAGCATAACAGTTCGTAATCTGAATTGTCTTTTAGTGTGCAGCAAATATCTGGCGTTTGATGAAAACACACGTGAGCTTTTGCAAATTTGAGAAAATCATCATTTCGTTTTTTATAGTGTAATAAAAGTTTTGCAATATAATAATTTTCTATTATTTGGGCAAACACCGCAGTCTAATTGTTATGTCCGATTAACGAGCAATTCTTTTTATGCTTTTTGCACTTTTGCTCCTAGAATTTCACTGTCATTGTCCGATTATATAGAAGTAAAACACAGTACATTACAAAGCAGGAATTCTGTTCAATGACAATTTGTGTCTGATGGTGACGGGGTCTGATTAAGGGAGTTTACTGTATTAGAAAATGAGGAAGGCCGCAACATAATCTTTCCATACTGTGTGTACACTGATACTTTTACTTACCAGATAATGATGAATTTTGGTAATTTTCTAAGTAGTGAAGCTTAACTATAGGGTTGAAATTAATTACATTGCTGCTGCTGCTGGTATTGTGCTTCTTTCTATCAGAATTATCTCTGAAAAACAGACTGCCATAAAATCACCTGAATGTAATTAGATTAAGTGGAAGATAATACCATTAAGGATCAAACCAACTGAATGCCAACATGAGGGTCAAAGTTACTTGGCGACCATTTGGTTCGTGGTCAGTTTGCAGTGGTCAGTTGTCGTGGACCCTTAAGTATGAAGTTGAATACAACTGCAATCGCTTGAGGCAAAAAACATACGATTAGTGCCTAAAATATGAACATTGGAAGCAATCAAGATTGTAGCCTTGAAATGACTGATCATAACATGGAGTATTTTTGAGTGAAGTATAACTTAGGTGAAAATTTTCTGCATCAACAAAAGCTAAAACTTTTTTTAACATTTAAAAGCTAATTTTGGATGATGTGTGCTGATATGTGGCTGTTTAGAGAAAGCTTTGCCAAATCACTTCAAAAAATTAACCAAATAAGCAAAATTTGAAAAATTTTTGGACTTGACCAATAAGTAATGGGACTAAAAGGGCTGAGCATCTTATTTCTTTCAAATAGCTTCTAAATTTATCAATTTAGCTTCTACAAGCAACTCTCACCAACCAAAAATTCATCGAAAGGATGTTAACAACGTGTTTTTTCCTATATCTACTTTTTCAAAAAAATCATCCAGCAGCTGGAGGCTTCGCACCTCTCCCTCGTAAACCTTGTCTGTAATACATTGCAATATATCAATTTGTTCAATGCGCTGCTGTCTCTTGGTCACATTTTTTGATGAGAAAAACTTATGCATTTGATTTGAGGTATCCCCACATTGCAAGTTTCTAGTCAATAAAAGGTGTGAGAAAAAAGAAATCAGACTGTATTAACCATGCTCTTGGCACAATGCAAATTGGCAAGCCACTTGATCACAATAAAATACAACTTCTTATCTATGTTGCATTGTAATTTTTTTGCTGTAGGTTATTCCTTTTTTGTGTAACAAGTTTGTAGCACAGTATTAGTAGCCTTTGTCACAACTTTGTTTCTTTTTGTCACGTTTGTTTACACTCTGTGCAGTTGGTTGATAAGAAACTGTTTGTGGCTCAAGAATGTTCGAACAATGAATCAACTTGAAATTTTAGGTGAAACTAAAGTATACCACAACTGAGTGTTTAAAACTTCTCAAAAAGGTTTATGGTAAAAATGTGATGTCAAGGACAGAGAATTTCAAATGGCACAAACATTTCGTGAAAGGCCGCAAGTAGGGATGGGCATTTCAGAATACCGAATCCAGAAGGATCCGAATCCCAAACTATCCGGAATCCAAATTGAAATATAAACTGGATTGGAACTGGAATAATTGGAACCGTTTTAAAATCAAAGCAGTTAGCTGCTAAAACTGTTTGCAGTTACCGGTAATTCTCACATAAAAGTGTAGTGAGCCACTTGCTTCGTAATTGGGACTTTGCATGAGCGCATAGACCTTTGTTTTTGTTCGCAAATTTAGGCAGATAAGGATTGATTTGCTTTTAACTATCAAATGGTAAAACCAAGGAAGTTAAAATTTGGACTCAATATAAGAATTAATTAAAGCGTCGTGTGTGCTAATTTTAGGGATCCTAGGTCAAATTCACCAAAAAAACATAAAAAAAACGGCAATTTTTGGCTTTAAAATTTGTTAGTTCGCCTATAACTCAAAAACCACTTGGCATGCAAAGCTGAAATTTGGACACAATGTGGGTGCTTGTGGATGCTTTATGCAAACCAAGTTTGGGGGACTCCAGATCACATGACCAAGATTTTACAGGCCGAAAATGGGCAAAAAGTTGACGAGTTTGAACCGATATATCTCGATAATTACCAATATTGATCAAAAACAGTTTGTGATTTTTGAGCATACTACCAACCACCATTCATTTGGTTTTGTTCGTTTACTCCAACTTGAAAATTATTTTTCTTGGTTTGCATCTTTTTGCACATTTTTTTTTTCTTTTTCTTCTGCCACTATCTACTTTTAAACTGCTAAACGCACTGCATTCAAAGTTTGAGCAATTGCAGATATCAGGGAGGACTTTTGTGCAACAGAAATCGAGGGTGCTAGGTAGGGGAGATCCCTCGCAATCAAGTCCTCCAAAATTTTGAACTTTTAAACCTTTAGAGCAAGATGGATAAAATTTTCAAATTGCGTAGATATTAAAAATAACTAAACGTAACAAAAATTGGGGTTGCCACAATGGAGGTTTTTCCTCCAAGCGGATGCTTGAAAATTTAAACTTTCAACCACTCTCGCTAGACCAATGAAATTTTCAGGGCAGGCAAATAATATGAAGAAAAGTTTCCACCAAACTGTCCTCCAAAATTCAAACTTTTTAAACTTTTAAGCTGGACACATAAAATGGTGGCCACAAATTCTCAACTTTTCCATTTGAAGCAACTTGCTTCAAATTACCTTTGCATTCAAGCAACACCAGCTTCTTCCGAAAGGTGTTTTTCCAATGCAGGCTTGACCTTGAACAAATTAAGAACGCAACTAAGTGGTGAACATATATTTAGAAGTACTCAATGTCATGCACTGCAATAAAGTGCTGCTTCAATGAAGGAAATCGTTGAAGAAATTTTTTCTGCATATTGGTGGTGGTTGACTGGTTGTTCACTTTTTCAGCAAAGCAAGATAATTTTAACCAGAATAGGATTCGGTATTCTGGATTCATTTTAGAATAATTCTGGAATAGCCGGCTATTCTCAAATGCGCATCCCTAGCAGCAAGGAAGTGAAGGATGATCTCAAAACGGGACAACCTTCCCCAATGAGCACAGATGAAAACATCACTAGAGTGAATCAGCTGGTGCAAAGTGATCGCAGGTTGACTATACAAATGATATCTAAAGAACTGAGCCCAAGTCAGCAAAAGAAAACTGTGAACTGACAATCATGGCTTCTCCAAAATGGACAACACACCAGCACAAACAGCAATTAGTGTGAAGCAGCTCTTGGCCAAAAAACAAACAACACCTCTTGACCATCCTCCCTATTCCCCAGTGCTGTGTTGTTTTATTTTGTATTGCGCACTTGAGATTCGAACCGTCGCCCATTGCTCGTACACTCGTCGATCACTCGTTGCTCGTAGAAAATCGTTGCTTGTACATACAGCAAAACTTCATCCAACGTAGCTACACCTCCGTCATGCAGCATCCCATCCTTGTCACCAAAAAATAGATTTATTGGCGACAAGGATGGGATGCTGCATGACGGAGATGTAGCTACGTTCAATGAAGTTTTGCTGTCTGTACGAACGACAATTTTCTACGAGCAACAAGTGATCGACGAGTGTACGAGCAATGGGCGACGGTTCGAACATCGAGAAACTAATCAAGCTAATGCAACAACAGATTATTGGTCAAAAGGAGCAGATGGAGAATCAAAAGGAGCAGATGGAGAATCAGAAGAAACAGATGGGAAATCAAAAGGAGCACATGGAGAATCAAGAACGGCGTTTTCTGAAACAACTTCAGCGCCAGGAATCCCTTCACAAGCCTCAAATGGAAGCTCTCTTGAGTGTGGTAGATAAAACTAACACTGTTGCTTCTACTTCTTTGCAGGGTGCTACTCCTAGCTTTGTGCAGTTCGACCTGTCATCAGAGCTTTGGACAGATTACTGGGCGAGATTCTGTACGTTTGTCAGCGCTCACTCTGTTTCCAACAATCAAAAGGCTCAAATTTTCCGTACTAATCAGTCTTCAACTTCAGGGTGGCCGAAAAGTCCCAGGACACTATACATGTATTTTTAATAAAACACAGTGTTTTTTGATGAAATATATTTTAAATATATTTTAAGTATTTTTCAATGAAACACACAGAAACGTATATATTCAACAAAAAAGAGAACTTTATTAGAAACAAAGCAGAAAAGAACTAGAGTAATTTAGTGGTCTAGGGGATCAGTATGTTGGCCCTCATTGTTCTTGCACAATTCCATTCGCCTCCATGTTCTTTGTGCCATTTTTTGGAGAGAATTCCTTGATACGCTAGCAAAAGCTGCAATAATCGCATGCTTTAGCTGATCAATGGTTTCGTATCTAATACCAGAAACTTGACCTTTAATAAAACCCCATAATGAGTTGTCTGGAGTGGTCAAGTCGAGGCTTCGTGGTGGCCAAGCAAAAGAATTTAATCCGCGGCCAATCCATCGATCAGGAAACTCTGCATTTAGCAGCGCTCTCACAGGAAGTGCAAAATGTGCAGGTGCACCATCTTGCTGTAGCCATACACGATCCTTAATACCAAGTTCTATTAACTTGGGAATGAACCACCTTCTAATCATATTGGCATATGATTCCTGGTTGACATTGCCATCAAAGAAATAAGGACCAATCAAATGTTCAGATGTCACTGCAGCCCAAATCATGACATGTGGAGGATTATTTTCAACTTCTTCTTTGTAAAAGGGGTTTTCTTCAGCCCAGAAATATATGTTTCGACTTTTAGAACTTTTATAAATGGCGCATTCATCGCTGAATATTATCTTTCTGTGATTTCTTGGACCATCAGGAAAGCGATTTAAAAATTTCTCACAGAATTCTTTTCTTCGATCCATATCTTCATCTGACAACTGATTTACCGACATGGGCTTATAAGCTTTGACATCCAAGTCCTTTTTCATATGATCCATCATGGTAGCCCTTGGTATTCCAAGTTCAGCAGAACGTTTTCTGGTGGATTTCTTGGGAGACTGTTGCAGTGATTCTTGAACACCAGCACACGTTTCCTTTCGTGTTTCAGGCCTGCCACTTCTTGCCTGATCCAGAACGCTACCTGTTTCAAAAACTTTCTTCTCCCACAGATACAGATTACTTCTTGATGGCGCGGGCTTTCAAAATCTTTCTGTGAAAGCACTTCGAATGTCTTCCATAGTCATGTCATTCCTGATGCGGTCGTGAACCCAAACAGCAGCAATTAAGCGCTCCTCAACAGTAAATACACTGATGTCAGTCATGACCTGAAATAACCTAAATAACCTGAAAATAAATAAAAATAAAAAATAAATCAAATAAATTGTTTTAACAACATTAGAATATTAAAACAATCATATTAAAATATTACACAATCATATTTAACAGCATTAAATTATTAAAAATAGAGTATCCTGGGACTTTTCGGCCACCCTGTACGTATAAACTGTTGTCAAAGTTAGCTTTTAAGGAGACACCCCTGAAAAGCATCAACGAACTTACTATGACCGAAATTGAGACCTACATGAAGTACCAGTTCGATCCCAAACGATTTGTTGTACGAGAACATTTTAAGTTTTGGAGTGAGATGCAACGCAAACCGGGTGAGTCGGTTCTGGAATTAGCAGCACGTATTCGGCAAGCTGCCGCTACTTGTGGTTTTACAGCTATTAAGGATCCCTTGGACGAAGCCCAGCATACTCACTTCATTTGCTCGATTAACAACGAAGCAGTCTTGAAAGCACTGTTTAAGGTAAAAAACAAATTAACCTTTTCTCGTGCAGTTGAAATCGCAGTCAAAACTGAGGATGCAGCAAAGGTCGCCAAAGAGACGGTTTATGGTTCGAAACCAACATAGTCCGTTCACAAAGTAAGTGCTAATAAATTTAGCAAAAAGATCGCTTCAAACAGGAAAGATTCTGGCCAACCTAAAGTCAAATGTTTTCGCTGCGGTAAGACTAATCACGTAGCTCCTGATTGTCGTTTCAAAGACGCTGTTTGTAATTTTTGCAAAATTGCAGGTCACTTAGAAAAGGTCTGTCACAAGAAGACGCAGCAATCTATTACAAGCCCGATGAAGGCGATGGATGTACAAGAAGTCAACTCTATTGCCAATGGAGTTACTTCGGTTCCAAACCTCGAGGTAAATGACACAAAAGTGACTGTAGAACTTGATACAGCCACAGAAGCTAGTTTTCTTTCTTTACAGGAATGGCAGCATTTAGGAAAACCGCAGCTCTGCAAAACTCTATGCAAATTTCAATCTGCGAGTAAACATGAACTACCAGTGCGCGGAAGCTTTGAAGTTACTACTAGCTACCATAATTGTACAACTAGCCTTATGTCTATGGTTACATAGGTTCCGGGTTTGAATCTACTGGGAAGAGACACTATTAAAGCGTTGGGTATTACCGTTGATGAATTTTTCTTCTCCAATGCTAGAGCTATTTCATCAGCAGAGATTGATCAGGATCTTCAGTGCGCTTGTTCGACACTGTGTGACGATTATGCGGATCTGTTCAAACCGGAGTTGGGTTGTTTATGAGACGTGGAGTTGGAAATCAAGTTCAAATCCAAATCCAAACCAATCTTCATGAAATCCAGCCCTGTTCCGTTTACCATACAAGATGACTTAGCCCGAGCATACGACGCCGGTATTGCCAGAGGAGTATGGACTCCTACTCAGGTCAACGATTGGGGCACACCCATGGTTCCTATTCGAAAACCTCCACTTTCAAGAGATGACAAGCCAAGGTTAAGAGTTTGCAGAGACTATGCTGTGACAGTAAACCCGCAGTTGGCTGTACACCGTCACCCTCTACCACTGCCAGAGGAACTGATGAGAAAGCTGGGAGGAGGTTACGGCTTTACAAAAATTGATTTGGCAGACGCTTACAATCAAGTCTGACTTGGTCCAGACAGCCACAAGTGTTTGGCTCTTAGTACGCACAGAGGTATTCTGTTACAAAATGTTCTTCCATTTGGAATTTCATCAGCTCCAGGTTACTTCCAGAAAATCATGGATGACCTCACTTCTGATCTTCCTGGGGTTGCAGTTTATTTAGATGACATCTTGGTCAGCGGAAAAGATGCCAAGGATCATTATCACAATCTCTAACGACTGCTGGATGGCTTACATGCCAAGGGCTTGCGATGCAAGAGGGAGAAGTGCAGCTTTGCACAACCTCAAGTTGAATACTTGGGTCATATGCTTAAGAAGGATGGCAGCCACAAAGGTCACAAAGTGGATGCAGTACTCAACATGCCTGCACCGTCAGATGTAACTTCCGTAAAATCTTTTTTAGGTTCGGTTCAGTTCTACGCCAAGTTTCTACCTCCAAGTTATGCAAACGAAGCTGAACATCTTTATCGACTTACAAAGAAGGATGTTGAATGGAACTGAGGGTCGCACGAGCAATCTTCTTTTGAAAGGCTAAAGACTCTTTTGTCCAGTGACACGTTCCTCACCCACTACAACCTTCTCTTCCAATTGGGATCGCATGTGACGCATCGAGTCTTGGAATAGGAGGAACACTCTTTCATCGCTATCCTGATGGCTCTGAGAGACCGATCGCCAATGTTTCCAAGATTTTATCCAAGTCCCAGCGGAATTACAGTCAGATCCAGAGAGGCTTTGGCAATTGTGTTTGCTGTCAAGAAGTTTTTCCAGAATTTGTTTGGTCATAAGTTTATCCTGGTTAGTAACCATAAGCCTTTACTCGCCATCTATGGCAATAAGAAGTCTTCAGGTATGGTGGCAAACCATTTGGCCCGTTGGGCATTGTACTTGAACCAATTTGATTTCCAGATTGAGTGTCGAAGGACTGCTGACCATCAAAATCCTGATGCTTTGAGTCATCTCCCACTTGGAGAAGATGAACTTTTTGACGAGGAGGAGAGTGCAGGTGATGTTGACGTTGTTTGTGCAATTTCAACCCTTACTTTCAGATGGGAACATTGGATCCAGCGGCCCTGCAGAAGGAAACAGCAAGGGATGCTGTCATTCCTCAAGTCATGCGTTTCACAAGAGAAGGATGGTCGCAAAAGAACAACAACGTAGATGTTGAGAAATATCGAAAACTTACAGATTCCCTGAGCACACTACATGGATGTTTGCTGTATGGTACCAGAGTTGTGATTCCAAGCACGCTTCGCCCTCAAGTGCTCAAGCTACTTCATGAAGGACACTTTGGTATCCAACGAATGAAACAGCTTGCCAAAACCGCTGTTTATTGGCCAAATATTGATAATGATATTGTTGATCTTTGCAGATCCTGCACCTCTTACGCTGTACATCAAAATCGACCTTCCAAACCTCCAATTCATCCGTGGATGGTACCAGAAAAGCCATGGAGTCGCTTACATTTGGACCATGCAGTTAATTTCATGGGTTCTAATTGGTTGGTACTGGTGGATGCTTACTCCAAATACCATTGTATCCATCCTACCTCATCCATTTCAGCGAAGAGTACCATTGACTTAATGGAGCAGGACTTTTCACATTTCGGGTTTCCACATACCATCGTTGCTGACAATGCTCCGTGCTTTACGTCCGAAAAATTCAAAGAGTTCTGCAAAGAGAGAGAAATCATCCACTTGACAGGAGCTCCATACCATCCATCAACCAATGGAGCAGCTGAGTGTTTAGTGCAGACTTTCAAACAAGCTCTATGGAAATCTGCGCAACTTCCAAAGAAAGCTTTGCTGGACTTTCTGCGTCAGTACAGGCGCACACCGACAGATACTGGATTCTCTTTTAGCCAGCAGCTTAATGGTGGACAAATACGCACAAAATTGGATGCAATATTACCCTCACCTGCTCACATCAGCAAGGCAAGCAGACAAGAGCAATTTCTTCACATAATGATTCGCGTCATCGTATCCAGAACTTCAAAGCAGGTGATCCTTCCAAGCAACTTCAAAGCAGGTGACTTTCTGCATCAGTACAGGCGCACACCGACAGATAGTGTATTCTCTCCTAGCCAGCTACTTAATGGTAGACAAATACGCACAAAATTGGATGCAATATTACCCTCACCTGCTCACATCAGCAAGGAAAGCAGACAAGAGCAATTTCTTCACATGATGATTCGCATCATCATATCCACAACTTCAAAGCAGGTGATCCTTGCTACGCACTCTACTTTGGACCTAAACAAACCAAGGATCCGAGATGGGTTTCAGCTGTGGTCGTTAAATGAACTGGCACTCGTACTATTCAAGTTCGAACAGTTCCCCAAGGTAGCATCTGGCAACATCACATTGATCAACTTCGACCATGATATCCTTCAACCAAAGATGATGAACCAAGCGAGGACTACACTTTTGACACTGACAGCAGCCCAAATTCTGAGCAGAACAATAATGCACCAGAATCTTCCACTCAAGATGAACCAGAATCTTCAACTCAAGTATCTGCGAACACTTTACCACATTCACCCATTTGTGGCCCTTCCAATCCACGACGATCAACAAGGGCCAGAAAGCAAAGAACTTTCTATGGTTGTGCTTTGACTGATTATTAAAACTCCCTTCATGTTCATTTTACTTGTTCGGGGAGGTGTTGTGTTGTTCTATTTTGTATTGCGCACTAGGGATTCGAACCTGAGTTTTGCGTGTGTTTCATTTCTTGCTATTGTGACCTTGTGAACTTTTGTGTTAACTTTAAACCTGTGTTTCCTGTACTACTGCGCTGTTTGCTAAAATAATTATTGCCTTTTTGCTTCAACTGCTTTTCCATTAGCTCTGCAGTATTTTTGCTGTGTGTTTTCCTATATAAGCGAGTGCCATTTTCATGCCTTCAGTTCACCTAAGTTACTAGCTAACTTGTTAAATCTTTATGTTTCCACTCAAAAACATAATACCCAGACTTGTGACTTTTTCCGATATTGAAAGCTGTGATGAAAGGGACTAATTTTCGTCTCTGAAAGAAAAGCTTCAGTAATGAAGGAACTAACTGCTAAAGCGACTCAAAGAAGAGGACTTCACCAAGTTCTTTCATGGGTGGCAGGATCGCATGCGAAAGTGCATAGACTCTGAGGGAAGTACTTTAAACAGGACAATTTATAAAGTATCAAAATACACGGTATTAAAATTTGTATAACAACAGTCCATTTTTTTTTTGTCACACCTCGCATATTGCATTGAAAAGTTTAAATTTGTGGATTTTTAGTATTCTTTAACACTGGATTGATGCAAAATTTAAAGCACATTGACACGTTTTCACAGCTTTGGGTCACAATTGTCTTGCTCTTAAGCATCTTTTGCTTTAGAGTTAGAAGCAACACTGCTCTTCAGTGAAAATTGTACAAATATCAGAGTTGCTTGCAATTGTAAAATGATTGACAATTGTGGTAAAACTGATCTGGATTTTATACATGGGTTGTTGAATTGCTGAGAAAATCAAAATTAACAAATATCTGCAATTTGATCATTCAACTTTCTTTGCAAAACCAGACCACACTGTAAGAGAGTGCACAAATATTGGGAAAATAAATATGATAAATGAAAACGGAAATAATGACATTACGTAACTTGTTAACCCAGTTAGTCGGTAGAGCAGCAACGTGATTACTTTTGAAGCACAAGGTGTGAGTTTCATGCCAATTGTCTAGGGTTGGTTGAATCGAACACGGTCTTGCCAACTTGCCATGGCTTGCTATCACATAAATATTTCTTCAAAAAGAGATGTGTTGCCTGCATGTAGGATATGTAAAATTCATCACAAAATACAAAAAAAATGTTCAAAAGACTAACCTTGATAAATCATTTGTACCAACTTCCTTTTCAAACCCAAATTCATCAACATCTTGGCTTTGACTCTAAATTGACAGCATAATGCGAAAAGCTTTCCAACCTACATCACTTTTTTCAATTCTAGTTTCATTATCACTTTTAAATAAGTGTTTCACTTAACATACGCAATTTCATGTAAAAAGCAGCCACCAAACTTCTGCAACAAGCAATAATATTCTTACTGGGATTAACTCATCAAAATACTCAAAACTTCTAATAACAGTTCAGTTACCAAAAGCATTGATGAGTACTCAAAAAACATGCTACTTTCTCCTATATTTTTTTAACCTCGAATAAATGTTCTTTTAAAATAGCCGACGCTTCCATCTAATTTCTGGTTGTTTTGAATGAAATCAGGGATTTTCTAATAAAAGAGTTGAAATAATTTTGCTGCAGAAGTAGACTGTTTAATTTATGTTCCAAAGAAAGTAGATGTTCGTAAACTTTTCACAAAAAAAGTTTATATTGCTTTATTATGGCATCTCAATACGGCATCCCTATAACGACATCTCTATAACACCAGTCTATTACATCACGAAATCCGCACCTTGAAAATCTCAGGTATGTAAAAATTTGAACTTACAAAACTAATGCACCAACACTCCAAAAATTTTTTGCTTTCTGGTTTTTCGCCATTTTTTTGGAAAGTGAGCTCTATACATAACCATAGTATTCACACACAATCACAAAATATGCTCCATCTCTCTAAATTCTTCACTTTATGAATTCAAAAAGATGCAATACATACCAAGGGACAAAAAGATGGAACTTGATTCCTCTAAACTTAAGAAATCAACCATTCAATTAATTCCAAAACAATTTTCAGAATCAACTTATAGACGGCTACATTGTATAATAATCTTTTTTTTAAGCTAGAATAGTATATTTAACTCATTGTTTGTGATAATATAAATTTTCAGGTGGCTGCTTGACACAAAGACCTTAAATGGTCACTTCCCAGTCTTCTGTTGAGACTGCTTGTTGCTGTATATGTTAAAATTTTGCTGCTGTTTTTTGTTGCATTTCTTCTTTTATCTCGAAAAATAAAATATGTACGTATGATTGATTGTCTGCAACAATTTACAAACATTTTTCACTTGGGGTGCATACCGTTATTAAGTATTGATTTTATCAAAACTATAAAGTGATATTTTAACACTTTATTAAAATATACATCAAGCATGCCTACCACTAACTCCAATTGAGATTCAGAAGTGACTGTAGGTTGTTGACCAGGTTCTGAAAATTCTATGACTTCTTCTGCATGTATATTATCATGTTCGGGAAATTCTATCCCTTTTTCCTCAAATACTATGTTTTCTTCACTTAATTGAATTTCATCTTGTAGAATGTCTTCATCACTGGTTATTAATTTTACCAAGATTATTAATTTTTAAATGCAAAATACAAATTTAATGAAAAATGCCAGTGCATTCTCAGAGGTCACAATACAGAAAAAGTTTGAAATACACTTTCAATCTAAACAGATCAGAACCAGAGAGTAATAGAAGTGTTTCTTTTCAGTAAGTCAAGAGCCAGAATCAACTCTTTACTGAGTTGAAACCATCTAAGTCAATCTTTAAAGGAGCATTCAAGTCAAGTCGGCAGCAGGGCCAAATGGGTAAAGACGTCGTTGTTTCTCCAAGCCTGAGTCCATGATCTGAGTTCAACTCCAACCCTGGTTACGTTGTTTCGTCCTTGGGTAAGACGCTTTACCTTGATTATCTCTGCTTGGTGGCTTCAAACAAGCAGCAAATTCAGTGGGCAAGTATTCAAAGAAATCCACTAGTACATTGGATCACTGGAAACTCTTCAGCAGGTGCGGATTCTTCCAACCATGAAGTAGTCAAAGCACTGAAAAGTGTGCGGTTCGTCCGACAGTTAGCGCCTGATGCTGTCCAGTGATGAGAGGATAAATATGCACAACAACAATAAGTATTTCAGTGTTGACCAAAATGTAGGGAAAAGCCTAAAATGCACTTTTACCAAAGTTAAATTTTGTTCAACGTCTTGCCATTTTCAAGATATTGCAGTTCAAAGCTAACAATTTCCTCTTATTTCAGTGTTGCCATTTTGTCGATATTGCGGCAAAAGATTAACTTTTGAAAAGTTGGTTTGAATTCACTTCAAAAGCAACTAATTTACACTTCTGACCCTTTACTTTTGTTTTGACAACAACTCTGCCAATAACACTTATTGGCAGTTACAAACATGCAGTTACTTTTTGAAATTTTGCTTCTAGTTGGCAGTAGTTGTAGCCTACTACACACAAAATTTCTAAAGGGAAAAAGCCTTTCTACTATCATATCTTGGGAATGAAAGGTAGCAGAAAGCTCAATTTTAGTGAAGTTAGTCTTCAGATATGTCAAAATTTTTTAAGAGAAAACAGAGCAAAAAAATTTTCACCTGAATGTAGGGATGGGCATTTCAGAATACCGAATCCAGAAGGATCCGAATCCTAAACTATCCGGAATAGTTTCTGAGGTATAAATTGGGTAATTGGATTCGGTTTTAATAGACCAAAATAAAAAATCACGTTGCTTTCTCATCTTTAATACACACTAGCAGTATTGTTGATCATTGCGTGTATGTACGTCAGGGTTTGCGTAAACAAACGCACAGCGTAACGCAATTATTTTCTCTTTTGTAATTCACAGGAGACACGCTAATAAGTACGTGTAGTCACGTGCCACGAACAATCAAGTCAGTGAAGAGTAAAATGGCGCGATAGGAGAGCACCTCATTTTTGTTTCTTTATTATCGAAAATGCGCATCGACAACATGCGCACTAAGCAGCTTAGAAACTAGCGTTGGCTACCAATTTGTAAACAAACAAGAGATAAAATAGAGATTACAGATTTACAGGTTAAGTGGAGCTTAAAAACGAAGGAGATCATGTTAGACAGCGGTGTATATTACCCGTACTTCGTACTTAAATACATTGATATGTCACAAAGTTAGAAGATTAGGCAAAGCAAAAATTGTGCAGTGATTGTACTGACATCAATTGGTATTTACCTGTAGCTATATAACAAGTTATTTTTGCTTGTAGGTTGATCTTGCCAGTACAATAGTGAATAGATTAATTTTACTACCAGTGTTCGTCACTGCACAATTTTATAGCACTATTAGCACACCATAATACTATCAAAAGAATGCCTGGTAAACGAAAAACTTCAAGCGTTTGGGAACACTTTGTTCTTTTATCATCTGGAAAGGTAGCCGAATGCAAACACTGCAAGACACACATGCGCTATTGTGGTAGAACAGGAAGCTTATTAAAGCATTTGAAAGCGAAACACGTCTTTTTGGATTTGGCAGCTAAACTAGATTCCACTGAAAGCTCGGAAGAGTCGTCTCGATCAAAAACGAAGCAACAAAAGCTAACATCATTTGTTTGCAACGTTGTTACTCCTGCTCAAGCTAAGGTGATTGATGGTCTGATACTCAACACTATAATTGGTGATTTAAGACCAATCAATTTAGTGGAGGGAGAACACTTTAAAATGCTGATCAATCATTTAGCTCCTGGGTATGACATCCCCAGCCGCCGAACGATGACCAGAAAGATTGAGGATAAGTGGATGGATGGCCAAGCAAAGATTAGGGCATTGCTAGTGTTAAATACGCTGCTCTTACCACAGACATGTGGAGTAATACAAAAAAAAAATCATTTCTTGGGGTCACAATTCATTTCTTTGGTGAAAATTTCGAACTAATAAACCTTGTTTTGGCAACAAAAGAAGGGAATGAAGAGCACTCTGGTGACAATCTTGTTGCTTGGTTAGAGGCAATTTTGGAAGAGTACGAGGTCTCACCATATCAGATAGTGGCAGCTGTCACAGACAATGGTGCCAACATTGTCAACGCCTGCAGCAAACTTAACCAAAAGCATAAGTGGACTCACATATGCTGTGCTGCACACACTCTGCAGCTTTGTTTAAAAGAAGGTTTTCCATTCCTCAGATTCAATCTGCAATTGGTAAGCAATAGACTAAGCACCTAGTGCTTCTATATTTGTAATTGAAGCTAGTATAAATAAATATAGTTAGATTAACATGTGTTTTAGAATTAATGTGATAGGTCTACTCTTTTCGCATTTTCAA
This sequence comes from Trididemnum nubilum, assembly GCA_963965965.1. Taxonomy (NCBI): domain Eukaryota; kingdom Metazoa; phylum Chordata; class Ascidiacea; order Aplousobranchia; family Didemnidae; genus Trididemnum; species Trididemnum nubilum. The sequence continues at coordinate 19,849,253 of OZ014470.1, read as the reverse complement.
TTGTTGGGTAAATTTGCTAAAATGGTACAGTTCAGAAACTATGTACATCATCGTGCAACAGCACCAATGCAATATAGACTCATTACTTTTTGATCAATTTATTTTTATATTCCCCTAACGCATTGCATGATAACACTAATAATTTTCAGGAGCAGCCAGACACCTAGTTACGTACTTCAAGCAGTCATCCAAGGCAAGCCAGGGATTAAAAGCTGTGCTAAATGAGGATAGAGAAAATGAGCTAAGACTCATTCTGGATGTCCCAACCCGAAGGAACTCTACTTTTGACATGTTAGAGAGGCTTTGTCTTTTGCAAGGATTGGTTCGTCAAGTACTCTGCAACCCTCGCATTGTTAAGCCATCTTCAGCTGCCCATTTAGAACTTCGTGACAACCATTGGGTTCTAATTCAAAGTTTGTGTGAAACTCTTAAGCCAATAAAGGTAATGGTAATTTTTATCAGATGATTGGATTGTATTATAATACATTTAATGAAAGCATGAATAGCTATTGTTATGGATTAGTTCGGCCTCGACGGCAAAAATTTGAATAAAAATAATAGCAATTGTAACCCTTGTAATAGTAATTCTTGTCGTTTGCTTTAGGTGGCTACAGACTACTTTGAAGGGGAGAAGTACATTTCAATTAGTGGAGTAATTCCGATAATAAAAAGTCTTGCTCAGAAATTTGTGCCATGCAACGAAGATTCGTGGACAACTTGCCTCTTCAAAGATGCCATCCACCGTCAACTTGTGCAACGCTTTAGCTTTGCATTTGCTAGCACTAGTGGGCCATCACCTGATCTTTCCATGAGTGCCACCAACATGAGCATTGCGACTTTGCTGGATCCAAAGTTTAAAGGGAGCTATTTCACACCAGTGGAAAGCATTCGAGTAAGTTGGCTTTATTTTTTGCGTTTGAGTTTCGTAAATACAATCGTTTTTGTCTTTAATCAAAAAATATTACTGGTAACCAGTAATTTTTAAACAACCGGATTTATTTTGTATAGGATAATACTTCTGCGATTGCAATAAACTAGTTAAAGCAAAATCATTTTGTTTAAAGGTCAAAGGAGCAGTTGAAGAGGAGCTACATGCCATTCAGAACTCCAATATTCAACATTCTAGCGTCAGTGTTGCTAATATTGTTGAAAATGAAGCAAACCCAAGAGCAAATGATGTGGATGACCTTCTGTCATGTGGTATTGAGGTTCAAACTTCCCACTCCACGAACGACGGAACTGATGCAAATGAATGTTCTACCCCGGCTGCTGAAATAGCAAGCTATATGCAATTAAAACATGTGTCAAAAATTACCGATAGTTTAGAACGGTGGTCTACCAAAACGCAACAATTCCCTCTCCTAAAGCAACTAGCTTCAAAATACCTCTGCATTCCTGCCACTTCTGCATCATCAGAAAGAAGTTTCTCAAGTGCAGGGCTGACTGCCAGCAATTTAAGAACTCAATTAACTGGCGAACACTTAGAAGCACTGAATGTTCTTCATTGCAATAAAGCGTTACTTTAAAATCAATTTTTGAAATAAATTAATGTTTTCACTCCTTTTGTCGTAATTGTTCACAAAAATAGGTTCGGGTAAACCAGAATAGGATTCAGTATTCTGGATTCGGTTTGAACTATTCGGAATAATTCTGGAATAGTGAACTATTCTGAAATGCCCACCCCTACCTGAATGGCTTTCTAAGCCATTGAAAAGCATACAGTCAAAACCAAAATCCTACAATTCAAAAAAAAAATTATGACGAATCAAGAATCCCAGCAGTGTATACCAAAGAGCAAAGTCAGGCAAACTGCAGAACAAGTCCGATAACTTTGAACAAACTTTCTAGCCCTCAACTTTCTAGAAACAGTACGTAAAAGGGAATTCATGTGAAGTTTTTCACTGTTAACCAAAATTTTCCTCCTACTATTTTGTTTGTTGCTATTTCATTAGCATTGTTACAGAAGATTAACTTTTGAAAAGCTGGCTTAAACAATTGTTGAAAAGCAGGTAATTTTACAACTCTAAAACCTTTACTTTGTTTTATAATAACTCAGCTGAAAAACAATTATTGAGAATCAGAAACATGCAGTAACTTTTTGCATTTTCTTTCTAATTGGCAGCCCCTGGCAAATTTTTTAGGGGAAACGCCTTTTTAATGGGAAATCTAATCTGTTATATGTCAGGGACGGAAGATTGTAGAAAGCTTAAGCTTGATGAAGTTAGTCTTGAGATCTGTCAAATTTTTTGAGAGAAAATCAAGCAAAAAGAATTTCTGACCTAAATGCTCTTTTAAGATGTCCATTGTCCAATATATCAATAAATTAGCGATACTCAACAATAAAATAATATTAATCAAACTAACAGCTGCACACACCAATTCAAGTCAAAACGACTGAATTCAATAACTCACCCGCTTGAACCATGTATCATTGTGCTGTGCACAACTTCATGCGGTAAACTTTCATTATTTTGTGATTGACTCTAAATAAAACAAAAATAAAAAAATTATATTGTTTACAATACTTTAAGCATAGAGCTCAATATAATTCAGGTTTAAAATTACTTCCAAATGCAGAAATTCTATTCCAAAATTTCACTATGAAACATAGGTTGATACACTTACATCTTTACATATTAATCAAGCTGCTATGGCAACAAGCTTTGTTAAAAAATAATAAAAACCAAAAACATCAGGTAGAAGCTGGTAAAAACTATTTTACAGTTTTGAAAAACAGCTTAAGTTTTCACTGTCAATTACTATAATTGTGTAATTTACCACTTTATGTCAAAATAGCCAGTCTGATATTGTCCATGGTGGAGTCTCCACAAACAAGAACTGTAAGCAAGGCGATAAATGATTGATAAACAACCAAAATGGCATAGCACACAAACTAGGCAGTAGAAATGTAAGGATCATGACTTCATGCCAGTGTTCCCTGGTGAGTCGGCATGCACCTGAAAAATCTTGCGATTTTCCACTAGCAAACAACAAAAGCTTCAAAAATTCGTCGGCATGTGCCCAAAAAAATGTTGATTCTCCGCAAAAATCTGCTTAATGGTAACATAGCTCTATGCTCTGGCAAAATAAATAACATTCTCGCACTGTAGTCTTGTACTGTGCAATCTGTAATTGGTGTCAAAACAATTATTTCCATGATTTATTAATGCAAAAAACTTCTTGCCAAACCCCAGAAAGAAATTCTTGTTTTGAACTTTTTGGACATTTTTAACAAGCATCTATTCAGTAACAATTCAAGAGCAACCATATAACATAACTTGTAATTTCACCCACATTTTATCAGATGGTTTAGCTACTACACACAAAATTAGTTTTGATCATTTGTAAGCATTTAAGTTACTGATTAACAAACGACAGTCAAATGAGCCAAGTTTAATCTACTGTGTAAGCACTACAGTAAAAACTCAATACCAAAGAATTGAAATGAAGCTCAGATATGTTTGATTGTTGATCAGTTTCTGAAAATTGCATGGCTTTTTCCTGAAAAACTATGTCTTCCTTGAAAACTGCCTCCTCACTTTGAGAAGTAACATTTTCTGGGACACTTCTCAAGCCAAAAAAATCAGAATTTGAAATTGGATCAATTGCATTTTGAGTTGTATCTTCATTGCTTGATCCTGATGACTCACTCATTGTAGCATAATGAAGAGCTTGAAGAGCTAATGCTGCTTCAGCCACAAGGCTTATGTCGTTGTGACAACTCTCATTGCTAGCAGCTTCTTTTGCGATATTAGAGGTTGTTGCAGAATGTCTAAATTGTTCATCCTAAAAAAAATAAATTTAAGATATAAACAAAATTATAAATTAAAAAAATGACTGAATACTTACAGCTAAAGAACTTTCTTTTGAAGATGGTGTTTTATTCTTGTTCACAAATTGTAATTCATTCAAAATTTGTCGCTACTTTTCATGAATAGATACAAGTTCCTGCCCAAGATTTAAAAATTGGGCTTCAAACTGCTTTATAACGTGTGAAAATTCACCCTGAAATTTGATATTACACTAAATTAATGACTGTAGGAGAAACATTTATCAGCTGTACTATATGTAGACAATAGACAGTTTTGGAAACTGGGTGCAAATACAGTAACTTATAATCAAGTAAATTTTTTCAAGTTTGTGAGACTTTAAAACTTTGCACTGTAGCCAGAGTAGTTACCATATATCTCCTCATATAAGCCAAGTTTAGAACTCAAAAAAAAAAGGTTGCCAAACTAAGAAATCGGCTTATACGTGCATAAACTCTGATCGCCCTCAAACAAAATGACATTATGCTAACTTAATTGTAACAACTACAACTTGAACCATGCTAAATGCAACGAAAGGCACGTATTTCGCCTTTTTTCTGTGTTTTTCTCCTTTTTTCTCACAATAAGAGTGTCCGACCACAGCATGAGTGTGTGCCTGGACATGGTTGGCTTTTTCAATCACATGATAATAACAGTCTGTAATTGGTTGGTCTTACACATAAAAATATTGGTTATCATTTCCATTTAATCTATTCTGCAATCTTTTGCTGTGATAAGTGCATATGACGTGTTACGACTTGTAGGGTTGGCTTATATGCAAATTTTAGGGCTGTTTTTCTTAAGTCAGCTTATATGTGAGATGGGCTTAAATGCTGGGATATATGGTATATGATATAGCTGAAGCAATGCATAATAGTAATGATTATGGTGTCCAAGATTGGAGTGCTCAATCAGACCAGGTCACAGAGCAAACTTAGTACATACAATTCTACCATTACATGGCCTAATCTTATCGGTATGCAATTTAGGGTGAAATGCAACAACGTCAATTAATGTTAACTGTACGTGGAAATATTCACCAAATCGTTCAAATACATGCCATTAACGTTAACAAACTCTTGAATTACCTCTCTTAAACTTATGACTTCAACATTGTAGACGATCTAAGTAAGGATTACATGTATCTTGGTTGGTGCATTTCACCCTTAGTATGCTACATGCTTAAAACTACCAAATACAGTACATTATACACCAACCAAGCACACTCTGCAAAAAAAAAGCAACCAGCAAATAATCTTTTAAAACAGAGTCATATAAATTACATCAAGTAACTTCCTATCTATTTATTGGTACTGAAACTATTATTAAAAAGCCAGCTGCATGATACATAAACAACACTATGATTAATTGATTATTATAAAAGACTAAATGAATCTTGATTAAAAAATATTTAAGTGCTATAACCAACTGAATCATTAATAACACCCTCACCAGAGGAGGTAGAGTCCTCGAGGACGTCCTTGGCCTCGAGAACGTCCTCGAGGACACATTTTGAAGTCCTTGGCCTTGGCCTCGAAGCCTCAAGTCCTCAAAAATTGCCCTGTCCTCGGCTCGAGGACAGCACTATTTTTTGAACAGTTGAAATTTCGTTGGAAAACGACAAAAACCTCGCGGAAAATTTGCGAACACTTTTTTGTTTTCCTTACTAGGAGCATAAGCATATGCAAGGGGAGGAGGGGGAGCGAAAAATGTGACAAAAAAGCCTATTGTTTCTTCAGTTTCAGTTTCTTTTTAGCATTTTTTGCTCACAACAGTATAACTAATTAACAATATTAAAGACCAGAAGCGCCTGGTCCCCTCAATTCAATTTTTGCCAGCCAATTTAAACGTATAACCCGGGGAAAATGGAGAGTGTTTGTACTAAATTTGCTATTTCATGCCCACATCCAGCCTTTTTGTGAACACAATGCATTAATCAGGGCCGTATTTACCATAATATGACACAGTACCAGCTAGGGGCCCCAAGCTGAAATCGTAAGATTTTTTTTGGTCTTCACCTATATTTGGCAGAAAGATGTTGCGAAAATCTCCAAAGTGCCAGGGGCCTAGCGCGATGTAAATCCGGCCAGGCAATAACATGGTTAGTAGACGTAACCATCTATTGTACCATTTTTCAAAAACAATTCAGTATTTCACCTCCAACCTCACCAGTTTTTGCGCACAAAATACTTTAAAAAAAATTAGCCATGGAAAATGATGATTGAACAAATCATTGAATTTCATTTGAAGGAGCCTGGGCCTTCTGGTGAACATGCACTCCTATAACTGGTTATTTTCATGACAAAATAAAAATCTCTAAGGAAAATCTTCGAGTGGATTATTATTTACTGTTAAAATGTAGCAAGAGACAATGCACCTTACTCCCCCCTACCTGGACCAAATCACTTACAATTAAAATTTAACTCCAAAATGCAAGATGCTAAACGTGTTTTGGACTTAAATTGCAAGTAAAAGGAGGATTAAACAATTTAAATTTTTTCGATTGGCTTTCAAATGTCAAAAATCTAGAGCTATCAAATGGCTCTGAACACTTGCGAAATGTGATCTAATGGCATTAAAATAGCTTTTTTTTCCCAAAAAAATTACAAAAAATTGCCCAACGACTGGGGGCTTTGCCCCCAGACCCCCAAAGCCTCCAGAGGCTGGGGGCCCCACCATCAAACCCCCATCTGTGATACATTTGAGTTACACTAGCTTTCTCAACACGTTCCCAAAGTTAGATATTTGCATTTTTCAACTATTAGTTTAAGCCCTCTTCTTTTGCAAAATCCTGGTTACGTGCAAACAGGCAACAATGATTTCAGATCTTTCATTCTACGATATCTTTGTCCATCAAGTACTTTCTCTTTGAAAAAATTTTTATGAAGTCATTTCATGTGATTTGTGGTTTAGGCCTCCCCCAATCTAAAATTCTGGGTACGCCAATGAATTGGAGATCGCCTGAAAAAAATTTTTGAAGACCTTTTTTTTTTGGAAAACGCTTGGGCCTGTGTCCTTGGTCCTTGGCTTTGAGCATTCCTGTCCTAGGCTTTGAGAGGTTCTGTTCTCGGAAAGGCTGTCCTTGGCCTTGACCTTGGCCTCGGATTTTTTTGTGTCCTTGGCCTTGAGCCTTGTGTCCTCGACTACACCTCTGACCCTCACAACCAATTTTACAAAATCAACATAACTTCTGTTTACAGTGTGATAGATCTCTTACACTATATTTGATTCCAAAACAGTATATGTCGAATGATTGTCAACAACAATTTACTGGTAAGTCAGTACATCAAAAACTCAATGTTTACAATTTTTTCTGTATTTGTTTTTCACTTAAACTATTCTGTAGTGGCTACATTTTTCTCCATTAAAACTACTTTTGGCAATTATTTTAATTTTTATTAATTTTTTTATTGCCAATTTACGTGATTTTCACTTTGCGCTTAGAGCCGCATTAAATTTTCAGTCCCAGGCATTTTTTATTGAAAGGCTTTATTTTACCAGAAATTTTTATCTAGCTTTTTTAATTCTGACTCAAATATAACCCAAACTCAAATCCTTGCCTAAAACTAACTCCAAAGCTAACCGTAACTCAAACTCTAATCTTGACCTTTACAACGATAAATAAAAAGCATGCGAATAAATAATTATTCTTCATCCTTGTTTTATTTATTTTAAGTAAAATTTTTCGATGAATTAGTCACTTACTTTTTATTTGTCAATGTAAAAATCAAAAACTGTTTTTGTATACCACTACCCAAATGTTACATATCAAAATTTTAAATGTACTTTTACCTACTGAATGGGTGTTTTTTCAATTTTATTTAGCAACTAACATTTCCATTTTCGATAAGCAAGCAAACCACAATATACAACTGAATTTACCCCTTGACTTCGACATTCTGATACATCTTTATGGCTCAGTAAGTGTTCCACTCTAGATTCAAAGGATGAGAAGTGATTTTCATACGCCTTCATTAATTTTGCTCTTTCTTTAGTGAATAAATTAGTTATTAACTTATCAAGATATCGCAATAACCGCATAATTTAAGCAACAAATAAATCGTGATATATTCTAATCTAACAAACACTGTAGATAATCTGAAAACAAAAAAATCAGACTTGAAAATGTTAATAACTGCAAATGAAAACCAAATATAACATCAAGCAACTTGGATCTATAATGAAAAAATTTAGTGGAACACACTCTTTACAATTCCACTCGAATAAATAAAACCTTTTTTGCAAAAGATTCCAAGCAAAAAAATTAAACAAGAAAACACAAATACCAGTACATAATAAC